>CM067854.1:104179817-104669817 GCA_034642435.1 Megalocaria dilatata | reverse complement strand
ATTACACTGAATACCATCAGACAGTACAATGTAATACCTGAAGAAGCCACATCGTGGTGAAATAATTGTTGTAGTAGTACAAACATTTTTGTGGAAATAAATTACTGTCTCATATACATTTTTTTAACTATTTTTTTTTTGTTACCAATAAATTGATATTTTTAACACATTTAATTGTGACTAGAGTTTCTGGCATTAAATGTGGAAAATATCAATTGATTGGTAGTAAAACCTAGTAATTTCTACAACTTGTTTCAATCATGATCAACTACCAAATAGTAGCGGCTAAAACAGTTCAGTATCTGTTACATTTTCTGCTGAATTAATTGATGGCCATTTTTAAAGGTTTCACATTTTCTATAGCTTGCTCCAGGTCTTCGAAACACATAACTCGTGGTTATATATTATATTCTTAATATGTTTTCTTGACATCTGCTAAAATTGAGTCAGTTGTGAAGCCTCGACTGAAAGAGGGCATATTTCCTCTGTGCTACTAGAGTGTAAATCCTTGAGTGATATTTCACATGGAAAATATATTCCAGCGAATATTTCAAAATCCGCATTAACAAAGCTATAGAAACTAACCTAAAGTATGAATTTGCTCATTCTCATTTGAGAGTAGTAAAAATTAAACCTTATCATCTTAGATAATCTAAATACTCAACTAAACGAGTAGTCTCCTATCCATGGCAATTGCAAATGTTAAAAAATAGCAATTTTGTTTCGGTAAAAGCTTTTTTCCAACAATGTTAAGTTGGTTAATTTCGTAGAAAAAGGTAGAAGAAAGTGCATATTATATTTTAATGATTCAAATCATTTCGAAACGGAAATTTTTCAAAAGAACTCGAGAAAATGGTTTATTTTCAACAAAATTCTTCGTAAATTTCAACCAATCAGATAATTCCTAGAACTCCTAGAAAGTAAATTAATTCGGCTGATCTGTACCAAAATTCATTAATAAGGAGTATGAGCTATGGTAATAAAAAGTTCTAGAAATCGAGACAGTGTAACATACATCTGTATAACAATTCTATGCTTGAACAAACTCGACAAGGTTTTGTAGATCACAGAGGCATATTGCTGACATGCGCACGTTTCAAACTGATTTGAAAAAAAACAGTTTGAACAAGTATAGAATATACATACATACAGATGTATGTTACACTGTCTCGATTTCTAGAACTTTCCATTACCATAGCTCATACTCCTTATTAATGACTCCAAGAAAGGTCAAACGTCGAGGCCGAATTTGAAATATGAAATATCTTTTAATTATTTTAGGAATTTTTTAACTAAATTGAAAGGTTATTAGTGAAAAAAAAATTAAGATGAAACTCATTTCGTCTTAATGCTTTTCTGCAGATTTCGTTAGGCAAAAAACTCAATGAAGCTCGACAAAATAGAAAATTCTCGACCCAATCCTTTCAAATTTCTAACAAGTAGGAGAACTCTGAGACTGTCAATTATTAAGTATGCGTTTTTGCCACATTTCATATAGCAGCATTAAAGCCATTCTACATTTTACAGGAATGGATTCTGTATACTATCCGATGAATAACAAAGAGACAAGAGTGCATATTTCCAATATTTCGTTTCTTTGGAATACAAATACCTCAAAAAATTAATTTCTATGGCAATGGTAAGCGTCAAAATTGTTATTCATTAAAACTTAAAGGCTTTCTTCCGAAAATGTAAAGTGAAGAATGTGAGACAAATGAACAAGGCAAAGTCGGTAATGTGATTCATTCGATATATATCGAAAATTTCGATATAAAAATATCTCAGTAGAGCTCGAAAAAGAGACAATTTTTTATGGAATACTTGCAAACTTCGAATCAACAGGAGTATTTCGAGAAACGTGTATGAAGTCGATGTTAACCGACGATTATGAAGAATAAATGATTGAACAGGAGATAAGGGATATTCATGAATATTTGGGGATAACAAGCGAAATATAATATTGAACAATTAATTCAAATTCGACGCGAACACCATTTTGTGAGAGATGATGGCGTATTCGAACCGTGAAAAACATTCTTTCTACAAGGTAGTAAACTGGAGCTACTTTGACATATTTTGGGGATACGCTGTCAACGTCTCTTGTATAAGCAGAAACAGAGGATAACTCTAGGTTGTATCTATATAATTATTGTCTGTACGTGTTCGAGCTTTCTGCTGTGTATTTTGCCTTTAATATTAAAAACAATTGTTCAAATATGGTTAAAATCTACAGAAAACAGATGAAGGATCGTGCATACAGAAACTACAGTGAAGAAAACATGTAAAGAGCTGTAAGTGAAGTAAATCTGGCAAATTATCGCATAAGGCAGCATCTTAAAAGTACAAAATTAATAGAACAACGTTATCGTACACACCTCGTTGTTCTCATGAAGGAAATTCCGGACATCCAACCATTTTATCCAGCGGGAGAGCATCGGGCTAGTGACTGGGAGGTCCGGGTACGAATCCTATTCAGGTGGAAGAGAAATTTTCCAGTTGGACGGGTGTCTGCCACCATTTCACTGTTGGGTTAAAAATTAACAGTGCTGTGACCTAAAGAGACGCACGATCGCAGTAACAAAGCCTGCCCAGAACACAACTGAACTCCTAAATCGCACAAGCTGAAAAAGCTTCTGAGGGATCTTCATTGAAGATCTGGAGTATCAGGATAACAATAAAAAATAAAAATAATAAATAATTGATTGCCCAAACTCTGAGAATTCTAAGTGATTGAGGGTTTCCTCTAATATTGTTGATATTACGAGTTTTGATCGAGAAGTTTGAGAGCAAGTAAGGCAGGGATACCACAGTGGAAAAATAATGCGCCCGGCGTTGATTTTGTAAATGCTTTTGCCATAAGAAATGGACTTTTCGTTCGTCTAGCTACAAATATAAGAAACCAGAGAGCATCAGTTGGGACTACTCATCCCATTGAAGTTTTTAAAAATATTCGTAATGTTCTCTATACTACACCATGCTCTCTACTACACCATGTCCTATATAATTAGAATGAAACAAACAACGCGAATGATCCAGACTTCGATTAAAATAGACAGCGACATAAGAGAGGAAGAAATTGACAACAAAGCCAGGTAGTCGTATTTCACTAGGAGGTGATAACTAAACACAGGTAGAAGTTCTAGATAAAGCTAATTCTAGTACAACTCGCCCTATAAGTCCGCAATATTCTTCAGATGATGATCTTCCATACCTTTCATCTCAAATGCATCCTCCAAGCATAATAGTGGGCTAGGAGGAATAGAATATAATGAAAATCTTTGTTCGATCTTCCTGTGCGGCTTTCTGCATTACGTTGGAAAGAACTGGATTTCCTGCGTCATTTGCGAAAATTTGGTTTATCGACACGGCAGTAAGAGCACTAGGAATACTCGGTATGAATGTCCAAGATGTGAAGATAATGAAGAAAAAGTGTTATGTAAAAGCAAACATCTTTTTTGAGAGAATATTTTGTTTTTTTATTTTCTTCAGTTCCCTTTTCTAGATTATTAACTTTTCTATGAATAAATCCTAATTTGTTAAACACCTCTAATTTTTTTGAATTTGAATATCAAAACAGATTTAATCTGTTGGTCTACAATTTTAATTTTAATTTCAAAAAATTTACCTAAGAAACTTCAAGAATTAAATTAATGTCTTAATAAGCACTGCTCATATTTAATAGACCTATAAAATCGAAATTTATCATACAATATCAAACGGAATTAAGAAAAACCAACGAATATAAATTGTCAATTAAAATTAAAAAATAAATAAACAAACATTTTTTTTGTTTCGTTCCAGGCATGCGTACTGAACTCTTCCTACAAACGTACGAAGCCCTGTTTGTTACAAAATGTATTGTTTTCTGATCCTATATTTATAAAAACTAACTCTTTCTCAAAAATATAAAACATAATTTTAAGAACTTCCCAAAAACTAATTTATTTGAAATATTCAATATATTTAAATAAATTACTTCAAAAAATCTCAAAACATGTAACACATCCTCAAAAAATGATTGAAATTACGATAAGATCAGTTCAACTTTACATATAAAAAATAATAAAATCAATTAACAATAATAGACTTAACGAATCTTCAGCAATATGTGATCTTCAGAAACATTCACATAGGTACATCTAATATCCAAAGTACTCTATGTTCTATGCTCACAAAATATCACACAAAGCTTATAAGGCACTTTTAACATTCAACACTGTATAATGAATTTCTTTATTTAAAAACCTGATATAATTATATATTACATATAGAATAAAATAATAAGGAACGGTTTGAAAAACCGTTCCTTATTATTTTAACCTCTAATTTTTTTAAGTTTGACCCTCCAAAGTATTATAAAATGAAAGAATGTAAGTAGATTGGTGTTAATCTATCCAAATGCTACAAATCGATGGTTTTCGTACAATAAAGTCTTTATAGGGAATATTGCCAAGGCATCAATTGATTCAGACATACACATATTGATTTATTCTATGAACTCAAAAAAATTCACCGTATTAAAACTCTCCAAACTATGTCAGAATAGCCCCTGTTTACGGTGTATATGAATAAGAGCCATAATCCTCCACTTATTTCCAAATTTTCTCTTACATTCGGTAGACAGCCTGTGAATATTTCTTCCTCTAGCCCGTACATTTGCGCATTTTTTTCTGAAGCAGAGTGGAAATCTGATATAACTTAGGATGGAATGTATAACATCGTAACAATTACTTCGGGCAAGAAAATATGGGGAACAATTTGGAAAACTCATGCGTGATTTGAATGGTAAATTCAAACTGTAAGAGAAATAAAATATTTCAGGCTTGTCTCTTCTGCTATTTATTGCAGTCACGGTTTCCTTGCTCGGAACAACCTCGAATGAAACTTTTATGAACTATCGTTTGTCAGAAATATTCCGCTCGGAATAAATCACTGAATTTCTTCTGGATGACTCTTCTTGGTCTCGTCGCTGAATGAAAGAACGACGCATTTCTCACTCGTAAATCCAAATGCGATTAATGTTTATATTTTGGTTAGACGAACTCCTAATGAAGATAAAAAAATTTAGAAACACCTAATCAGGTAAAAGGGGCATTAACGCGTTGGTTAATATATTATCATTCAGGGCAATTTTCGGAATGGATAGAAGAAATTACTGGAATTCACACTAAAATATTTCGATTACTGGACAGGCATTATTAAACTATATGTTCTTCGATTATTTTGCGCGCTAGTTCCAGGGGAACAGCGTGATATCGCTTCGTCCAAATGTTTGCCCTTTTCGAATTTTGAGCAGAAAATGGTCTGAATCGACTAGGTTGGCCTTATTGATAAAGAATTCGAGGTCAAAAGTAATTCTATCTAGCCGTTCTGGCTGGCTGTGAAAACGGTAGCATTCAAACGGAAAGAGTTTCTGTAGCCTTGAAACCTTCAAGAAGGTTTGATGTCTATATGCTGCAGCTGCTTTCGTTAATAGGCAAAATTGGTTCAATAGTTTCGCAGTTATTCACGTTTGAAAAATTGTCACATGTCGCCCAATGCTTTCGAAATTACACAGTCGATCGATATTAAATTCAGCATTACGAAATAAAATAATAACGCGTGGAAAACTTTGTCAGTATCGCATGATCAGAAAACAAAACAAAAAAAAAACATTTCTTGATGATCGTGGTTGATATGAAGGCTCACAAAACAGCTCCTGACTTCATGTCAGTGCTTTTCGCCATTTTTGATGAAGAGAAGGTCGAAAAGGAAAGTGTTCATGGCGCAGATTGAATCCCAAACTTCCAGTTACGAGTTCGATTGATGTAACTTTTACGGCTGAAGAAATACTCGAGATTTTTTCAAAATTTCAAAATTATCTACTTTTCCTACAATCTAATCAGCATAACCGAAAAATTGTTTATGCTCAAGACATATCAGTATGAATGAAAATAAAAAGTTAAATGGATTTTGAATGTTGAATAAAATATGAATTATAGGCAATATTCAGTTCCAATTCTCGTTTTTCTCCTTATGAAATACCCTAGTTCATTAAAAAGCCCAAAGTTGGCCCATGACACGGAAAGTTCTTACAGTTAAATTGGAATTACGAAAAAAACTTTGTATTCGCGAATGAATAACAAATGATCAAAAGGAGAGTGGAAATGTAAGATCTTATTTCTTATTATTCCAACTTTCAAAATTATTACAATTAAATACAAATTAATCTAGATTGAAATCGGATCAGTCATCTCAAATTTGATGATGACTAAAGCCGACAAAGGAAACTCTATTGTTAGTTTATCCAAAGAATTGAAACAAATTGTAGAAATTACTATGTTTTACTACCAAAAAAGAAATATTACACATTTTCTTGTGATTCGAGTTTCGAGAAATGAAATATCCCATCATCAGACAACCAGTTGTCTGATGATAGTTCATTTCCCGAAACTCGAGTCACAAGAAAATGTGTAATATATCTTTTTGGTAGTAAAACATGGTAATTTCTACAATTTGTTTCAATTAAGATCAACTACCAAATAATAACGGCTGAAAAAATTCAGTATCTATCCAAAGAAGATTATGACCAGAAAATAAACAATTGTTTAAAGAAAGAATCGCCTATACAACTAAAAAGAGATCCCACCTCAAAAATTCAATTAGTGCTAAAAACAATGCTCAAAGATGTTCAAATTATTTTATCAGACTATGATAAATTCAAACTTATTAATATGAATACTACACCTCCCAAACTATATGGCCTTATTAAAATCCATAAAGATAATTCTCCAATACGCCCAGTGGTATCATATATTAATAGCTCTGTTGCGAAACTAGCCTCTAAATTAAACCAAATTTTTAAAGAAACAACACAATTCAACTCACCCTATTCAATAAAAAATTCAATCAAGCTCACGAAAAAACTGAAAAATGTTATCCTTCCAATTAACAGTATTCTAGTGTCGTTTGATGTGGTTTACATGTTCCCGAATATACCAAATACAGAATGCATGAATATAATCTAAAATATCCTAACAAAAAATAACATCAATCCTGTCATAAAAACAAATTTTAACCCTTTTCGAACTTTGCGTGGAAGGAAATTACTTTCAATACAATAGTAAATTTTACAAACAGAAAGATGGACTTGCTATGAGTTCACCTCTCAGCCCATTACTCGCTGAAATCTTTATGTCCTGTTTCGAAAGAAAAATTCTAAAATCCACACACGCAAAGCATATTTATTGTTGGTACAGGTATGTAGACGATATGTTGGCTTGCTTCTGCGGAACACATTCAGAATTAAATGAAACATTAGAATATCTTAATAGTTTGCCCAATAAGGTCAAATTCACCATGGAAACACAATTTAATAACAAAATTAATTTTCTGGACATAACTATAATTCAGAGTTATAATGAAATTTCCTTATATATATATATATATATATATATCAACAATTTATAAACAAGGAAATTGGGTTCCGTACGGCAGAAACTTATTTGTACTGATATTTGTATTGATATATATATATATATATATATATATATATATATATATCAATACAACTATCAGTACAAATAAGTTTCCGCCGTGAATATACGGTATATACGGTATATATATATATATATATATATATATATATATATATATATATATATATATATTACTCATCAACTGTATATAGATGACCTCAAGCTGTATGCCGCGAATGAGGAGCAACTGAGGAGCCTTCTTGGGATAGTGACATCTTTCACACAAACCATCAGAATGGAAATGGGGCTGGACAAATGTGCCTCATTACACGTCAAGAGAGGAAAGTTGACACAAGGGGGAGAAATGCTTATTCAAGATGAGGTGGCTATACAAGAACTAAGCCCAGAAGAATCATATAAGTACCTGGGTATACAACAAGCATTGGAGATAAGAATATCAAAACAGAAAGAAGATTTCAAAAATAAATTTTTTGCTAGAATAAAAAAAACCCTCCGCAGTAAACTGAACTCCAAGGCAATGTTTACGGCAATCAATACATGGGCAATTCCAAGTATAGCCTACTCTTTCGGCGTGATCAGGTGGTCGAGCACAGAGTTGAAGGCGATTGACACACATGTGCGAGTCCTAATGTCTAAATACGGCATCCACCATCCCCATGCATCGGTGATCAGACTTTACATGTCTAGGCACCAAGGAGGAAGGGGTTTGCGAAATGTTGAACAGGCCCACAATAAAGCGGTAACTGAACTCAGAGAATATTTCCACTCAAAAAACTTACCGTTCTTTCAATCAATATGCCAGGAAGACCGCAACATCACGGCTTTAAATCTGGCAAGCAGAAATAACCCACCACAGACGCCATCATCTGAACAACTACTGGAGGAATGGCACGGCAAACCCTTACATGGCAGGTATCCGGAGGCACTGAAAGAAAATAGAGTTAATAGAGAGCAGTCACTAACTTACCTTAAATCCGGTTATTTATTCCCAGGAACCGAGGAACGTCTCATCGCAATCCAAGATCAGGTAGTGCCAACAAGAGCGTACCTGAAACATATAGCCAAAAAGAACATACCGACTGACAGATGCCGGAAATGCGGCCAAGCCTTGGAGTCTATACAACATGTGACATCCTCATGCCCCATTCTTGCACCCAGGGAGTACACCCAGCGGCATAATGCTATGGCAAAAATCTTTCACCAAGCCATTGCCATGAAAGTAGGACTTATACTTACCTCTCGAAGGGTACACGAATACTTACCCAAGCCGATACTTGAAAACAGTCAGTTCAAACTCTACTGGGACAACCCGATGATAACGGATAGATCGGTGCCGCACAACAGGCCCGACATCGTGATCTTTGATAAAGGAAACCGCAAAGCAACAATCATTGATATAACCGTCCCGGCAGATGATAACATAAGTAGAGCGTACACGGAGAAACTAACAAAGTACCACGACCTGGCTTTTGAAATAAAAGAGATACACCAGCTAAGAACGGTGAAGATTCTGCCCCTGATAATCTCCACGAATGGATTGGTTGAGAGCCACCTGGCAGAAAATACGGAACTCCTTGAACTGGATCAGGAGTTGATAAGTAAAGCTCAGAAGGAGGTGATCCTCTGGACAACAAGAATTGTTAGAATGTTCCTTACAGCTGCCTAGAAGGTCCTTGGTTGTTAAGACCCGGACCTTCTAGAGGAAACTCCCATAATGGTGATTATTAAAAAAAAAAAAAAATATATATATATGTATATATATATATATATGTATATATATATATATATATATATATATATATATATATCATACAAATATCAGTACAAATAAGTTTCCGCCGTACGGAACCCAATTTCCTTGTTTATAAATCATTCCTAATGATTTTAAACGATGTGAGACTGCTTGCTTGCTGAGTAACTTCTAATGTTAGAGCAAGTTCTTTTTGTGTTTGAGATGAATCTTCCTCCAATAATTCCTCCAATTCTGCATCCTCGTAAATTTTTGGCCTTCCACTGTCTTTGTCTTCTACGTCGAAATCACCGTTTTTAAACTTTTGAAACCACTCTCTCACTCAAAGTATCCTCACCATATGCTTCTACGAGCAATTGATGCGCCTCAGCAGCAGATTTCTTTAAATTAAAGAAGTAAACTAATATTTCCTGCAAATGACGCTTACTTGGCTCAAATTTTGACATTTTCAACTTATAAAAATTATATTTTACCAATATGAACTCAATGATATTAATAGGTAATGTTGTTCTTGAATGTCCAAACTATTTTTTAAGCCGGTTATCATCTGCGAAAGCTAATCAAAACTCCGTGCCGCGCCATCTACAATAAAACGGCGGAAACTTATTTGTACTCCTAATATATATATATATATAGAAAACTCACATCAACTGATACAACAATACCAAATTTTTCTTCAAACCATCCGATCAATAATAAACTAAGCAATTTCAATTCCTTTAGATAATATTACGTTAAAGAGGGAATTGAATACAATTAGACAAATCGCCACAAAAAAACAGTTCGACACAAAAACTATTAATTCTATCATAAACAAAAAACAAGAGCAACTAATTCGTAAACAAATTCACCCCATTTCCAAATCAGATGATAATAACAATAAATTCATAAAACTTACATATTTTGGACCAATTTCACAAAAAATAACTCAAATTATGTCAAAAATTAACACAAAACTTCTAATCTCTTTTTTAATCCGAAAGATAAAGAAAACCGACTGAATAATTCTGGAGTCTATAAATTAAGTTGTCAACAGTGTAATAGTGTGTATATAGGACAAACGGGCCGACCTTTCCATAAAAGGTACAAAGAGCATAAATCTGCTTTTAGGATCCGAAAAAATAATTCCAATTTTGCGAACCATTTCTTCAATACAGATCACACGTTTCCAGAATTGAACAACCCTGTTATCTTGCACATGGAAGCGAAAGGGAAAAAACTTGACATCCTGGAATACATAGAAATTGAAAAAAATATAAGAGGCACGTACCACTAATAAAACTACTAAACGAACAGACGGAACTTTGGAAAACCCCTTTCTACAAAGCTCTGCCGAAGCCCACAATCAGCATAAATAATAGTTGAGATCTAATTTGTTCATTCGGTTTGAAAATGTAGTGAACACTACGAAACTCGTGTCACTGTATATTAGTAAAAATAAAAAGTGATAGAAAGCAAAGTAATTTCTTATTTCATTCCATGTTTATTATTGTCATATCTTTTTACAGACTTGTCAGATGACTAGAAAGTTTTAATTTGTGGGCTAAAGAAATTGAGAATGATCAGATAAGTCAATGAAACCTGGGTGCGTTTTATCGACAATTAAGTGGCAAACCTAAAGATGTATGAGAAATAGGGGACTTCGCACTTCGTAGAAGAATATTAACGGACAAGTTCGTGCAAAATATCATGAGGATCGTATAATCAGATGATCAGAATATATATATTGATCTTCTGATTATACGATCCTCATGATATTTTGTACGAACTTGTGCGTTAATATTCTTCTACGAAGTGCGAAATCGTCTATTGTTTCGAAAATACCGAGAAGATTAGGACACATTTTTAAACTTGATTCAAACGAAGCTATTCTATCTATCAATTTTGCCCGTAAATAAACTCAGCTGCGACGTACAGATGAAAAGCCTTCCATGAAAGTTTCAAGTATCTATATCCTTCTGTTCGAAAGATATCTTGTTTACGGCCGGCCAGGCAGAAATACTTTCAACCTCGGATTTTTCGTCAGTCCAAACTAGTCGTTTAAAATCATTTTCGGCACAAAATTCTAAAATCGCAGGAATTTTGTGAAAGCTGTAACACACTGTTCCCTGTAACTAGTGCGCGAAATACAAAATTCTGTGTTCTGCAATTCGATAGACAGATAAACGTCACTTTTCTAATTTTCGTAACGGAAAATCTCTTGAAACTGAAAAATATATATAATTCAAAATCTCCATTTTTCTCTCTTCATTCTACCGCTTCACACGTTGAGAAAATTATATGAGAAAAAACTGAAAAAAGTAGAACAGAACTGTATATACATTTCCTTCCTTTTGCTGAATTCAGATAAGAAAATATTGAAAAAGAATCAGACCGTTCTGGGATTCGAACATTGGCTCGGAATTACGGACTACTATCTGTTACCCTCCTGGCTATCTGAGCTACTGGAATTTTTCGGATTTTTATCGATAAATTTTCAGGTTTCTTATGTCCGTTTTTAGTAACTTTAAAGTTACAAAATTGTTGAAATTTATCTTCGTGAAATTATGCATGTGCTTTTGTGTCGTTAGTTCACATTCAAATACCTTAATTTTTATTCTATTGTATTTCTTATTTCGAAAATATATGAAAAACTTAATTTCAAATAAAAATAACTGAAAAATTGCGCGGCCAATTGTGTCCATTTTGACTAACTAGCATACTCAAGCTCCAAACCAATCCTGAAAATTTCAAGTCTCTAGGTCTTTTCGTTAGGAAAATAACATTTTTTCAGTCGTTTCCCCAGAAAACTGACCCTAACGAAATTTGGCATCAATCTTCGTGTCCTTACTAAATTGTTTCTTGAAATGTGGCAGAATATCTAAAGAAAACCAGCTTCAAAGAAGAAAACTATTGAACCACTTAATCAGCAATTTAATTTCCCCTATTATAATTACGAGAATTCATGCGATGTAAAGATGGATCAAATACTACAAAAGGAACATGTAGAGTGCTTGGAAGACTTTCAGACAACAATAAAGTTTTTGTCACATATAGCAAGTAATGCCTAGATGGGTATTTGACAGATTCTAAGTTGATTATCATTTGAATTGTAAATAATTTTAATTTTTTATTTCAAATATGTCAGCGAGTGAGCAAGTTGATGCGAGTGGTCCTCTAAAAGTAAATATTCCTCAGTTAGGGTACTGTAAAAAATCTATAGTAGAAGTTAGTTGTAGCTGCGCAACACACATTTCTACCCTGGCTGTATTGTGAAAATTAAAAACTTCTGTGAAATAGAACCCTCCACCTCTATGTGAACGACAAAACAAGTGGTGTCATATCCCCGTCGTTTGAAAACAGAAAATCTTGTCTAGTGAGTCATCCAATAAAGTTCTTCTTCGAAAAATCGGTTCAATACTCCAATAGAAAGACAATTTTCTAATCGACAATAATTCTTTACCCAAATTCGAAATCATTGTTTCTGAAAATTAATTAAAATCACAGACCAGAAAATAAATATTTTGAACAACAAAAAAAGTCAACAAAAGAAAATAGATGTGGTTGATGCGACAAATTCATCAATATGCTCCGTAACTGATAATCTACAGCGTTCAACTACAGAAATGATCGCAGCAAATGCAAGTTTTTCAATTTCAAAAACGAAGGTGCAGATGCCATTGGCTGGGAAAGATGTTGGTGAAGCTAGCATTTCAGAAGAAAATAAGCTATCTATTACCCAATCCATCAAATTTTACTTGAAAGATGTTACCGATAATCCCCTTGTAAGAAATAATGATTCCGAATGGAAACTTTACAACCGCAAATCAAATTGTAACCCATCTGAAACTCTGGTTGTTGATAGTTATTCGGGTACATATTCAGCCGCGAAATTGGAAAATGATGAAGCTTTCTGCCTATCTAACCTGATAGCAGAATCAACTGTCGAGAATTAACAGATTTTTCTGTAACAAAATTTCCCCAACCTCCTATAGGAGAAGCTATTTTTTTACTAGGATTACAATTCCTCATTCAAAGTCCTCGTCCCAAGTTCAGACGATGATAAAGTACTTTCGCTGGGTCCAACTAGTCAAACAAAGCTAATGTGCATAACTTTTTTTTCGATGAAAAACACAGCCCCTCGAGAAAATTAAATTATTCCGAGAATTACTGCTCCCAGATTACGTAATGATGTTGTTGATTCAACTAAACGTGCAATGTATATTCAATGAACTAGATAGTTTAGAATAAAGAAAATAATCCCGGTATGTTAAGTGTTTTCGAAGAGTGGTGGAACCTAGTCAGTATCATGTCAATACTGTTACCTAAATATATTAAGGCCGATTACTTCTGCAGATTTTGCATCAGAAGAAGAGAATGTGGCAATCATTAAAATCACAAATAAGATTTAAATAAGGTTATTCTGATTTTCACAATTTTTATTGTTATTCTTACAACAATTGTTTCGCTATCATAATATTCAAAATGTAAATAATATTCAAAATGTAAATAATATTCAAATTGTAAACCTGCCTAATAATGCTACTGTGATAGCGAAACAATTGTTGTAAACATAACAATAAAAATTGTGAAAATCAGAATAATCTTATTTGAATATTATTAAAATTACAGTTGGGAATATTGGGTTAGGTGTTTTCAGTTTATTTACTTTACTCCAGTAACATCGAACTATTTTTCAAAAGAATATTTTGTGCATTGCAAATTTGTGTGGATAGTGTCGATTTAATTTTTTATGTGGAGATTGCAACAATTATTCCTTGACGGTTATAAATCTTACAACCATTCTCGTCAAACTGTACTTTATTTCCCTTTTTGATCAATTTCGACACCGATAAGAAATTTGTAATTAAACCTGGTACGTTCAGTGCTCCTTTTAACAGTACATCATGCTTCTTATCTGACAACGTTTGAATTATCATATCTCCAGCATATTCAACTGCAATTTTGGTCCTATCTGCTACAGTAATTTCTTTCAAATCGGGATTCTTGGAGTTAATTATACCTTGTTTAATTGTTGTCAAATGAGTACTTGCTTCGCTGTCAACATACCAATCTGTGACATCAAAGTGGTGTTCTGTGTCCACGATAGGTGTATCGTGAACACAGAACTGTAGCCACCATTGAATTTACTTGGACATTTTTACATAAAGTGTCCGGTCTTCTTACACTTGTAATAATAATAATAATAATAATAATGACTTTATTGCAAAAAATATATTGTAGGAAATAATATTGTTGAGATCCTTCTTGTTTGAATTCGACCGGTGTGTCATTTCTCGAGTAGAATTATCATATATTTTAGCACCAGATGATTTGTCTTTACGATTTTCACCTGCGCTATCTTTCGACTGCTTACGGTAATTACACTTTCTATATACAGCGAATGCACCACTATTTCTGTTAGTATCACCATCTGTCTGCATATCTAGGAGTTTTGTTTTAATGGAATCTGTTGTAATGGTCATACCTGAATGCTCAGCGGCCATTATCATGGGGGCAAACTTATCAGGGAGACCAGCTAACAATAGAGATCCTACCCACATTTGAATTATGTCAAATCCCGTTCTTCTTAACTTCTGGAAAGTTTCGACTATTTGATTGATGTATGACTCCATACTCCCATGATTTTCTAATCTGGCGGACATCAATCAGCGTGCGTAAAAGACCTATTTTTCGCATGAATCCACTGCCATCATAAAGTTTCTTCAGGTAAGTCAATACCTGTTCGGCTCTCTTAGAATCCTTCACATGTGGAAACAACGATGGATCAATGGTTAGAACTAGCTTTGCCTTTGCTTTGATTATAGTCGAAGTGTCCGTGTCACTACCGTCGATGCATTTGTCCAAGCCTTCGAGGACGAATACATTCTCAACTGCGAAAGCCCACTCATCATAATTCTCCCGTCCTGAAGGTTTTGGTAGGCTCACGAGGTAACTGGTGGCCATTGCTTTTTGTGAAATTAACTTACACGACAGTATACTGTTCTATTTAAACTATCACAAACAACTGAGTAACTTTAATAATATTGCATTAAGAGTTCTGGGCCCATAACCTGTTGTTTATCAAATTGGTGGAAGCACAATTCTATAATAACTATGTTTGTGAATAAATGAATACGTGGTTTAACTAAAGCCTATATTTCTACCTTGTATGTACATCGGGCGAACTTACTATCTATATAAAAAAGGAAGAAGAGAGTAACTGAACTCAGGTGTAGACCTTAAATCTGGGTCACAGAAAATGTACAGAACGTAGAGTGGGGAGTTCTTACTCAAACTTTTGGTATACATTCACAACAGTAAGACTTTTTTTCATGTTGACTGAAAATATCTTGTTTTTTCAATAAAAGATGGACACTAGAAACGCAACTATTAAAAGTGATTTAGTGCTAATCTGAAATGAAATCTCCCATGTATTTCATCCAATATTCTGGAGAATTATTATTTTCATAACGAATATAATAGTTATTAAAAAACACACTAGTTTTATTCTATGTAATACTCTGGCGAACTATTTCGGTTCAATTTAGAACCATCATGAGGCCAGCTGACAGTACAGACAATAGATTTACACGATTCAGGAAATTTGAAAACATATAATATTAGACAAAGTACGTGTTAAAATTAATTTAAGGTCAGAGTATGCAATCGAGTACCTACCGTTATAGAGGCAATTTCAGTATAATCTTTTTATTCATTTATTGTTTTATTTTTCAGACTTTTATTTATACACAATATATTTTCTCCAATGTGGAAAAATTCTTCTAGATTATCTTCGTGAAAAGCGGCGTATGATAACTGCAACAAACGTAAACAGAAGCGGGAGAAGGATGAAGTTGTCAGCTGTCGTTTGTCATAAAGGGGAGACGGGAAGTTTGTAGGATCTGTGTCATTGGCGGAAGTATATAAGTTTGAATATATTATTATTTCTATCATTAAAATATGAAAGTTCATTCAGTAACGACGGACCATCTTTATGTCTTAAGATCTCGTGTTGTTCAAACAATATCATTTTATGATAGTTATGTTCTCTATGTAAAATCGTCACATTGTCAAAGTTGGTGTTTTGATTTGATTCATTCAGATGATATCCTAGCGCAGATTTAGGTTGGTTTCTTTGAAGCGTTTCATAACATTGCGTGTAGTCATTTTTTAATACCTTTTATATTCTTTAAAATTCAAACATACAATGGAAGCATTCATTGCTATCATACTAGATATCATACTTTTTTTCTATTTTTTAACACGAACAAATAATATTAGTTTCCTACTTTATATAATGACTCTCCTGACATACACTCATATATTAATTCAATTATAATATTTCCTTTTAGTACATATAACCTTAACTCGAAAAATTGATAGATTATTTTTTGATTTATTAAGAAAATTTATGTCAACAGATATAACTGTCTAGAACTACTCAATCGAAATTCGCATGAATTGGCTGTTCATAGGTGATACATGGAGCTTTTTAAGTACCACTAGGTAATATCACACAAATATGTGGACTTGAAACCATGGAACGAGTAACTAGAAATATTAATTAAGGTGAAGAAATTACTAATTCTTTGGAAATAATGAAACGAAAGGTAGCTAGGTAGCTCATTATGGGAAAAATATATCATATTTTAAAAACAGAGAATAATAATGAAAAGTTTTTCAAACTAACATATTTTGGACCTGTATCACATAAGATGAAATATGAATATTCAAATATCTGTTAATCTATTTCGTAAAATTTCTGATTTATTTCTGCACGCCACAGGCGTAATAAATCAGTTCAATGATAACTCAAGAGTTTATGAATCATTTTGTTATGAATGCAACACGAGAAAAGCATTCACAGACATTATCGAGAAAATTGTTGTTTCATTAAAGCACCGAAAAGATAAATTTTTTCGAGACCAACTGTACTTTCCCAGAATCCGATAATCTAGGAATCGTACATCTTGAACTGGAAATAATAAGAGTTTTTAGTATTGATACAAATTTTTACGTACAGCAAAACGTCTGCAAAATATCTACCAAATAAACATATCTAACTCTGGAGTTCTTCACTTCTGGAAATTCTCAAGGATATAAACATCCCTCAAAATGAAACTATTGGAAACAACTTGAAATTTGCAATTGGAAAATATGGTAATATTAGTAAAGACTGTTCATCTTTTCAACAAAAGATGTTAGTAAAGAAAGTAATTTTTTTATTTCATTTGATATAAACTCTCAACATGAAACGAACTGCTCGTTCTTCATCCAATAGGAACAAGAATTACAAATATCGCCAAAGTTAAACTACTAGACACAAGTCGTAATTCACAATTTGAGAATTTGGTAATGTTAGTAAACACTGTGTACCTGTTCAATAAAAAGTGATCGAAAACAAAGTTATTGTCTTCCTATATTTGGAATAAACTGTCAAAAAGTAACGCACTTCTCGTACTTCATCCAATAGGAATGAAAATTACAATATTCCGTACAGAATCAATAATTCTACCAATAGTTTACAAAGTACAGATCCGATTGATCTGAAATTTTTTGTTTATAGTAATTGGTATAATGACAACCATATTCGTGCAAAATTTTGTGAAGATCGTGTAATGAGAAGATTGAAAAAAAAATATAAGCGGAAATGAATCTTAGTTTTTATTCATAATTTCAAGATGAATATTCATCAAGTAAAGACCGAAATAATCATGGATATAATATCTTGTGAGCATAACTATTTGAAATTTTTAAATATTTCTCTTACTTTCGAACGGAAAGTGCTGAAGACTTGAAATATTCAGGATTGGTTTGTGGACGAAATGATTCGCTAAATTTAGTTAATGGTCATAATTCTTCTTATGTTGAAACTTTTTCTCAGTAGTTCCGAATTGATTGAAATTCGATATTTGTTGTATGATAACGATACGAATATTAATGTCGAATTTCGTTAGGCCGCCTACGCAGACGACTCAAAAAAATTCTTATTTCTGAGAGAAAATACCTAAAAACATCAAATTTTCACAAAAGATTGGATGTCTGATTACAATTTTGAACAGAGAATGAAATCAGCTTAATAGTTCTTGAGTAATTGTTGTTTGAAATTTTATTTTTCAGATATTTTCCACACTACAAGTCCGATCTAGTATCGAGTTCAACCTAAGTATTCAGAAGTTAAATAACGACACGAAATCTAATACAAAATTCCGTGAGGATTATAGTTGAAACTCCAAAACCTCTTTACTTCAAGGCAGTGCATTACTCGAATTAAAAGGAGTAGAATTATTATAATTTTTTATGTGAGGCTAACAGCAATTTCCATTCATTTTATTGAAGTTTGTCCTCAAATACCCAAGGACACTTTTAAATTGCATGTTTAGTTTTAATAACCAAGTGAATGTGTCAACGTTCGGCAAAACAGTTGCTGTGTAATTAAATATTAGGGATCGTAAAAATAGAGACCATCAAACACTAGAATAATACTTACATACACATATACTTACCTGAGTTGAAACACGTACTGCCCGATTATGACATACTTAACTTACCCGATTTGAGATATATATGTTTTTCTCCTGATGAAGACAAACACTAGCCCGATTCGAAACGAGAATATGGAAATGGAGATCTTTTCCTAGGTTATTTAAATTCCCTGGGATATTGTTCCGGAGTTCTTTGGTTTCTCACATATTTCATATTTTTTGTTTATATATAAGAATTAATCTATATTTTGCTTGCTCTTTATAGAACTGGTTTTTCAGAATATTATATTGTGTTTAATGTCACGTACAGGTTATAATATCTTATTATGTACCTCAGTGATGTAATCTGTTTATTCATCAAATAAACTTATATTATTATAATCTATTGATCCCAAATAATTATTATAAAGTTTCTTATTTAGTGTATTTTCCTCACGTTTTTTTTTGAAATATTCAGAAATTATTGTCGAAAATATATCAAATCTAAGATGAATGATTGGGTTGATTTCCATTTTTAGTAAGCTTTGTTTCTTGAATTGGTAGCAGCACAATTTTATGATAACTTTGTTTGTTAATAAATCAACATATGGTTTGACTAAGGACTATATTTCTACATTGTATGTACATCGGGCGATAATCATTAGTTCTCCTTATTCTAATTTCTAGACATTGTTTTGCTTCATCTAAACTCTTAACCTTAAATTGATGATAAAGATTGTCATAGATAAAATCAATTTCCATTTGGACCGCAGAAAAAACAAAGAAATCGTCTACATACAGAGTGATGACAGACCATTTATCCCTATTTTGCCTTGATTAAAAACATGGTTCAAATTTAAATGTTTTGTAACCGATTTCTGATAAAACATTTTCTACTCTTTCATTCCATGCCCGACTAGCCTGCTTCAAACCATATATGGCTTTTTTCAGCTTGAAAATCATTTAAGGGTTTTCCTTTGAAATAAAACCCTCGGCTGCTCCATGAAAACGTTTTCTTTCAAAAAACCGTTAAGAAATGCAGTTGCCACATCCAAGCCTATAATTTTTAGATTTGATCTAACAGATAGTCCTAATAAGAGTCTAACGTTGAGTGTCTCACCACTGAAGCAAAGGTTTGACTATAGTCTTCTTTGCCTTCTTTCTATTTTTAAATTTTGGCTACAAGCTTTGATCTGAACTTTTTTTTATTCTCACGATCGCTCTTCACTTTAAAAACCCGCTTACAGTTTATCACTGTACTGCCGTCTTGTGGGTCACGAGCTCCCATGTGTCATTGTCATGGAAAGACTGGATCTCTTCCTTCATATCTTGCATCCACTGATCTGCACTCGGTCCTTAAAGCGAGCGCATCGCCCACTGTTTGTGGAATTTGTATTGATTCTGGAATTCAATCAGAATTGGATGAACCATTGGAATAGGTGACGAAATCTTCGAACCTTTTCTTCTTTGTTTCTCTCTGAGATTTCCATACACCCGTTTCTAGTTGATTGTCTAGCAGTCAGTCTAGCATCAGATGAACCAAGATCATGTGGTGAAGTAACATCTGTTGCGGAAGAACATGATTCTTCCTCCACTGAAGCTGGATTCTCTTCTGAAATTTATTCCTGAATTGATTCTTCTGGGTTTTTTCAGATTTCGTTCAATAATGGTAACATCACGGCTGACGATAACCTTCCTACTCACTGGGCTATAGCACCTGTAACCTTTCGTTGTCTCGTCGTATCCTACCAATGTATGCTTTATTGCTTTTTGGTCCCATTTCTTCCTATTTACCTTAGGCACACGAAACATCGCTGTGCTTCCATATAACCTCAAGTGGCCCAGATTCGGTTTTCTTCCCGTCCACAGTTCATAAGGTTTTTGGTATCTTTGAACTAGTAGAACGATTCCTTAAGTAGAATTTGAATATCAAAACAGATTTAACCTGTCAGTCTTCTACAATTTCAATTAAAAAAAATTTTTCATTCGAAAAACTTTTAGAATTAAATCAATGTCTTATATGCTCTGCTTATATTTAATAGACATATAAAATCAAAACTCAATATACAATATCAAATGGAATAAATAAACAAATATAAATTGTCAATTAAAATCAATAAGTAAATACTTGAAGGAGACAAAATTTTGTTTTTGATCCTACCATTATGAACACCAATTCCTTTTCAAAAATACAAAACATAATTTAAGGATTTCTCAAAAAATAAAACTTACTTGAAATATTTTAACACTAAGATTGTCCGCTGCCTAACGGTAGATCTATATAATGGAAGGAACCGCTAAAGCGTAGCGACGTAGGAACTTTTTGTTACCATAATACAAAAATATAAATCTCTCTTTTTGTCACTAATAATTGATAGTCTGAAATGATATGTGTCTAAATTGACCTACTGTTACCTAATGGGGACGGGATAGCTGTTGGTCATAGAAGGGCGATCCGGGAATTATTTCCATCGTTACCCTGGAGCGTAAGCATATTCTAAATTTCAGTGCAACCAATCTGTGTTAACTAGGCTGACAAGAGTCAATTCCGCCCATAGAAGGCATATCAGAATTTTTACTTGAAATATCTAAATATTTGAATAAGTTAATTCAAAAATCTCTCAAAACATGCACCATATCTTAAAAAAACAATTGGACTTCCTATAATCCCTTCATTCTTCCCTAAATCATATTTAAAAATCAAAATCATCTAACAGTAAATATAACTTACCTAAAAGTGATGACTGGATCATATCTTAAACATCTAGTGTCGAGTTCAACCTGAGTATTCAGAAGTTAAATAACGACACAAAATCTAATACAAAATTCCGTGAGGATTATAGTTCAAAATCCAAAACCTCTTTACTTCAAGGCAGTGCATTACTCGAATAAAAAGGAGTAGAATTATTATAATTTTTTATGTGAAGGTTACAGCAATTTCCATTCATTTTATTAAAGTTTGTTTTCAAATACCCAAGGACACTTTTAAATTGCATGTTTAGTTTAAATAACCAAGTGAATGTGTCAAGGTTTGGCAAAACAGTTGCTGTGTAATTAAATATTAGCGATCGTAAAAACCGTGACCATTAAACACTAGAACAATACTTTCTTTAAAATTTTTATGGCAAGTACGACTCTGAACAGATAAAATGTACTTAACAGTCAACAAAATATTTATTCAATAAAGTATTTACAAACATAAACAAACTCATTATTCTAGTTATGATATGCCCCTTCAAGTCCACTTGATAGACTTGCAGCTAATAGCGCACTATGATCATCTTGATCTCCATATCCTTGAATGGATGTATAATGATTACTCTGTCCTCCATGGTGACCTACATCATCACCGGATTCGTATTTTCCAGAGACAAAACTGCCACCATAGAGACCATGATGTCCTTCTGAAAAAAATCAGAATAATGAAATAATTATATAGCTGAACGAAACTGCTCGACAAGTATTGATGATGTTGAATTAATTTGTATTTTCTCTTCAGGAAAACCCAATTCGCTTTTGAAATATTTAGGGTTTCAGGTTAGAATAATAGGAATTCAAAGTAATAATGTATTCACAATAACAAAAATACAATATTTCGAAAGGTGTAGAATTTCACGACAAATCGAAAATTAATGTGTTGTAATTGAAAAAAATATTAAGATGATACGAAAAATATGCATCTTCGGAAAACATCAATATCCTTAACTTTTAACCAGCAGATCATTTGGATAATTTCTTTAAATACACATACAAATATATGAGATTCAGATTATATATCTATACGATTCAGATTATTCATGTATTATATTCCGATTAGCAGAATTTTAGTGGACCAAAATATGCTAATGAATACTCGGCACTCAATAATATTGATTATTTTTAAAGCAGCATTGTTAATTTTCCATACTTCCACATACTTTAAATGGTGGATTTCATTGCTAATCGACTAAATGCTGGAATCAATAAATTCAGGAAATAAATAAGATGAAACATAAGAAACTGTTTCATGTTTTATACCGAATTAACAGTAGAGGAATGAGGAATTGGTGTCCAAATTAATATTTCTCGACGAACTCTACTCCTAATTCGTTATTTGCATCAAATATTATGAATAAATAATGAAATTTCATTAATTTATAGTACTTACTAGTAATTAAACATTTTTAAATATCAAGATATTCAAAACTACTTATTCCTGAATTATAATCTTGAAAAATATTTTCTTGAAGTTGAAAGTAAAAATGTTTACTGAATCAGAATTTGGGAACAAATCAACTCGAAATTGACCAGTACTTCAATTTAGCAAGCTCCTTTCACAACTCTTGCATTTGGAGTGTTCTTATTGCATAAAAAACTAGTTTCTTCAAATATATCCGTTAGTTGCATCACATACACACTACATTTTTATCAGAATGTTTTATATTTAGTTCTCTGTAGTTTCTAATGAAAACTACTTTAACCCCCTTAGATGAAGAGTATATCAGTTTTTTTTTCAATTATAGCACGAACTACGTCAAAACGGATATTCTGAACTACGAGTATAAAATATCATCCTGAAAATTAAATTTTGCCAATAAGTAGGTATTGCGATTTGTCATTTTCGCTATTTGTTTTATGATAGCACAAAAAATTATGTATAGAAAATTTACTACGAGATTTTCTCTCTTAGTTAGTTGCCGCTCAAATGTGTTGATAATGTATATATCTATAGAGTGAAATAGTATTTTCTGAGGCATTTTTTAAATTTAATACTCAGACGTTTTCAAGAGACTTTTCTGATAAAATTTTCAGAAGTTTGGGAGAATTAATCCAGCTATTCTCTGCACTATTTAAAAAAATTATTCGTAGTAAATTTTCAATTTAAATTAAATGAAAATAGCTATTGTTGGTTTACACTTTTTTACTGAGTAACTAATGACGCGTTTCGTTTACATTGTAACTTCTGCAGATCATACAGAATACTATAAATTTTCAGTTTATATTGTTTGAATTTTTTTATAATTAGTTTTACGACACATGCGAGTGGCAGTTTTCAATTTCAATTTTCAATTTATATTCTTTCAATTTTTTTATGAGTAGTTTTATCACACATGCGAGTGGCAGGTTTCAAATAATCTATGATCGTATCTCCTTTTCAACATATTTTTGTATAATAGCCTAATTTTTGCAAGGTACTCAAAACTGTTCTTTGAATGTTCCTTTTGTAGAGAATATTTGATGAATGAAGGTAGGTATATTTATTTTATTGATTGTTTTCATTCAGCAATCAAATAACTGTCAAATGATGAGAATGTTGGATATAATTTCAATTTTTTTTTTCTGGAGAATGTGCAATCTTTTTTTTGTAAATAGAAATAAAAAAGACCTTTCTAAATTCAATGTGGATTATTTTTTGGTGATTGAATCTGTTATTTCTTAATATCCATTCGAAAAACATTTGTCTATGGTGTTGTATTTCGATACTGAATTGTCAGCCGTTACTATTTAGTAGTTGATTATAATTAAAACAAATTGTAAAAATAACTATGTTATACTACCAATAAAAATATATATTACACATTTTCTTTTGACTCGAGTTTCGGGAAATGAACTATTCCATTATCAGACAACTCTGTTTCAGACAACTGAGTTGTCTGATAATGGGAATAGTTCATTTCCCGAAACTCCAGTCACAAGAAAATGTGTAATATATATTTTTATTGGTAGTAAAACATACTAATTTTTACAATTTGTTTTAATTTTTAGTGTTGTATTTAGATTTCATGTTTACTTTTCATTTTTATTAGTTAGTTGCCGCTCATATGTGTCAATAATATACATGTCTTTAAAATGAAAAAGCGTTTTCTAGGCATATTATTGAATTTAATTCTAAAAAGTTTTCAAGATATTTTCTATATTGAATCTGTAGAAGTTTAGGAGAGGTAATCCAGGTTTTATCTGTAATATACAAAAATTTTTCATTACAATATGAAGCGGAAACGTTGCGCAGCGAAATAGCAGAAGAAAATAATGTTCATTATTATCCCATCTAGAAGGCTGGACTTTTCGAGCGTTTGTATAATATACCATTTGAAAGAATTTGATAACTGCTTGAATTAGTACATATCTTTTCAATTAAAACAAAATTCTTATTACTATCTTTCACTACCAACAATTTTTGGATGTTCAGGTTTACATTTTTGCAACTACTTTCGAACTTTCGTTCATCTTCAGGCAACTGATCCCTAAGCACATGGTACAGGGTATTTTATGTAGGTTCAAGTAAAATGTAGTGATAATAAAAAGTGAGCGTTACAGGAATATTGTCTCGACCAGATGTTGAAAAAAAAAATTTGGGTAATTATGAGGGTAGTATGTTATTTCAATGCATTGAAAATTTGGGAGTTGCTTGGATTAGTTTAATTATTCATTATCTCAAGAATATTTTTCTCCACCAATTTATATACTTCAATGGACTCCAGATAGTTGAGTTTCGTTCTTTTTGATTCCACATGTAATATTTTTAGGTTGTCGATTGTTGGAAATATGTGGTCATTCTCGATGCAATGTGTTGCAACGGTGGAGCTTCTTTTATTTTTGGGGAAATCCATTCGATGTTCATTATACCTTCTATAAAATGAACGTCCTGTCTGACCTATATATTTTTTATTGCAAGTTGAACATGTTAACTCATAAACTCCTGATTTCAGTAAATTTTGGGTTGAATCCTTCGCATGGAATAACGGAGACGACAATTTATTTTCTAGTTTGAAAGCTTTTTTGATATCAAGTTTTGATGTATATCTTTTTCTTTTACTAACATTAGATAACATCGATCGATTTGACGTTTCGATATTGTCGTTGAAAAACGTAAATATCGATGTGATTATTAATAAAATTCAATCTGTCGTGAAATTAAACGTCCAATTTTATTGAAGAATTAAAAGTTATTTTTTATTTTTCTCACGATCATATAATACTTGAGTAATTTGGAATGAAAATTTTTCATATTTGGAAATAATGCAAAATTAATTTCTTCTCTAATTTTTTACCACGACTTACCGCCACTGTGTTTGGTTAGATCAAATGATGGTCCCTTTTGGCTCCCTAGTGATACCACGCTTACTCCATGGTGATAATCTCCACCCTCTGAGCTCTCCCCTTGATACGTTTCCAAACCATTCTGTTCACTCCCATAACTGCCTAAGCCTTCTCCTGGACTCGCATAACTTGCACCTACGTAACTATTTCCTCCGCCACCACTATAACTTCCTTGAGAGAGACCATGACCTAAAATAATTTGGAATTAATGTTGAAGAAAAACTTTTTTATAGTTAGGTGTAATTTAAATAGATACATCCGTGGCATAAATCTTCCGGAAATCAGTAAGTGATCCTTAAAATATCTATTATTGATCCACGTTCATTGTATAGCCTTCAAGTGACCCCATTCCGAAATAAAACATTTACAATAACAAATAATTCTAGCATCAAAGTACTTTTTAAAGGCATTTTCCGTCATCGACATCAATGATCACCACGAATATCCCATCCTTATTGCTGTTGTTGAATTTTTGGCCACATGTTTTCTCATAATGGCTCAGATCTTTTCGCATTAGTCAAACGGTAACGCGTATCATGTTCAAACAATCGTTTAAAATGGTACAGATTGATTCGTCAGGAACAGAAGTTTAAGCGCTAATCTCTCTCAGACCCGAATGACAATTTTCAGTCAGAATTTCATTTACTTCAACGATTTAAAGTTCCGATAAAAACGCAGTCCAAAACGAGGCAAATCTAGCACCACATTTCTTCCATTTTTAAAAGCACCTTGTCAGTCATATAATATAAAGCTACCACAAGCTTTATGTGATATTTTCACTCACACTTCCAGTTGAAATGTGAAATTCAAGACAAATTCTTCATTCGACTATTAATAAGGAGTGTGAGCTAAGGTAATAGAAAGTTCTACAAATCGAGACAGTGTAACATACATCTGTATAACAGTTCTATACTCAAACAAACTCGATAAGGTTTTGTTGATCACACGGACAAATTGCAGATATGCGCACTTTTCAAACTTTCATACCCTATCGAGTATATTTGGGTAATAAATTTGTTTATATAGATGTATGTGACACTGTCTCGATTTATAGAACTTTCTATTACAATAGCTTACACTCCTTATTGATGATATTTGGTTCAGATCAGCTGAATAAATTTATTCAAATCTTATTTCCACATTTCCAAATACTGCTAATTGTAAATAACACAAAAACCCAAAATAGATGAATCACATTCATGAAGAAAAAGCATCCATAGGGTCCAGAGAAGGCCAGAAATTTGTTTGTTCTAGTTCTTTGGGCTTTTTCACCGTGACTCAGTGAAAGTACTGAGTTCACTTTTACTAGGTTCACTTTTCGATTCACTTTTTACAATTACTATCTAAATATAAACAAAGAATGTAGATAATACATTCACTTCCAGGCCTTTTATTGCGTTATGTGTTGTTGAGAGAGGGTGTACCTTGAGAGGTTAAAGTGAATGAAGATATAAACTCATTCAAGAGCAGAGAGAGAATTTGTGATTATAACTTGAGAGTGAGACAGAGGGAAAATGTGATTAAAACTTACTTTTAGAGAATGTGTGTGGGATCAGAACTTAATTTTTCGAAAAGTAGAGAATGTTATGTGACCGTTTGGTCGAAAACGGTGACTGTCTGTGTATTTGTAAGCCGAGTGCCAACAAGTGACTCCGAGGGATGTTTCTTCAACAGTGCTTTTCGATATTCAACGCGAGCAGGTAGAATTCCGATACGACATTTGGCTATTTCTGTTTCTACTGTCCCATTAAGGTTTCTGGGAAAAAATTAGACTTTTTGAGAGACCTTGATTGCTGAACCCTAGGAACGTAGTTGTAATTGTAAGTTCGATGTAGAATACGGACATTTTCCCCGCGTTGGAATGATTCATCCAAAACACACAAAATGTATAACACGTGACGATTTTAAATTTAATGAGAAGTAAATAATAAAAAAAAACAAGCAATGGTGGGATCCTGGATTTAAGACTCTTGTGGCAAGGGGCAAAGTTGGGTGATGGGACGTGCAATGTTTTCATCGCGCGTTCGAATTTCTCTTATTCTAACTCCATTATCAGAGCCCGGAAAAATGTCGACTATTCTGGCTCTGGGCCAATTAACAGGAGGGACGTTATCTTCCTTTAATAGGACCAAATCATTCACTTTTAGGTTTTTCGATGTGTTATATCCATGGGGGTCTGTTCTGTAATGAGTTTTAGATAATCAACTGACCCTCGTTTCCAAAATAATTTCTGAATTTTTTTCCATTCCTGAAATAATTTCAACCTATTTTTCGGGATACGGGCAACGTCTGATTCGGGATGTGCAGTAAGACTAGTTTCAATAATATTGAATTGTATCAGTCCTTACTTGTTATTCAAAATGGGATCTTGCCTGATGATGCTACTGTGATAGCGAAACGATTGTTGTGAACATAACAATAAAAATTTGTGAAAATCGGAATAACCTTATTTGAATATTATTAGTTTCAATAAGAAAGTGTTTAGAGGTGAAATAAACCGTTCAGGTCATTAGAAAAGAAGCAAAGGGGGCCAGAGTTAAAAATGGCTTCCATTTGTATTGACACGGTATTGAGTTTCTCAAATGTGAGACGTGCATCGCCCATATTTCCTTTTTGGTGGTTTTTGGTACGTTTGATTCCAGCTTCGCAAATTCCACCCCAATGTATGGAGAGCGGAGGATTAAATTTTCAAGTGGTTCTATTTTCAGCTGCAAACTTTTGAATGAAATCTGTTACCTCGGCATTTTTTAAATAGTCATACAATGCACGAAGCTCATTGTTTCGAGGATCCAAACAGGTTCATGGCATTGTTACTGTAAATGAGTGATGGGTTTTCTCAGCGAAAAATGAATCGTTTGAGTGCTAACAAAAACGCATCTGTGGAGAGGACTGTGACAAGTTCTAGGTCTATGGCATTAGTGGCCATGCAAACAAATGGAGCAATGTAGCACTTGTGTAGTGCCGCCTTTCTCAATTTGGAGGATTTAATTAACAAGGGGCCTCCAAAATCTACTCTAACCTTTTGAAAAGGCTTAGTGACTGTGATTATATCTTTTAGCAAGTCCCTTATAATTTGATGAGTGGGTCGAAGCTGGAATCTGAAGCAGTTATTACAATTCTTTATGATGCGTTTTATTTCTCTCAATGCATTGATGGGCCAAAAGTTCAATCTTATATTTGAGAGGACCGTTTGTAATCCCGCGTGGCCGAGACGTTTATGTTCGTGGGCAAGGAGAAGCGATAATACACACTATTATTGGAAGGGAGAAGCACTGGGTGCTTTTACGCCTTGGAAATGTCTGCGTGAGTAAGACGGCCCAGCAATACACAAGAGAAGATCCTGGTTCAAAAATGGCTTGAGGGCTATTTGAGCAGATTTGAGTTCTGTTATTTTCCGTGAGAAGCGTAGAAATTGTAGATTTCAAACAATTTCATTTATTGCATTCTGAATTTCGTCAACATTTAAAGGACATAACCTTTTATTGTTAGGTTCTATACAATTGTACGACATTTGAATAGCGAATACTATTGCAGTATTTTTTCGAGATAAAGCAGATCTCCTTCTAGAGAATGTTGGTAGGATCAGAACTTAATTGTTCGAAGAGTAGAGAATAGTATGTGACTGTCTGTGTGTTTGTGGGCCGACTGACAACAAGCGACTTCGAGGGACATTCCTTTGACAGTGCTACAGCTATTATTTTCGATATTTAACGCAAGCAGGTACAACTCCGAAGTGAGAAATACTTCACTGGGTTCTACGGTGTCAAGATGGCGGAGATGTGGCGAGATGTGTCAAGATGGCGGAGAGTGAAGGAGAGTTGTCCGATCGCTCTGTTAAATCTGGCAAAGAAATGAGTAGAAGTGAAGTAATTTGTGCCCACTGTACCAGGAAAGTGGTTGATTTCGTGACGTGCATAAAGTGTATAAAACATTTTCATCCTGGATGTATGACATTGTCGTCCAACAAAAAATCGGCGTTGTGTATGCATGAAGCAGCAAAAAGCATCTCTGATGATCAACAAACAGAAATGCTCATGATCAAAATACGAAACGAGTTTCTAGAAAAGCTTATCATCGAGGTCCAAAGTAAAAATGATATTCTATTACAGAATAATCAATTACTTATTGAGAAAATGAAGGTTATGGAGATGAATAATTTAGATAAGGAAAGAGAAATAAACAAACGACAACAAGGTACAAAAAATTCAAATATGAATAAACATCATAAAGCAGATGGTTCGCATGCGCAAACCGCAAATCAAGCAGTCCATCAGAGAAATGTTAATCAAGAAAGTCAGGTTACATTACCCAGAACATTCAGTTCTGTGGTTCACAATGAAAATAAAGTAACCTCAAACCCTACCGATGTCAATCCGCAATTAGTTGATTGTAAACAAATGGAATCAACAACAACTATAACTGGGATCTCAAACAATACACAGGAATGGATTGAAGTAAAAGCAAGGAAAAACACGAGGAATCGTAGAAAGGGGACTATTTGTAGTGGATCGGCAACTGAAAATGCCTTGTTCTCGGGAGTTCCTCCTAAGAAATGGATTTATCTGGGTCGAGTTGTTGGTGCGGATGTAGAGGAAGACACAATCAAGAATTTTGTTAACAGTGCTTTAAAATCACATAATGTGGAAGTAAAGAAACTCATCTCAAAAGGTAAAAATTCAGCTTTCAGTATTGGGGTACCAACAGGAAATTATGAACAAGTAATGGACAAGAACTTCTGGCCAGAGGGTGTGCTGATACGTGATTTTAACTTTCGAGGTTTTTTTCAGAGAGGCCAGAATATATTGAAGCCGCCAATATTGACACAGTGAAAACAAATAAAGCCTGCAATCAAGCATATTGTTTCTTACATCAGAATTTAAGATCTATAAGTTCTGCTTTTAGCAGAATTCAGTATGCTGTTGATGAACATTTTGTTGACTTTTTAGCTGTGACAGAACATTGGCGGACTGAAGAACAATTGAAACATTATAATATCTCAGGTTTTAATCTGGCATCCAGCTTTTGTAGAAATGAAGATGAACATGGAGGCAGTGCATTATTTTTCAGAGCTGATATTCCATTCAAGACTAGACTTGATATCAATAACTACAGTGTTCCATTCATTATCGAATGTTGTGCGGCTCAGGTATGTCTGAATGAGAGAAATATAGTAATGATATGTATTTATAGACCTGATTCCTCGACCTCAAATTTTAATATTTTTTTGGAAAAACTTTCACAGATTTTATCTCTTTGTTTGAAAGGAAAAAATGAACTTATTCTTGCAGGCGATTTTAACATTGATTTGTTGGTAGATACTTCAGCTACTAGAATGTTTGGATCTCTGATAGAGAGTTTTGGATATCTTATAACCGTTAATGTACCAACTAGAATTTCTAGAACATCTGCTACATGCATTGACAATATTGTGACCAACATAGTGGGTACTGCTCAGGTTATTGAAGAACATATATCTGATCACTCAGCCCAAAAATTTGTCTTCTCTGGAAACAAACCCAAGAATAGAACAGTTGAGAAAAAGCAAATCAGAATTTTTAACCAGCATAACAAAAAGAAGTTCGTAGAATATATGTCAAACCAAGTTTGGACTGACATAGTTGATGACTCACATGCTGATGCGAATTCACTGTGGGAATCCTTCTTTGGGAGATTTAATGGTGTGTTTTCTTCCTGCTTTCCCATAAAAACAGTACGTTTCACTAACAAGACTAACCATAAAGAGACAACTAACAACATCAAAGATCATAAGAAATTACTTGATTACCTATTCATTTTATCTAGGACATCTGACCAACATTTATCAGCATATAAAGAAATGAAAAGTAAATACGATTCTTTAATGAAAAGGGAAAGAATAAAACTTAACCGAAACACAATCGAGAAGTCAAGTAATAAATCGAAAGTAGTATGGAAAATTGTGAATGAATCATTGGGGAAAAAATGTAAGCATTCTAGCCCAATTAAGGATGAGAAGGAACCGCAAAAACTGGTCGACAAGTTCAACAATTTTTTTGTTAATGTTCATTCAGCATTTAACGTGGATGATGGGTCTGACAGGGCTGATTGTGGTTTAATACCAGGTAATGAGAAATCCTTTTTTCTTTTTGACATCACTGAAGAGGAAATCATTCATACAGCAAAAAAGATGAAAAATTCCAGATCAACAGGATGGGACGACGTTCCTCAAGATATATTAAAGGAAACGATACACCTCTTTGCTGAGCCCTTGGCTAAAATAATGAATAGATCTTTTAAAGATGGGTTGTTTCCAGAAGCCTTAAAAATAGCCGTAATAAAGCCAATACTTAAAAAAGGAGACATTAAAGAACCAGGAAGCTATCGCCCGATCAGTATCTTATCTAGCTTTGCGAAAATTTTCGAAAAGGTTCTGAGTGGAAGACTTTCGAATTTCTTAAAAAAATTCGGAATTCTTTCTTCCAGTCAGCATGGATATATTCAAGGAAAAGGAACTGAGACGGCTATATTCGAATTATATAACTCTCTCTTAACAGCATTGGATGGGAAGGAATTACCAATTGGATTATTTTTAGATTTATCCAAAGCGTTTGATTGCGTTGATAAAGAGATATTGCTGGGAAAACTGTGGAAATATGGCATTAGAGACAATCAACTGAAACTCATGAGGAGCTATTTGAGTAATAGACCTCAAACTGTCAAAATGGTATTGAATAACTGTGAATATCAGTCTGCACTGGAAGTAAGCAACACCGGTGTACCTCAGGGTAGTATTCTAGGTCCATTGCTATTCCTAGTTTACATTAATGATCTTCCATCGTTCCTGTACAACAAAATTATCGAGACAATTATTGTAGAGCTTATATCATTTGCAGATGACACTAATATTATTTTGAGATCTCCTAATTTTGGACTAACTGTAGAAATGGTACAGAAAATCTTAGACGAGATAAACAATTGGTGCAAAAACAATCGCCTAGTGCTGAATGTAGCGAAGACTGAATGTGTAGTATTCAGTACAGATAGATCTTCTGCCGTTATCCCACAGCATATTAATGAACAGGTTGTGGTGTCCACCTCTACCAAATTTCTGGGCGTTTTTCTGGATAATCACCTAAAATGGAACTGTCATATCGACCAACTGACAAGGAAGCTGAACTCGGTCATATATTCAACATTTGTGCTCAAGAGTAGAGTGGATAATCATACATTAAAGACTGTATATTTCGCTAATTTTCAATCTTTGTTGTCTTACGGTATAATTTTTTGGGGGGTAAGCTCACTATCTGAACAAGTCTTTTTAAGACAAAAATCGATGTTAAGAACTATATTAGGACTAAAATTTAGGGAGTCATGTAGGGGACATTTCAGGGAACAAAATATTTTAACACTGTGTGGTCTTTATATATATAAGGTATTAATTTTCATGAAACTTCATCCACAGTATTTTGAGAAATTCAAAAATGTTAATCAAACCAGAAGAAAAGAACCATTTTTCTATCCTTATCATTCCTTAGCGAAGACCGAGTGTTCTCCTCTGTATTTTGGGATAAAATTATTTAATGCTCTTCCTGATAAATTAAGAATGTTGGGTAATGTGGGGATTTTCAAGAGCAGTTTGTATAAATTTATTGTTGTTGGTGAACCGTATACATGCTCAGAATTTTTTGATTTGTGTAGAGGGTAATGATATGAGTTTGACGAATTTCAATTTTATTGTGTATACAATAATTCATGAATTAAATATTATTATTATTATTATTATTATTATTACGGTGTATGCTTTTCAGAGGATTAAATTATGTGAAGTTGTCTAACATTGTGTTAATAAAAACATCTTATAAAATTGAATTAATAAATGGATGGTTTGTTACTTAAAAATTATTCGTGGTGTTTTTCATGGGGTTTTTCGATATCTTAGAGCGGGTTTCATTTTTAGTTTTATCTTCTGAATCCTTTCTCGTCTGAGTCTTCTTTACCGTTTCGGTAAGTTGAAGAAATGGGGAAGCAATGTGTGTTTGTCTTTGATTCCTTATATTTGTCACCAATGGTTTTAAAAAAACCTTCGGAAGTTCCCTGATATGATTTTGTGCTGAGGGTGGATTTTTCTTCGATTTTTTCTACGCTCTAGCTTTGTTCCAAGTCTTCAATACCATGAATAATGCCGTTCACGTGAAGCTTATTGTTTTTTATGTAGCAATTAATATTTTTATCTTCTTTAGCCAGGTACAAATGTTTTCTCAGAATTTTGAAGTCTTGTCGCTGTTTAATGGTGATATCATTTGAGATAAAATTTGAATATAAAAACAGATTACATCTGTTAGCCTTCTACAATTTTAATTTAAAAAAAATTTTAAAGTTAGTCTGTTTGGAGCATCCATCTTGAACACGTGTGAGTTGTGATATAGTTGTAGTTATTTGATTTTGATATTTGGAATATTATATAGGACCGAAGAAGAAATTACCTAGAATTATATTTGTTTTTTGAATATATACTGCATGTTTTGAGAGATTTGTGAATTAACTTATTCGAATATTTGAATATTTCAAATAAATTATATTCTTTGAGAAGTCCTTAAGTTGTGATCATGTTTTTAAAAGGCAATTGGTGTTCGTAAAGGTAAGATCAGAAACAAAATTTTGTCTCCCTTAAATATATATATTTATTAATTTTAATGACTTTTTATATCTGTTGGTTTATACATTCCATTTGACATTATATATTGAGTTTTGATTATATACGTCTATTAAACATAAGCGGTGCTTATTTTAGACATTAATTTAATTCTAAAAGTTTTTTGAATGAAATTTTTTTGAAATTAAAATTGTAGAAGACTAACAGATGTAATCTGTTTTGATATTCAAATTTTGTTATATTTCTTCTATCAAGTAAAAAGTCTTTTTCTATTTTATTTCATTTGAGATAGATATGTTCGATCCTTTGAGATTTTTTGCATACTTTAATGGGACAGGATTCGTTTTTACCCAGTGTATAGAAGGTGCTCAACCCTGAAGGTAGTACCTCCATACCAACAAGTCTCTTTATTTCACCAGTAATGAAATTCGTTGTGATATTTTGTCCTGGATGTTTCAATCCAAATATAATGATGTTGTTATCTTTATTTTTTCTCTCAAGTCTTTCCACTTTTTCCTCCACTATTTCAAGTCTGCTAAGTCTATTTTTCATTCCTTCCACCTTCCAGAAGAGTCGCACTTCCAGTGCTTCAATAGCTGATTTTAATTCTCGCTTTGCATCTCTGATTTCTTCCAATACCATTCCAATTGTTTCATTTATCCCAACAATTATTGTTTTCAAGTGTATGGGTTATTATGCCACGGAAAAACGTGATCCGGGAATCCGGTGCGATATGAAAGGTCAACAACATATCTTATTATGATTCCGTACGGAGAATGAATCATGCAGATGGTCAAACGAGATTTCTGACGCATAGACTATATAAACCTTATCGATACAGTATCTCTGATCACACACATATGAGTACAATGCAACTCCAACGAATAAGATATTCTGAACCTAAATAATTATTCGAATTTTAAATTATTGTGAATAATGTAATATTTTATTTTAATTGGTGACCTGCCCCTAACATCAGTCACTAGTTGAACTTTCAGAATTTTTAGCCGCGACTAACTTGAAATAAGAAAACTTTTGTTTCAAACCGAGTCTTCAACACACATCCAAGATGTCTTTCTAAGATTCATAATGGTTTCTCACTGAGACCGATTATATCATCGATTAATGCAATCACTGACAACTTAGCAGAATGGTTGTATCAGACATTTCGCATCAGTTTGCAGCACAAATAACTTCAACTATATTATACATTCATTCGACTTCTAGGATTCCGCCAATAAGCTCAAATTAGAACCGGAATAGGTGTTCATCGGCCTAGATGATGTTGATTTATTCAGCAATATCCCTTTGGGATGGTGGCTGATGCAATAAAAAAAGAATTATTGTTCGATAGAGAGCCAATGAAAAATACCCCAAAACATATTCATAGAGATTCTAACTTTTATATTTGCAATCACCTATTTCTCGTTTAATAGTGAGTTCTACAAGTAGGTTGTGGCAATCGCTATGGCAGTTTTTGCTATAGTATCACAGTATCTAATGGATGAAATTTCAAACCAACCTTTTCGAGAAATTTGTAGAATGTAGATTTACAAATTGCTTAACTGGATTTTACACTAGAAAAGAAGAACTATTAAAACTGTTCAACGAATATGACGATAGACTCCACATAAGAGTCACAATGTAGACTAAGAATGCAAACTATGAATATCAAAACAGATTTAATCTGTTAGTCTTCTATAATTTTAATTCCAAAAATTTTTTCACGAAACTTTTAAAAATAAATTAATGTCTTATAATAAGCACTGCTTATATTTAATAGACGTATAAAATCAAAATTCGTTATACAATATCAAATGGAATAAAAAAACCAAAAAAAATAAATTGTTAATTAAAATTAAAAAATAAGTAATATTGGATGTTTCGTTTCAAACATGCACACCTGAACTCGTCAGACAGGCGTGGTACGTATGGTTTGCCTGTAAATTCTATTAAATATAAGTAGTGCTTATTATAAGACATTGATTCAATTCTAAAAGTTTTTCAAAAATTTTTTTTGAAATTTAGATTGTAGAAGAACCAACAGATTAAATCTGTTTTGATATTAAACGTTTGTAATCATTTAATTGTAATTTTTTAATCTTCTATCAAGTGAAAAAATCGCTTCTTATTATTTCAAGAATGCAAACACTAAAGCCGTCCCTCTTTCTAACACTTTCGTGGGCAAGACAGAGGACAATAGCTTGAAATTTGACTGGTAGAGAAAACCCGCAACTCTGATGTGCCTGCCGATTTTCACTGAAATCATAAGCATGCGATTAAAATAATCCTCATGAGAGAACTAAATAACAGAATCAAAATATAAGTGGCACCAATCTATACGAGAAATTTTAGTAAACATTCTGATTAAGAACTCATATGCAAGAAGGCTAGTCAATTGAATGATTTACTACTCTGTCAAGAAAGTACCGGAAATTTTCAATTAAAACAACATTTTTACATTTAATCGTCAAAATTTATTGGGTCGCCTTCAAAATAGGCTCCATGTGCTCCAATACATCTATGCCAACGGCACTTCCAATTATCGAAACATTTTTTATAGGTGCTTTCCGGGATGGACTTTAGCTCTCGCGCCGAATTTTGTTTTATGGCTTCAATCGACTCAAAACGGGTGCCACGAAGGGGCAATTTTAGTTTTGGGAAGAGGAAAAAGTCGCAGGGAGCCAAATCCGGCGAATACTGTGGTTGCTGAAGCACGTTTGTTGAGTTTTTGGCGAGAAAGTCAGTCACAATCGTAGCTCGGTGAGAAGGCGCGTTATCGTCATGCAAAATCCATGAGTTGTTCGCCCACAAATTTGGCCACTTCTTACGGATACGCTCACGCAAACGTTTCATAACGCCTAGGTAAAACTCCTTGTATACCGTCTGACCCTCTGGAACGAATTCGTAGTGCATTACGCCACGGATATCGAAGAAAACAATGAGCATCACCTTCATTTTCGAGCAGCTTTGGCGTGGTTTTTTCGGTTTCGGCTCATTTTTTGCCACCCATTCCGATGATTGCTGGCTTGTTTGCATATCGTACTCGTAGACCCAGGTCTCATCACCAGTTATAATGCGTTCCATGAATGTAGAATCGGAATTACAGCGATCCAGCATGTCTGAAGCAACCTGTTCGCGATGACGTTTTTGAAGAAAATTCAGGTCTTTCGGTACGAGTCGTGCGGCCACCTTTCTCATGCCCAAAATATCAATCAAAATCGTACGTGCGGACTCGTTGGATATCTTAAGATCATGTGCTATCTCTCTCAAGCTGGTACGACGGTTTTCCAGCACCCTTTCTTTAATTTTATCGACGTTATCTTCGATCGAAGCCGTCGATGGGCGACCACTTCACGACCGTCCTTGAAGGCTCTGTACCACTGATATACACGAGTTTTCGATAGAGCATTATCATCAAAGGCCTTTTGCAACATTTTCAATGCATCGGCACACGAAAATTCATTTGCAACACAAAACTTTAAACAAATTCTTTGCTCAACGTAATCACCCATAGTAAAAATCGGCACGCACTCTGACATCGACTGACTTAATCAGCTGTTGCAAACACACTAGTTGACAGATCCCGCTCAAGCTTGGCATAGTAATTAAGAACAGTGGTACCAACCTAGGAAAAAAAATTTTTACCTGCCCCATTGCCCCGCCAGATTTAAATCGATAATTCCCGGTACTTTCTTGACAGAATGTACAATAAACAACTCTACACTATCCAATAACGCATAGTCCTAACATAACTAATAAACAAATCTATCCCACAACTACCACATATGTGGTGTAATTGCGGTAGACCAACTAACCGACAAGCTAACAGCGCATTTGAGGAGATTAGAGGGTATCAAGATCACTTAGATATTACATAGTATTTATCACGACTGAAGAACGGAATCCTGTTCTAGCTTTCTCCAAGGGTGGTATATAGGTTGTCTGGAATGCACACGGTGTTACATAGAACACCCTTCTAGAACACACAGGAATGGTTACAGGACAGGGTGTGAAATATGTGAATATGTGAAATATGTGAATTCACACAACGCACTGGGAAGGATCATAACTTGGATCTTGATGTAGGTAGGATAAACATCTTTGATAGATACGAGAAAGAAGTAATCATTTTAATGCTGGAGATAGTAAGCATTCCGTAGGAGCCAGCTACACTTAATGGAAGAGCTAGGCATCAGCGGCTCCAGTTCAATATATTCCTTACTAATACGAGAAGACGAGCAGAAGATATTAAAGAGAAGAAGTAGGGAGGAATGCCTTTTGCTCCCGAATGATACCTGTGTGCATTTTGCCTTTTATTGTGTTTTATTTTATTGTGATTTTCTGTATCTTGCCATTATGTGTACTTTTGATTAAATATATTCCTAGAATGGCTAACTCTCAGAGGAAGAAAAATATATTTATATTCATATGTGTGATTCTATGAATTATCAGGGTGATTCTAGAATAATGAAATTATGCTACCTAATAATTATAACTTGTGTTCGTCAGTCGGAATAACCAGCTTGAGCACGACAACTACTTAAAAATTATGCATTCAAGGAAAGAAGTCCAAGTTAGAAGATTGAGGACATATACTCAACGTGGTTCCACTGAGTTCATTATTTCCACAAGAAATTTTGTCTAGTCGGAATTTCAAAAACTTAATATGATTATGGATGAGATTGCACATAAGTGAGGCATATATTTCTGTAAACTACATTTATTCAAAAATTCACAACATCAGAAGTAAGCAAAAAAAATTATCATAATTTTGATTACCTAGCCAAGTTAAACATTTTACCGTAGAAATTTAAGCTATATCTGACGTCACTGGGTACAATCTGGACTCGTGGTAGCGTAGTACTATACAATCTCCTAGGAATTCCCTCATTTAGACTTATGAGAAAACACGATGAAACATTAGATATATAATAAATTATGTTCGAAGATATTAATGTAGAAAGGCGCATTTATGTCAAGCAAGTTCATCATGTTTGATTTATATCAACGTATGATACTACTTGATTTTTAGGGAACAGGTTCAGTGATTTCATATTTTTCATCACGTTGTGTGAGTTGAGCATAAATTGAAGTATATTTTTTCAAATACAAAATGACAGAGCTTTTAAGGATCGATTTGTTTGCATTATAATTGTTTAAAAATTAATTATACTTTGGTTGGATGAAAATTAATTTAATTCATTTTTATGGTCCCGAAATCCATTAAATCATTTGTTCCTTAATTGATGTTTGTAATAGTTAATTAGTTTTAGCACTTTTATTAGCCACGATACCGACTATCAGAACGTTTGGAATGATCCAGGATAAGAATAAACAAATTAATGGCCATGAACTCGGTCCGCAATCTGTTCAGGAGTGATGGCAGAAATGTGAACGATACTGAACTGAAATTTTGTTATATTGTGAATTTCGTCATTTATTGTGTGGTGACAAAGTTGTTCAGCTGAAATATGAATGCCAAGGAATGAAAGTATATTAAAGTTTCTTCGATGTTGGCAAGCGGAAATTCAATACTCCTGTAATATGAAAGTTGTACGCAGCACAAAATGCAACAGATAGCCAATTAAAGTTTCAAATTGCGAATATAAGTTTGAAGTGCACATTCAAAGTTTCCGATTTCATATGTTTCCCACACTATATACAAAAAATGCACAATATTATAACAGGGAAATAAGTTGTTTGCTTAAAGTTGTATCTTAATTATGAATATCCTTGAATTATTGACTTTCCTTATAGGAACATACAATTTTTGTATATAACGGCAAGCAATTTAGAAATGCAGATAGTCATGCGTTCTCAGTATAGTTTTAATTCACCAAAAATTAAAAGTTTCAAAATAGTCTTTCATGTGAACAACACAGAAGATTTATTATGAAATATTCAAACCAGTTGTCACACTTTGAAATCTAAAACTATTTTTTTTTCATTTTAGAATTTTTCATTTTATTAAATTTGAATATATGACACAATAAAAAACCAATTGATTAATAAATTGATGAGCACTCAAATCAGATGGTGTTTTTTTGAAAATCACGAAAAGAAACATTTTGAAGTTACTCTGATTTCGATTTACATCTCGACTCACTTGGACCAAAAATGAAGTGGTCAATATTTTGATTTGGAGGTACACATGGAAGACGAATAACGTGGATGATATCAAGAACGAAACTCACGTGAATTTGAGTTCGGAAACGCTTCACTTTCGAGTGTGTTACTGCTTAGGATATTCGGTCGAAATTTAGCTCTCACTTCAAGATCTACATTATATGATATTTCAGTTATCTAGAAACATCTTGAGGATGATAAAATTTTCTGGGGCAACGTAAAAATTTCCCCTGATATATTTTTTCTGGTGCCCTACTCAAACAGTTTCAAAATATAGTGGGAATCACTGACGTTAAGTCGAAAGCTAATGCGCGCTTACTCAAGAGTCTATTTTGCTTAAGGATTCCAAGTCGTGAATCACTTCTTAAAGGAGCTGCATTTGATAAATGAAAAAATTCAGGATTTTATTGTGTCATCCGAGTGTAGAACAAACTCCATTCTTCACAATATTAGAACTGCTCTCCTGAAAAATGGAAGGTTACAGAACAAAGGGTGAAAAGTACAAAATTACATTTTACCTTGAATTCTTCATCAGTGACCGAATAGTCACTGATAAACCTACCCCGAAAGTTTCAAGTCTTTATCTGTTTTCGTCTGATAGTTATAGGTATTATTTAAGGTAGCCCTTAAAACTGATACGCTCACAAGATATAAGTGCTTCACTTGAACTCTATACTTTCTAAAGAAGCTATTTATGATGAATAAAAAATTCTTTGTTTTTCATACGGAAATGAAAAGAGTAATTTCTGGTATTATCAGAACTTTTGCCCTGAAGGAACCTTTTATTATTTTTATATTATATAAGCAACTACTATATATATATATATATATATATATATATATATATATATATATATATATATTTGTATATATATTATATATAGCAGTTCATTTAAATTTTACGTTTTCAAAATGACTCATTTCTAAGGGTAGTTTTCCTTGAGTTTATGGGTTGGTTATTTTGGCGATTATCTCAGTGGTACCCTTTTTTGCCGGGTCAACTTACTAGTCACTACTTTTAACATATTTTGGCAAACGATTTACCCTTGATACTTGAAGATTCATCCTTTCTGCTACGATGTGAAATGCGGTTCATGCACGATGGTGCTCCGACTCATTTTCAGATTTGGCTGGGGAGTACTTGAGTGAAAACTATGGAAACAGGTGGATCGGACGCAGTGAATCTCGGACATGACTCGCCAGATCCCAAGATTTAAATATTTTAGATTAATATCATTGTGGATCGTCTGAAATCTTCACATGAAAATGTGTGACAACTGAATCTCCATATATGATACATGACACCAGTGAATTCTCTGGACGCACTGAGAAATCATATAACAGACTGATTTGCAACCGCTAGGAAAGCTCTTGAAGTATTGTGAAGTGTTCGATGGTCTATAAAGAGAAGCTTGAACTAGGTTTGGAGGAGTACATTCACAACGTTTGTTGTAGTGCAGTTCAGTTTATGATAACTATACGAGTTTTTCAAATATTCATGAACAACTGCAAATGGCTAAGGAAAAATAAAATAATGAACTTTTGAGTTTATCCAGATATTTTGAAGAATTTTAATTTTCCTGACGACTCAGACAGAGTTGTTTAACATTTTTTTCTTAAAAATGCTTGCAGATACAAAAAGCATTAAATAAAAAATTATTGAATGGGAAAGATAATATTTATTACTATGTTTTAATAGTTATAATATAATATTATTCTCTGATGCTAATTTAATTACTTCGCAGCCAACTACATGAATTATTTGCTCATAAATTGGTTGTTTCAAAAAATTTACATATTTGTGAGATTAAGTATTATGTAAACATTTCCTCAACATTATCAGTCGAACTGATATTAAATTTTTAGTTGTGGTAGATCCTGTGTTATACTGCCTGCAGAAAACCGATTCATTGTTCCTGGTTTATCAGGATTGTGCACGAAAAAATCAAATCCAGAAGTAATACCTGATAGCAATTTGAATATGACATTTTTTAATGACATACGTTAATCAACGTAGTCTTCCATACACCAGGGCGCTTTAACGTGTTCATAGGACACAGCCTCTGCCAATAGTTGCCGATATGTTCAATGCATGCTTGACACATTTGAATATCGTTCAAACCCATATATTCATTCAATGTTGCATGGTATCCAAGTAGTACAGTTTCATTTTATGTTCGCTATAGTTTTCTATAGCTCCTGAATTTTTTGGTAGCGAGTTTTGAGATATTTGGAAGACAGTACGATGAGCAGAAGAATTGAGAAATTCGCACTGTCGGCTTATCGGAGGATGCCGAGGATATTGTGGGTGGACAGGGTGACAAATGGAGCAGTTGCTCAATGTATGAATAAAGAAAGAGGAATTATCAATACAATAAAGAAAAGAAAACTGAAATTCTTTACCCATTTGATGAGTAACCCTAAATATGAGTTTCTACCTCATGTGGTCCTGATCACCGAAGGATATCTAGAAAAATGAAAAAATGAAAAATCTGTTATGGAGTGAGCACCGCGACACTATTTGGGTTGGGAACAAATTGAAGATCATGCAACTGATCGCAAATGTTCTGAGAATATACGACACGTTGAGAAGAACAACATCTTCCAAAAAATAACATAAATAGAGGTTAATACTAGATAGAAGGTATATATTAATTAATTTATAGGATTTTGGTTAACAATTTCTATTTATTGGATTTTGTTCTATCATTTGGATGTCTTACAATGAGTGTTTATTTTATATGTCGCTTGATATAAGTGGTACTTATATGACATTAATTTAATTTAATTCCTGAAGTTATAAATATAATTTTTTGATATTAAACATGTAAAAGGCTAATATTAAAATATTTACATAACTTTCCAAAAAAATTAGGTAGCTAAATTCGTGGAAGGCGTACCTTCTGAATCAGGTTTTTCCGTACAGAAACTTGACACCAAAACAAGAAAATATGTATCGGTTAATGCAGGCAATGAAACATTCACAAGATCTTTCGACAACTGCCAGTTTAACGATGATTTGACGTAATTATGCTGAATGTAAGCAAATAATATTCGATTTCATAATTGGCGTTTTTCAATAGAGCAACTCTGTTTATTTTTTCATGTCCGCGTGGATATGAGGTCCACAGTTATGTAACTGGTTAATAAGTTATCAAAATAATGAAAAAGTATGACATTATAATGATAATATTCTTTCACCAACACTAAATCGCAAAATAGTCAAATATTAGGACCCCAATCTACAGGATCAGAATGAAGAAGAGGAGCGAGTACGACTGAAAACATGGCCAAGCCCCCCTTTGTGGCTAGGCTCAAGTTGGGATTTCTTATTGTACCAGTTCTCTCATATTTAATAGAGTATTTTCGAATATTCCAATGAAACATTAAAGGTGACCTAAACCAGAATCGAAGGAAGCACACTTAAAATTATTTCATAATACATATTTACATCCTTTGGCGCGCTTGTTCCAGAGCTTCTATCATTCATTTACTGTTTGTGTTATCAAAACTTCGAGTCCAAAATAATCTTCAAAGGACATTGGATATATATAAATAAATAAGCAATCAAATTCTTGTTGGGATGATTAGAATTTAACCGGCCAAATAATGCTTTTTCGATTATGATAAAGATTGGAATATTACATCTTTTGTTCTGAAGTATTACCATTGAAAGCTTATTCGACCAATAGGTTATGTCATAAGTTATAAAAGATTCCCCGCGTAATCGAATACTGAAATCAACATTTTCACTCTCAATCTTACCTACAGAAATATTTCAGGTAATATCAGATATCCGTCAGTAACGTAATATTCATTCATACATAACAATGAACGAACAAGATAAAATATCTCTCGTCAAGCACTTGCTTCAATAAGATTTTTAAATTCAAGACCTAAAGAGATTGGTATTCAGGGACAGAAATATTTTGGAACTTATATTAAAGTAAATTTTGAAAACTAAAAGATGAAATCCCTCAAGATGAGAGAAATGTACGTCAGTCTTATTAAAATAAAGTAAAGATAGAAACATGTGTCACATAAATTAATCAAAAGCTTCAGACTTTTCATTAACCAATTCAGTCTCCTTCAAAGTTTCAATAATTCCAGTATTTCCAGATATGGTATTATTCCACTAACAGAAGCGGAAAAGACATGAAGCTTGCGTCTACTCTTCATTGTCGATAATACGTGCATTACGTGACACAATCCATTGAAAACTTCTTGCAATTCGAGAGATCGACTTTTCTTTTCCGCCACTCTTAAGAACTGTGAGGAAATGATTGTGACCTGCCACTGTAGAACCTAATGGGGCATAAAAAGCTATATATATATATAGAAATATCGAAATGTCGACTTGATGAAATGGAGAAGAGTGATACTTAAACAATTATCAATTTTCCCCACTCCCTCCTTATCAATCTTGTGAAATATATATATATATATATATATATATATATATATATATATATATATATATATATATATATATATTTCACAAGATTGATAATTATATGATATTATATATATGATAATTATATGATATTATATATATATATATATTGATGATTATATATATATATATATATATATATATATATATATATATATATATATATATTTTGTTCTTGATAATGGCTCTAAAATCGGAGCAAACTATAAATTCTAGACGCAGTCCAACCTGGATTCTTTATATTCCTCTTCTTAATATGATTAAATTTCTGCAGTATGTCTAACTGCAATCAAAATGTAATAATTATTATCTAATTATGTGAATGTCATGTCGACAGCTCACATTCGGTACGTAACTGAAAGATCGCGGTTTCAGGTGAAAAGGAAATTTTCTTGTTGGACGGTTTTCGGCCACAATTTCACTGTCAGGACGAAAATTAACAGTGCTGTGGCCAAAACTGGCGTAAAATCGCAAAAACAAAGCCTTCCCAGAGCACAAGCTGAAAAAGCTTCTGATAGATCTTCACCGAAGATCTAGGAGTATCGTGATAATAATATAAATTTCATCAAAAACTTACTGCTGTCATATAAACCCGGTTTTCCATCAGCTAAACTGGATAGCACACTCAGGAGCACAATCTGAAAAAAATATAAATCAATTTCCTTAATATAAAACAAACAATAATATTTCCATTACAAACTGAGAACTCAGAAATTTTTCCTGATATTCTATTTCATTAATGATCTTTTTTGCGAAGATAAATGAATAAAATTACTAGATGTTCTTCTCATTTAAATTCGGTAAGGAATATGAGAAGTATATGAAATTTCCTTCACGATATTATTTTGCCGATAATAATTCACTGATGTGAAATTTTCGGGGAATATGGACTTTTGAAAAGGCACGCAAAAACTTCAACTTCATCATATACGTGAATCTTCACTTCAATAAAAGAAAGGATCCATGAAATTAAACAATACTTTAATCATCCACATCAAATTTCAAACAAAATTCTATTTCAACATTGTTAATTATCGTCATTGAAATTCAGTTTTCAGTTAAAGAATATGTATATATATATATATATATATATATATATATATATATACAGGGTGTTTCACGAATGATTGAATTTTGGGAAAATGAGTAATATTTGCGCCTAATCAATTGTCGATAGAGCAGGTTCGGACCGAGAAAACTATATTCTTTATCCCACATCTTGTAGAACACTCTGTAAATCGAATTTTCGAAAAGTGAAATTCTTCTCAGAATCTACAAAGAATACTCTTTCAAACAAGCTGATCTGAAATAATGGCACAATTTGCATCAATATTTTATGACCTATTGAATATCTGGAATTTTCGATTCATAGACACACGCATACAAAACGAAATACTTTTCGACATCTTATTTACACTTTCACACATAAATTCTTTTATACCCCTTCCCCATCAATTTTTGAACGTGATTTGTTCTCCAAAATTTCCCTATTTCTTTTTGACACCTGCTAACTCTTGTATTGAATGTTCTGCAGCTTTCATTAGCTTTTCTTTCTGGTCTACTAGTTATCTTCTCACATGCTGCTTGAATCGATCTGAAGCTTAAGATATCATTTATTTTCAATGCTATGTGAAAAATTACAGAAGAAATTCGTTTACTCTGAATTCAACCCATTTCAAAATCTAAGTGGCTCATGCTAAGAATTCTGGCGTTTCAAACAATTGTCGGCTAATTATTGAAATATAAAAATACGCAAATGGTAGATTGTTGTGTTTTCATAAAATTTTCATGGAGAGAATTATCGAAATGCCGTCATTTACGAATACTGAGTATACCTGATATGTTGTTAGTTTATAGATTTTGTAAGTGCAATGGTCGCGAAGCTGCTAGGGAATATCGAAGACTATATCCGGATCGTCGAATTCCTAACCACCAAACATTCGAACATGTTAATCGCTCACTTCGTGAAACTGGACACTTCATCAGTAAGTAAATGAGAGAGAGCAAGTTCGATGGTAAACCACGAAAAGATAATAGAAGCTGTCAAAGAAAATCCCTCAACCAGCACTAGGCGTCTTGGTTCAGTTTTAGGCTTGCCACATTGTCAAGTTTGGCGAGTTCTGCACCGTGAAAAGTGGCATTCATTTCATTTAGAATCCATCGAAACCTTGGAGCCAGACGATGAACTACCGAGGATGCGATTTTGCAGATGGGTTTTGCGGAAGCAGCGAGCTATCTTCAGAAAATTTTTACTGATGAAGCGACCTTCACATAAGATGGCATTTTGAATGTTCGCAATGCACATATTTGGTCCAGAGTAAATCCGAAAGTGACTAGGAAACGCAATTCACAACATCGTTTTTCAGTCAATATTTGGTGTGAAATTTACAACAATCGCTTAATTGGGCCATATATTCTTCCATACAGGCTGAATGGAGTGACATATCTACAATTTTTAATCCAGCATTTGCCAGGGCTCTCGAATGATGGAAACAATATTCCAAGAGGAATATACATCCAACATGATGGAGCTCCGGCACATTTTACCCCTGAAATTGCAGCGCATTTGAATGAAGTTTATCCAGATCATTGGTTTGGTAAAGGGGAACCTCATGACTGGCCTGCAAGATCCCCAGATCTTACATGCTTGGATTATTTTCTCTGGGGGCACTTAAAAAATTAAGTTTACTCTGAAGAAATCATAGACAGCGAGCATCTGATTAATCGTATTCAAGCTGCATGAGAAGCAATACGAAATCGACCGGAAATTTTGAAGAAAGCTGTAGCTCATTTGATCACAAGAGCTAGAAAATGTTTAGAAGAGTGAGAGGGTATTTTCGAAAACAAGATATAATTTTTTTTCTTATTTATTGCCAATTTTTTCAGTTTCGCACATGTTCATTAGATAAATTTTATATTTTTATTATGAAGTCCATTTTATAATAGTCTAGTTAAATGTTCAATGTTAATTCGAGCTTTCGGTTAAATGTAGTTTTGCAAAAAATATTTGGTGTTGCCTCTACAATTATGGTTTGGATGGAATAAGATGCAGCACAATACCTTAGTCACGTTACTGAGAATTTCAATCGATTCAATATGAATAGACGCATTATTCGGAGATTCACAGGTCCGTGTTTACTATAAATTGAAAATTTCTAATATTCAATGGTTCATAAAATGATGATGCGAAGTGTGCCATTGATCCTAATAGGCTTGTTTGAAGGATTATTTATTGTTGATTCTGAAGAGAATTTCGCTTTTTGAAAATTGGATGTACAGGGTGTTTTACAAAAGTGGGATAAAGAATGTAATTTTCTCAGTCCGGACCTGTGCTGTCGATAAGTCATTATGGGCAAATGTTTGGCATTGGCTTATACTCATTCTCTCAAGTTTTCATGAAGATCCATGCAGGTGTTCAAGAGGTAAGCCGATTGAAAGCTTTTGAAAAATACATAAAACATCCTGTAATTCTTAAACGAATATAGTTGGGACATAAAATAGAAAGGCCTTTTACTTGATAGAAGAAATATAACAAAATTTGAATATTAAAACAAATTGAAATATGTTTATCTTCCACAATTTTAATTTCAAAAAATTTTTTATAAAAAAAACTTTTAGAATTAAATTTATGTCTACAACAAGCACCGCTTACATTTAATAGACGTATATAATCAAAACTCAATATATAATGTCAAATTGAATAAATAACCCAACAGATATACGAAAGCTATTAAAATTAATAAATAAATATTTAAAGGAGACAAAATTTGTTTCTGGTCTTACCTTTAAGAACACCAATTGCCTTTTAAAAACATGAACACACTTAAAGGACTTCTCAAAGATTATAATTTATTTGAAATATTTGATATATTTAAATATTCGAAAAAGTTAATTCAAAAATCTCTAAAAAAATGTGCACTATATCTTCAAAAAACAAATATAATTCTAAGCAATCCCGTCTTCAGCCCTCATTTAATATTCCAAATATCAAAATCAAAAAACTAACCTATATCTCTCCACGTATTAAAACGTGTTTCGAAGCTTTAGTCTTTTAACACGTGGAGAGATATAGGTTAGTTTTTAATATTCCAAATATCAAAATGAAAAAACTGACCTATATCTCTCCACGTGTTAAAACGTGTTTCGAAGCTTAGGTCTTTTAACACGTGGAGAGATATAGGTTAGTTTTTTGATTTTGGTATTTGGAATATTAAATGAGGGCTGTTTCGAAGCTTTAGTCTTTTAACACGTGGAGAGATATAGGTTAGTTTTTTGATTTTGATATTTGGAATATTAAATGAGGGCTGAAGACGGGATTGCTTAGAATTATATTTGTTTTTTGAAGATATAGTGCACATTTTTTTAGAGATTTTTGAATTAACTTATTCGAATATTTAAATATATTAAATATTTCAAATAAATTATATTCTTTGAGAAGTCCTTTAAGTGTGTTCATGTTTTTAAAAGGCAATTGGTGTTCTTAAAGTCAAGACCAGAAACAAAATTTTGTCTCCTTTAAATATTTATTTATTTATTTCAATTACTTTCGTATATCTGTTGGGTTAATTATTCCATTTGACATTATATATTGAGTTTTGATTATATACGTCTATTAAATGTAAGCGGTGCTTGTTGTAGACATAAATTTAATTCTAAAAGTTTTTTGAATAAAAAATTTTTTGAAATTCAAATTGTAGAAGATAAACATATTTCAATTTGTTTTAGTTGGGACATATTTCGAGCACTGACTCAGACTCTGAAGTTTTCGCGGCTGGTCATATTAGGAATGTGAGAATTCCGGGTTGGACCGCGTCTAGAATTTATAAGTGTTCGAGGTATCGGAAGAACCGAATTTTATGGCATATGTGGATGAAATAGTCGATGTCGGAAGCAATGATACAATTAGTAACAAATTATTATTTACACCATAATACATTTATTACGTTTGATGCGCCACATATATAAATTATTCTTGTTGATTTCCAAGTAGAAGTAATCTAACAGACAAGAGGACACGTGACTTCTCCTTCGAGCTAATTTAGCAGCTACTTTATGATAAAATGTTCGTTGTAAACCTTCTAGTGTGTTTTCATCAAAATTCAAAGCAATCGCCTCAATTTGTTGAAGCTGTGGTACTTACTGTTCATGTTCATGGTAGAGGTTTGAAGGAATTTATTGAACGATTGAAATCAATGAAAAAAATTCACAGATATTTGGTCAAAACGATAAAACACTATTCCCTAGAACAAACGAGCAAATATTATAATTATAGTGTTTATTTTTTAGCAATGGTAATTGTAACAACCATGATGTAATGCGATTATTGGAATGACACTACTTGTGATTTTCGCTCGATAGCCAAATGTGTCGCTAAGAGCATAATTCCAAAAAGAAAATAAATACAGTATGAGTATCATAATCATTTCAACTTTCAGATGTAAACTGAACATCATATGAATGGCAAATGAATTAATTTATTATTCAGGATTCTTATTAATTTTTATTTATTATTATAATTCAAACGCCCTATAAACAGTTTATTCGGAAAAGTGACAGTTTCCTAACATCAAGTGGAACTCAATAATTAAATAAAAAAGAACTCCAAATATGATATCACTTTGCAGTTCGTTTATGAGATTAAAATGAATTAAATACAATTTTCATCGCACTGATGCTAATGCAGGTAACGCAAAACTGATTTTTGAATATAAAATTTTCTGTTACGTACCATTTGATAAAAACATCATTCCTGCCTTATCCTTCGACCTCATATATACATTAAAAATACGCTGTTTACACGGAAATAAAAATAAGTGATCGGATATATCCATTAATCTCATTAAGCGAAAATACTCCAAATTATATCTATGATTACATGTCCCACATTTCTTACATGAGTTATACCAATTTATAATGTTCTACGGTTATACAGATGAATATCCATCTGATGAACACATTGAGGGGTAATCGTTCAATATACTACTCTGTCAAGAAAGTACCGGGAATTTTCAATTAAAACAACATTTTCACATTTAATCGTCAAAATTTATTGGGTCGCCTTCAAAATAGGCTCCATTTGCTCCAATACATCTATGCCAACGGCACTTCCAATTATCGAAACATTTTTTATAGGCGCTTTCCGGGATGGACTTTAGCTCTCGCGCCGAATTTTGTTTTATGGCTTCAATCGACTCAAAACGGGTGCCACGAAGGGGCAAATTTAGTTTTGGGAAGAGGAAAAAGTCGCAGGGAGCCAAATCCGGCGAATACGGTGGTTGCTGAAGCACGTTTGTTGAGTTTTTGGCGAGAAAGTCAGTCACAATCGTAGCTCGGTGAGAAGGCGCGTTATCGTCATGCAAAATCCATGAGTTGTTCGCCCACAAATTTGGCCGCTTCTTACGGATACGCTCACGCAAACGTTTCATAACGCCTAGGTAATACTCCTCGTTTACCGTCTGACCCTCTGGAACGTATTCGTAGTGCACCACGCCACGGATATCGAAGAAAACAATGAGCATCACCTTCATTTTCGAGCGGCTTTGGCGTGGTTTTTTCGGTTTCGGCTCATTTTTTGCCACCCATTCCGATGCTTGCTGGCTTGTTTGCATATCGTACTCGTAGACCCAGGTCTCATCACCAGTTATAATGCGTTCCATGAATGTAGAATCGGAATTACAGCGATCCAGCATGTCTGAAGCAACCTGTTCGCGATGACGTTTTTGAAGAAAATTCAGGTCTTTCGCTACGAGTCGTGCGGCCACCTTTCTCATGCCCAAAATATCAATCAAAATCGTACGTGCGGACTCGTGGGATATCTTAAGATCATGTGCTATCTCTCAAGCTGGTACGACGGTTTTCCAGCACCCTTTCCTTAATTTTATCGACGTTATCTTCGACCACTTCACGACCGTCCTTGAAGGCTCTGTACCACTGATATGCACGAGTTTTCGATAGAGCATTATCACCAAAGGCCTTTTGCAACATTTTCAATGCATCGGCACACGAAAAATCATTTGCAACACAAAACTTTAAACAAATTCTTTGCTCAACGTAATCACCTATAGTAAAAATCGGCACGCACTCTGACATCGACTGACTTAATCAGCTGTTGCAAACACACTAGTTGACAGATCCCGCTCAAGCTTGGCATAGTAATCAAGGACAGTGGTACCAACCTAGGAAAAAAAAATTTTACCTGCCTCATTGCCCCGCCAGATTTAAATCGATAATTCCTGGTACTTTCTTGACAGAATGTAACTCATATATAGAAAGAAAGCATAAAAACGAGAATAAATAAAATTCATAGGATATTTTTATTGTACTATTCCAATACAGGTCCATTTTCAGAAATATTTCACATAGTATTCTCCTGGAACGTAATTGAACAGTGCGACCATGCGAAACAGAATGAAATTACGAGTATTTTTTCTTTACTCCATAGGTTGGAAATCGATTTTCATTGCCCGCCTCGCAAGGGAACCTAATGCTCCGAGATATAAAATACAGAACATATGTTTGTGATTAATCCAAAACGGCAACGTTATATCTTTAATGCCAGAGAATTATTGAGAACCCTAGAAATTTATTAGTTGTAACACCTTCTGTTGCCATTAAAGGTTGCTGTCATTTTTATGTCCAGATTTAAGCATCCAAAATTTGCCAAAGAATAGCACAAGGGTTCCACCAGCTTCAATAAAAAGATAATGAGATGGCTCGCTATACTTCAACTTCTTTCTGTTGATTCATATGGAGGTGCAGTCATTTTGTTTATCTCCTTTTTTGAGTTTGAACCAAAACATTGATTAAAGTGATTGAAATAAAATTTTCGGTGAACATCTTGAATCTCTAATTGACTTCTTGAATTTGGGTTTATCGGAAAAAAATTAAGCTCACATGAAGAAACTTATTTCCTGAGTAGAAATAATTAGACTATTCCATATGGAAATATGCCTATTTGAAACTATGTAAACAGTATATGTCTCCATAAATTGGACAAATAACGTTTAGATGATATTAGGCGAATCATTTTTCCTTTATGACATGTCCATTTTCTTGTTTGTTGAAATAACGGTTTCTGATCAAATCTTTGTATTTCTAGGATTCAATTCAAACATGGTGTAGAATTCATGAAAAAATATTTGAAAATGGAGGAAAAGCTGCACAGTTCATGATTTATTTCTAGTTGCCAAACTGCATTCCGTTGTTTCAATATAATCGATTTTCAAAGAATTTCTGTGACAAAAATTTCTCAAAAATGAAAAACAACTGTCTAACATATTTAGAGGGAAATAAATTCCATTCGAACTCGTTAAAAAATTTCACAGTTGTGCTATCCATCATCCTAAACACGAATATGACAACAGAAGAAAATATTATTGATTGATTTTTAATGAATATTCTCAAGTATCTCGCTCAGACTTCTAACATAATTAGTTCCAAATATGTTGGAGCAAAGCAATATCGTAAAGACAAAAGCTTTTCCATCATTTCTCCTGAAATATTCAAATCTGTGAATTACTTCTTGAAGAAGCAACAGATGATAAACTAAATCACAAAATATTTTCCTCTCATCTGGAACTCAAATAAATGTAATTTTTTGCAATATTAGAATCCTCGGGTAAATGGAAAATCTCATTAGATATTGGCAAAAAAGAGTCAAACAAATACATTGAACAAAACTTTACATACTTTTCACGCTTTTTCCGAAATTAAATAAATTAAAAAATATACCGCGATCTCCTAGACCCCAACAGTGGTTCAAAATTTCGGAGAACGAAGCGTTAGCCATGCAGCTATATCTGAACTATTGTTTTTTTTAGAGATGTTTGAAAATTTTTTTTTTGAAGATTTGAGAGTTTAAATAATTTTCAGTATTTATCTTCACAAAACAGTGCATGAATTGCTACTTCACATCCTGAATTTGAACTCGATGGAATCTGTACCTTCGAAAATGTTTGAAAATTAAAATTTCAACTGAAAACAACTCAAAAACCATTGAGTTGTTTCTTTACACTTTTAAATATAATCGATATATTCGGATTCCAATCCTATTTCAACAATTTCAACTTTCTATGTATTTCCGTTCGGAAATTTAAGATTTTACTTCCAGTGTTCCGCCCGGATGATCGATCCCACAAAACTTGGCACAAATCTTGGTATAAAACAGCTAATTATCAGATGTTATGTCGAATCGATTGATAGTTTCCTTTCTATTGGTAAAATGAAAATAATAAATATGAATAACTCGAGAAGCATCAAGCCTACTTTGCTGATTAAGGAACTCAACTCAAAAAATTTAAAGTCTCCTGCTATTCCTGTTCAAAAGTTGGAGTGTTTATGGGCAGACCGGACCGGATCAGCTAATCAGAATTTTTTCAATCTCAGATTCAGTAAGTCCAGCCTGACCGTTTTAAATTTTTGTCCGCGCAAAGTTCGGAAATGAGAGACATTTGGACAAAATGACAGATTCCCTGCAATAGGCGCGTTAGAACGAAAATAAAAGTTCTCATGGCCGGACCTCAATGTTGTAAGGAGTGTTCCATTTAGAATTTACATTTTTGATGGGCTATCAATAAAATTGAAGAATACTTTTTCAAAGTTATGAGCATATTAGAAAGAATGAACCTTGACTGAACGCTTCAATGCAAAACAATATAATGCAAATGATCACCACAACTACCTACAGTACCCCATTTAATTAACCCAATTTTTCACTACGTTGTCGATTGTAAACAATTATTCTTAACAGAACCCCCCCCATAAACTAGTTATTCGAGGTAAAAATGAGCTTCGTCGCTTCATCGCAATGAGCTTCATCGCTTCATCTATCGGGGAAAATGCTCATCTTCGGCCATGCAATGATTATTATTCCATTGAGCGAAGTGGAAACGCATCAGATGGTAACAAAACTGTATATATTGCACTAATTAAATTTTTTAAGTCGTCATTCAACTGTACTTATAACCTATCCTTCTTCAATCATATCTCCAAATGTTCTCCACGGAAGTAATTTTGCTTGCAAATGGCCAGTCGGAAAGATAAATATACTTTTATTTGTCTATGAATTCTTAGGATTTTTCATTCCATTTTTTACCAGAAAATAATAAAACCAAAGATATTGAGACGAAATGATAAATATTTTCAACTATCTGCTTCTGAATTCATATCCTAGAATTATTAATTTATATAACCTGTCACTAGCAAAACATGATTTTATAAATGACTTGTATTCATTCCGCGTTTATTTTTCTTACTATATGGGTTACGGACAAGAAAATTTAATTTTATGTTTTCGACGTTCTGAACGTTTGGAACTTTTTAGATTTGAAAAAACATTATTATAATTATCAATATCAGAAAAGCGCATTGTTCAAATCTGAAGAGGCATTTTTAAAATTTTTTTATATTTTCCGGATACTCCTAGATCTTCTGTGAAGATCTCTCAGAAGCTTTTTCAACTTGTGCGAGTTAGGAGTTCAGCTGTGTTATGGGTATGCTTTGTTACTGCCATCTTACGCCACTTTTAGATCACAGCAGTGTTAATTTTCGACCCAACACTGAACTGAAGGCCGAAACCCGTCCAACTAGAGAATTTCTTTCCCACCCTGAACAGGATTTGAACCCGCGAACTTTCAGTTACGAGCCCAAAGCTCTTACCACTGAGCAATGGACATAAGAATTCTTAATTGGATCTTAATCATACCACAAATATATTATTATATATGAGGTCTATCGAGCTACTTATGAATGAATAAATATAGATAAGCCATGAAAATTATTCAGTTTTTATGGAACAGTGTATAAATAATTTCAATAATACATTCTGTCAAGAAAGTACCGGGAATTATCGATTTAAATCTGGCGGGGCAATGAGGCAGGTAAAATTTTTTTTTCCTAGGTTGGTACCACTGTCCTTAATTACTATGCCAAGCTTGAGCGGGATCTGTCAACTAGTGTGTTTGCAACAGCTGATTAAGTCAGTCGATGTCAGAGTGCGTGCCGATTTTTACTATGGGTGATTACGTTGAGCAAAGAATTTGTTTAAAGTTTTGTGTTGCAAATGAATTTTCGTATGCCGATGCATTGAAAATGTTGCAAAAGGCCTTTGGTGATAATGCTCTATCGAAAACTCGTGCATATCAGTGGTACAGAGCCTTCAAGGACGGTCGTGAAATGGTCAAAGACTTGCCTCGATAACGTCGAAAAAATTAAGGAAAGGGTGCTGGAAAACCGTCGTACCAGCTTGAGAGAGATAGCACATGATCTTAAGATATCCCACGAGTCCGCACGTACGATTTTGATTGATATTTTGGGCATGAGAAAGGTGGCCGCACGACTCGTACCGAAAGACCTGAATTTTCTTCAAAAACGTCATCGCGAACAGGTTGCTTCAGACATGCTGGATCGCTGTAAATCCGATTCTACATTCATGGAACGCATTATAACTGGTGATGAGACCTGGGTCTACGAGTACGATATGCAAACAAGCCAGCAATCATCGGAATGGGTGGCAAAAAATGAGCCGAAACCGAAAAAACCACGCCAAAGCCGCTCGAAAATGAAGGTGATGCTCATTGTTTTCTTCGATATCCGTGGCATGGTGCACTACGAATTCGTTCCAGAGGGTCAGACGGTAAACGAGGAGTATTACCTAGGCGTTATGAAACGTTTGCGTGAGCGTATCCGTAAGAAGCGGCCAAATTTGTGGGCGAACAACTCATGGATTTTGCATGACGATAACGCGCCTTCTCACCGAGCTACGATTGTGACTGACTTTCTCGCCAAAAACTCAAGAAACGTGCTTCAGCAACCATCGTATTCGCCAGATTTGGCTCCCTGCGACTTTTTCCTCTTCCCAAAACTAAAATTGCCCCTTCGTGGCACCCGTTTTGAGTCGATTGAAGCCATAAAACAAAATTCGGCGCGAGAGCCAAAGTCCATCCCGGAAAGCGCCTATAAAAAATGTTTCGATAATGGGAAGTGCCGTTGGCATAGATGTATTGGAGCAAATGGAGCCTATTTTGAAGGCGACCCAATAAATTTTGACGAGTAAATGTAAAAATGTTGTTTTAATTGAAAATTTCCGGTACTTTCTTGACAGAGTAGTATACAGGGTAACCCAGGGATGCGTAAATGGTCCATAACTCCGTTTCTATTCAAGCTATCGACTTGATTGTTTTTTCAAAACGATATTTGGTACAATCCGCACATCCTGAAGATATTTTCATCGGCTTTGCCACTTAATTGTCGATAAAACCTACCCAGGTTTCATTGACTTATCTGCATTAGTTTTATGTCAATTTATGTTTCGAAATAGCGTCGTGCGTAGACCCACAAAAAAAGTCATGACTTCGGAACCGTTCATAATTCAATCATCCAATCGATTTCCAATCGATTTCTTAAGATTTTTTGTATCTTATGAAATAAGCATAAAATTGATGTCGGTGTTCGATCGCCTACTCCATTGTTTTTTAAATGACAAATAACAAATGGAATTAACTCGATTTTCAAATGCAACACTCTGTATTTTATTACACCATTGCATGACATTTCGTAAGAGCTTTTCGTCGATATAAGGTCTGTAGGGTCTACTTCGTGAAATTCGTGAAACAAATTCCAATATAAGAAATGTGTATTGTTTTAGTAGAACCTAATACAGAGTTGTAAAATTGGAACACCTATACAAAATAAATGAAAAAAATGTTTCCGAAATTTTTATAGCAGTGTTGGAAGAATAGTAGTAATAGAAACCGGCGAATATCAAGAAGCAATCAAATTTAGTAACAAGAACATGAGGCGGTTAATAACAGAAAACCATGTGAAAAAAATGTTGAACAGAGCCTTCTTATAAATTCTCAAACAGGTCACCAATATTGTGAATATGTGTTGCATCTAGGGCATCAACATCAAGGCCTTTTGTTCACGTTTTCCATTTCTCAATTACGATGGCTGATTCTCGAAATTACATTTTCATTAAAATAAAATAGAAAGGCCTTTTACTTGATAGAAGAAATATAACAAAATTTGAATATCAAAACAAATTAAAATATGTTTATCTTCTACAATTTTAATTTCAAAAAATTTTTATTCAGAAAAACTTTTAGAATTAAATTAATGTCTAAAAGAAGCACACCGCTTACATCTAATAGACGAATATAATCGAAAATCAATATATAATGCCAAATGGAATAAATAAACCAAAAGATATACGAAAGTCATTAAAATTAATAAATAAATATTTAAAGGAGACAAAATTTGTTTCTGGTCTTACCTTCAAGAACGCCATTTGCCTTTTAAAAACATGAACACACTTAAAGAACTTCTCAAAGAATATAATTTATTTGAAATATTTAATATATTTAAATATTCGAATAAGTAAATTCAGAAATCTCTCAAAGCATGCACTATATCTTCAAAAAACAAATATAATTCTAAGCAATTCCGTCTTCAGTCCTGAAATATATTCAAAATATCAAAATCAAAAAACTAACCTATATCAGCAACGTACCACGTGTAAATGAATAATGTTTCGAGACATAGATCATCTTTATAATTCAAGATTGATCTATGTTCTAACAGAATCAAAGAACAGTGTGAGTTATTTTTAAGGCTTATTTAAATTCATTGACATTCCATAATGAGATTTATTGAAGCCAAAATATAATTATATATTATATATAAAATAATATTTCTTCTATCAAGTAAAAAGGCTTTCTTTTTTATTTTATATATAATATATAATTATATTTTGGCTTCAATAAATCTCATTATGGAATGTCAATGAATTTAAATAAGCCTTAAAAATAACTCACACTGTTCTTTGATTCTGTTAGAACATAGATCAATCTTGAATTATAAAAATGATCTATGTCTCGAAACATTATTCATTTACACGTGGTACGTTGTTTGATATAGGTTAGTTTTTTGATTTTGATATTTTGAATATATTTCAGGACTGAAGACGGAATTGCTTAGAATTATATTTGTTTCTTGAAAATATAGTGCACGCTTTGAGAGATTTCTGAATTTACTTATTCGAATATTTAAATATATTAAATATTTCAGAAAAATTATATTCTTTGAGAAGTCCTTTAAGTGTGTTCATGTTTTTAAAAGGCAAATGGCGTTCTTGAAGGAAAGATCAGAAACAAATTTTGTCTCCTTTAAATATTTATTAATCAATTTTAATGACTTTCGTATATCTTTTGGTTTATTTATTCCATTTGACAATATATATTGAGTTTTGATTATATACGTCTATTAAATGTAAGCGGTGTTTGTTTTAGACATTAATTTAATTCTAAAAGTTTTTTTGAATTAAAATTTTTTGAAATTAAAATTGTAGAAGATAAACATATTTTGATTTGTTTTGATATTCAAACATTTTCATTAATCAGAAGGAAATCCGAAATCTGACCTGTTTGAGCATTTATAAGAAGGCTTTCCTCAACAATTTTTTCACATGGTTTTACCGCTTTATGTTCTTGTTACTATAATTGTTGGATTCTTGATATTCTCCTGTTTCTAATACCACTTTTTTTCAAACACTGCTATTATAATTTCGAAAACATTTTTTTCAATAATTTTGTAGAGATATTTCCGATATTACGACAACGCTCTACTAGATTCTACTAAAACAATCCACATTTCTTATTTTGGAATTTATTTCACGAATTAGACCCCACAAACCCATTATCGACGAAAAGCTCATAGGAAATGTCATTCAATTTAATAAAATACAGAGTATTGGACATGAAAAAATCGAGTTAATTCAATTTGTTATATGTCATTTAAAAACAAAGTAGTAGACGATAGAATACCGACATAAAATTTACGCCTATTTGAAAAGACGCACAGAAGCTTAAGGAATCGACTGGAAAAAAGATGATTGAATGATGTTGAACGGTTCCGAAGTTATGACTTTTTCTGTATGTCTACGCACGATGCTATATCGAAACATAAATTGACATAAGTCAAAAACTAGTGCAGATAAGTCAATGAAACCTGAGTGCGTTTTATAGACAATTAAGTGGAAAATGCAAAGGTGAATAAAAAACGAACCTATGTACGAATTTCATTTTTGGACATCCTGTATGTAAATGAAAATATCTTCAGAATGTGCGGATTGTACCAACTATCGTTTGAAAAAACATCACGTCGATAGCTTGAACAGAAACGAATTTTTGGACCATTTACGCACCCCTAGGTCACCCAGTAGAGATCCAGGGTAGGTGAAGAAATCGTGGAATATATCAGTCGATTGAATTCCATTCACTTCAGTGTTTATTATAGATTTTTATCACCAACATATTCAATCTCAGATGAAACAGCATCATTCTTTTTAGTTTTAAATAAAAATGTTACTTGGTATTGTAGAGAGTAAATATAAATTGAACTGAAATCTAATAAGAAAGTTTATTATAAAGTTAGAAATAAATGCGAGTAAAATTAATTAGGCTTCAGCTTTCATTATTCTACGTTGTTGAAATGAAGGACATTTATATGACCAATAATGTCAACAAATTTCTATTAATAAATATTTTCCATCAGAACGTTAATACAGGTTTAATACTCGTTACCGTACCTGATTTCATAAGATTCCGATTTCTCAGATATGAGAATATGATTAAGAAAAAGCGTTAAAATTCGGGCAAAGTAGGCTTGGATTCAATATTCATAATAGGAAAGCTATAAGCAAGGTACCTTCATTTCTATTATGCAAGTATCGTTTCGAACAAAAAATTTTCAACAAAAAGATGTGTTGCGTTTAAACCCTTAAATATATTTTTCATAGATGTGGTGTGAGCAATTAAATGTGCTTTCAATATACATAACGAAAGTGCACGAGTATCCTTGTTTAAGTATGTATAAGTTCTTTAAGATTAAGAGTAATTCTTCGATTTGTTATTACATCTCGCAAATACGACATGAAATAAAGCAGGAATATTTAAGTTTGAAATAAACAACCTTAACCAAGAAGCAGGGAGGACATTTTAGAATTGAGTTATTCAAAAAATTGTTTAAAATGTGTTTTCATCATGTGAAATTTGACTCAATCCATTAGATAAAAGGTTATATAGCGTCAACACTTACTGTAATTCCACAGATATCACAAAACATTTCTGAGATGACCAAAATATCAAGCACTTGAATTGGTTATCTAAATGCGGTAATTCTTATATACTAACATGAGATACATTCATTCTTGAAGAAGGGAGGCGAATCCCGATCTCGGTGAAAGTCTTTCTCTTTGGATTTGCTCGAGGAGAATCGATCTCCTTCGATCCAGTTACAGTTCCTTGAACTTGATGACAATCACATCCATTGGATTGCTACTCATTCATCTACATACATCTTTATCTATTAGAGCTCCTTTCGTTTTCTTCAGGTTGGTTATTTTTCGGAGAGTGCATTCAAATACATTGCTACAATCCATACTTTTTCATGAAAATTTATTGTCATGTTTTCTTTTGTAGATCATTTCTTAAATTCCTATAGAAAAAATTGTTTCACATTTAGTCTAGTAAACAAATAATTCAATTGAGACATTCAATTTCCCACCAGCTATAAAAAGATATATATATATATATATATATACATATATATGTTTTCATGAAAAAGTATATATATATATATATCTCATAAGTATATGGGCTATTTCTATATTTATGCAAATCATTTTAAGAGGTAGATTTGCAGCACAATTTAATGAGGGTCTTTCATATAGTTGTTGATTCTAAAGACCTACTCTAGAAGTTACTGTCTAACTAAAACAACCAATTACATTAACTACATTATTTTGTATTAGAATCTTTTAATGCTTCAATATTTTCCAATTTAAAAGAATAATTTGAAACGTAAGATTCAATGAAGAACTTTTATGTCTCAATTTTTTTCCTTAAAATTAGTAGTTTAATGAAAATAATATATTACTAAGACTGTTTTCACATTGAATCACACGGACGTTAAAGTTTATTGGAAACATCAAGTGGGCTGCTCTCAAATGAAGCCATATCAATTAATTTCAAGTAGGTCGATGTCGCGAATGGCTCATCTGAGAAATAAAGCACGACTCTACTCTTTGTGTGAAACAATTTCTTATTCCGGGAATGAAATAGTTCTGATATATTCTCAATAACCATACAAAATGCGATGCCTTTTATCTTCGATATTTTACACGAGGGTTGAATAAACCATTTTTTGCACAAAACTCAAGATGCATACTGGAGATCACGCAGGCCTGCCCTACCAATCCTATTGTTTGAATGAATTTCTTCTAAGTAACGACGAGTTCCAATGATTTTATATAAGGAAGCGTTCAAGAAATATTGGCAACTCTGATAATAGTATGCACGTTCATTTAATGTTATTGAAAGAAAGGGCCAATTTCAATAATCATCAACAAGCTACACTTCAAATAAACTCTCTATTACCATAGCTCATACTCCTTATCAACAAACTACACATTTAGCGAATTGTTGAAGATTTTCCGCAGCCCGTATGTGATTCTTATCAAAATTTCTAATAGATTCGAGTGAAAATTCAGTCAATAAAATGAATGGATTATGCGATTTGCTATAAGTGAAACATTAGAACAATTTTATTAGAAAAACATTCCCAGAGTTTTTATATTTCACAGTTTATCCAGAATAGTGACACGTGTTTCGTTCTTTCGACCATATTCATAGGAGTACAAAAAGTAACTAAACTAAAAATTGAAAAAAGGTTCCGTTATTACATTTTGGACGTCTGGGCATTTTTATGGCGCATGGAAAAAACAGCATCCAATATAGGGGTGTTCCAAAGAGTATTTAATATTTTTGTTAAATTCTACTTTTGTCAAGTGTTTTTTTGATTAATAGAATCTCCAAATAGTCCATCAATTTACCTTTTTGAACATTATATAGTAAAGTTACATCTTTCTCATTGAAAAATTATTATTTTTTATATAGTTTTCTGCAAAACCGGTTGATTTCTGGTTTTTCAAAATAGTCATCCTGTAATCTTTGATTCTATGTTGTAAACATCAGCCTGTCTGTTCTATATATGTAGCAATGCTATCATGACATTTGATTTGATGAATCCCCGATTCCGAAAACTTGGGGTTCATTTCTTTATTGTTCACCAACATCTTAGTTAAATTATTTCTATTTACTGCTAAAGAATTAATTCCCATTTTATGAAGACCACTCGAAATCCTACTGCTGAAACATTTTATTTAAGCCATTGAAAACCATATTTTCTTTTCTTCATGAGGATCATTGTTGATATAAAATTGTTTTAGAATATTGTGTTGAGTTTTATTTTGATCGTTTTTTCAATGATTCCAGTTTTATAGCCATTGTTCACAGCTTTAATTTTAATTATATTGACTTCTTTTCTGAAACTGTGTTTTGTCCAACAGGATGGTCAAAAGTGTTTTCACAGTTAAAACAAATTGTAGAAATTACTATGTTTTACTCCCAATAAAAAGATATGTTACACATTTTCTTGTGACTCGAGTTTCGGGAAATGAACTATCCATCATCAGACAACTCTGATGATGGGATATTTCATTTCCCGAAACTCGAGTCACAAGAAAATGTGCAACATATCTTTTTATTGGCAGTAAAACATGGTAATTTCTACAATTTGTTTTAATTATGATCAACTACCAAATAGTAATGGCTGAAACAATTCAGTATCTGAAAAGTGTTTTCACAGGTTGGTGAAAAAATTGTGTTATGACAACAAGAGTATTTTCAGTGTTAAAATCCCAAAAATTTCAAATGTCATGAATCCTAGAATTAAAAAATTACATAAGGAACACATTCCTATGAGACCTGTTGTTCCATATATAAATGCACCATCTTATAATTTATGTAAATATTTGGGTTCAAATCTGCCATCCATAATAAATTATACTTTTCTGTGTATGTCAAAAATTCTTTAGAATTAATTAAGAAATTAGAACAGACAACTTTACCAAACAAATCTGAATTCATCTCATTCGATGTGAAAAGCCTATATATTATTCACTTCTATACCAATTTATGAAGTCAAATCACGTTGAAAATATGAACAATAACAGTCATCTATCACAAAATAACAAAGAAAATATTTACAAAACTTTAAAAATGTGTTTAGAACAAAATTATTTGAAATTCAAGAATAAATTCTATAAACGAATGACGCTTAGCATCTTCAATGGACTTATAGCTTAATTATGCATAATTTACTTTGAAAAATTATTTTTCGCCAACACCAGAAATGATAAGTTGATAAAACTCGTTAACTTTTGGGCTAAATATGTAGATGACGTATTTTGCATTTGGACTGGAACTGACAGACAGCTATCGCAAATTTAGAATTATGTTAATAGCATAAATTAAAATATTGAATTTATAATTGAAATAGAAGAAAATTCTTCAATCAACTTCTTATATCTTACAATAAGTCATAGTAGTTTGAATTCGACATTTTTAGAAAATCTACTGATACCATAATCCATTCAAAATCCATCAGTCATGGCAAATGAAAATGTCATACTTTTAGCATCCCGTTATAGCTGAGAACAATGGCTATAGAACAGAAATCATTGGCAAAATGATTAAAAAGAAAACTTACTACAATATTTTGAAATAAATTCATCATCAATTAAGATGATCCTTATGAAGAAAATAAAATGTGGTTGCTAATGGCTTATATAAAAGTTTTCAGCAGTAGGACCTCCAGTGGTCGTCATAAAATGGGAATTAATTCTTTAGCAGTAAATAGAAATAATTGAACCAAGATGTTAGGGAACAATAACGAGAGGAACCCCAACTTTTCTGAATCGGGCATTTATTAAATTAAACGTGATGATTGCAATGCTAAATATATATAATAGAACAGATACTGAATTGTTTCAGCCATTACTATTTGGTAGTTGATCATAATTAAAACAAATTGTAGAAATTACTATGTTTCGTCCCAATAAAAAGATATATTACACATTTTCTTGTGATCTATCCCATCATCTGTTGTCTGATGATGGGATAGTTCACTTCCCGAAACTCGTCGCAAGAAAATGTGTAATATATCTATTTATTGGTAGTAAAACATAGTAATTTCTACAATTTGTTTTAATTATATAGAACAGAATCAAAGATCATAATATATCAATTTTGAAAAACCAGAAATCAACCGGGTTTGCAGAATATCGGATAGAAAATTATCATTTTTTACTGAGAAAGATGTCATTTTACTATATAATTTTAAAAAGGGTAAATTGGTCGATCATTTAGAAATTCTTTCCATCGAAAAATATATTGAGGAAAAGAAGAATGGAACAAATTATAATACCAAATACTATTTACTGTTATTTCCATGCGCCATAAAAATGCACGAATATCCAATGTGTAATAAAAGAACCTTTTTTCAATATTAAGTTTAATTATTTTTTGTACTCCTATGTAGATGGTGGAACGACCGAAACATGTATCAGGATTCTGAATAAACTGTGAAATATAAAAACTGTTTGAATTTTTCCTTAAATAAAAATGAAAATTCAATCTACCAATAAGCAAAATACGCGTTAAGAATTGCGGATACTGGGTGATCATGTGAATTATCCATTCAGGTAAGATAGAACATCCTCGTTGACTCGTTGAAATTTATAGGGATACAACAATTGTTCTTTCAGAATTCTGAATATCAAGGAATGGGTGTAACTTTCAAGATTTCTTCTGGTGGTATTTTCAAGAGATTCTACGATAAAATTGAGAACAGTTTCTCCTAGCACCAATGACTAACTTCTCGAGAACGTCCACTATAGACGGTAATTCTGGAGAAATTTCCATTTTTCGGAGATGTTGAGTAATGCGCGCAAATATGATATAGCGAGGTATTGTCTTTTCTGGATATAATGGCCATATAAGAATTCCTTTTCTGCCATTTCAGCATTTGTATGATTGGCCATTCAATTAACTGTAGTTTTAATACAACTTCAGATAGATCAAATCACATTTAAATTATTTATCATTATAATTATATTTGACAGCTGCCTTCTCAAATTTATCCACAAATTGCAACATCTTTGAATTAATGTCGAAAATCTCTGAGCAATTTGTAAATATTTCTTGATCAAACTGAAAACTCAAGCAGGAAAAGTCGAGACAGAAAAAAATTACTTATTGATTTTGTCTTCTGGAATCAATTTTATCATTTCGAAATATTGTAGAGGTTGATTTTTGCATCCGGGCTTGATGAAATTTCGGTATGAAGAAAGTTGTCAAAAAGTGACATTTTATTAGCAGCATTATGTAACTTCTTAATTGCGTTGTGCTAAATTATTCCAAATTTCTTCACTCAATTTCAAAGGGCAGTTACCTGTAAGAGCTCAGGACAAAAAAGTGTAAAGAACTGCTTCCTCTATTTCTGTAACAGAACTTTCTCTTGACATTTTTCACATTAATTCAGAAACACCTGTATATTGAGAGTTAATTTCCAGACCACTATTCTATTGAAAATATATTTACAAACCCATTAAAAACCAGAACAGTTTTGTGTCTGTCTTCGATATGCAAAGAGAAAAAGAATATTTTTGTTCTGTGTTGGAAATGTAATATCTAATTCCTTAGATTTTAAAAGGAAAAGAAATTCAACGTTAGTGTAAATAGTACTCATTCGGATATTTTCGTGTCTGTGTTTAGGAATGCACATAACTTATAAGGGGATGATATAAACTTAAGCAAGGATAATAGAAACAAAAAATTTGAAATACAGAAGGAGAAGTGCCCGAAGGGTTACTAGAGAGCATTAGAACCGTTTTTAGCTATAAAGGAATCCAAGAAATCCAGAACTCTAAAAATAATTCATAATGGCGATGAAATAAGTATGTATTATTATAACAGTAAAAGCGTCTTTTATAGCACTAAGGTGCAAGGCATTCAGTCTTTACGTGTGCATAATAGGCAGAATTCACTCAAGACTAGTGTTGTTCTGACTGAGCCATACTGGCTTGAATCGTTCGAATGCTTCAAACCAAAAGATGGCCGACCTAGCCCTAGGTCTCGATAAAGCCAAACAGGCTTTTATAGCCCACTGCGAACTGAAAAAATTACCGTCGAACAAGATTATCAGTTTCATTAAAAACCTGGATCTCGTCGGGGAAATATAAATTAGGGTTGAACCACAATAGTCCGTGCGGACACAGTGGTAGGGTGGACAGACGCCCGTTCACTTTAAAATAATAAATGAAAAATAATAAGTGCGCATTTTTATTTTCGTGGCATATTTAAAAATGAAGAATTTCATAGAAAATGTGAGAACAAATTGCTGTTTGTGGGCATCACAATTTTCGAATTTTCTTGATTAGATGAATTATCTATACATTCTAGCAACAAAATATCCATATTTAGTATGACCCGACACGTCTTAACGACTTGACAAAATGATTTCTGCGATTGAAGTGTGAAAGCCCATTGTGAGATCATTCATATGTATTTCGGTTTTTAATGAATATCATATATTAAATCTGTGGGAGAGTGAAATGGAAACGTCTCATAATGAAACAAAACCAGAATCGGTCATGCAAGACCCACGAATTCGTGTTTTGAAAGGTTCTGCAAGCAAGTCAGGCTTCCAGCTGCTTGGTCGGTCCTTTATAAGTGTAGAAAAGTGACATTTTATGGCGGGATCAGATTGAGGAAAAAACTGTATGCAGATTTCTTACTCAATCCTTTATTATAATTCTGGAGAAATATTTATGTTTATGTAAAATTAGACCCCACTTCACACTGGCAGAGTCACCAAAAATATCTTGAACGAGGCTATTCAACTAGCCTGCTTTTTCTCCGACCTGAATCTCATTGAACGTTTGTGGAAATTATTGAGGAGAACTGGAAGATATTAAGAATTTCAAATTCTTGTCAAGGTTCATAAAATTAGATATTTCATTTGACTTATTATATTATGTAAAGAGTTCCGTTCTATTTTTGTTAATTTAAGTATTGATATTTTACTCCGTCGGATTATGGATGTCTTTGCCCACACTAAACCATTAATCCTTATGTTTATGTAGAAAAATTATATTGAAATGGCCTTCGTTTTAATATTCAATAACATTTACATCACCAGCACTACTCTTTTTCTGTTAGATAGGAGGTGGTTCTCCATAATTTTGATTCAAAAGAAATATAAAATAATGACCAAATTATTTAGACATCACCTTATACATATATGTTTCTTTGGAGAATGTGCTATATATTCTCTGAAAGGGAAAATAAAAAAAGGCCTTTTTTAATTTTTTGGTGATGGAACTTGTGATTCTTTAACATCCAATCGAAACATGTATGTATGAGGTGATGTCTAAATAATTTGGTCATTATTTCATATTTCTTTTAAACCTTTATTAGGTAATTTCCATCACATTTGATGATCACAATGAATGTCTATAAAGAAATACAGTGTTACCTAAGACATATTTTTCAAAAATTTAATTATAATTGTTTTCATGAGATTTATTTTGATTTAAATCTACAGAGGTCGTGGAGAATTAATTTCAGCTATTATCTATAAAAGTTTTGACCGTATCATTATTCAATGAAATTTTTCTTGAGAATCCTTTCAAATAGAAAACATAAATAATTTTTTCGTCGAACTTCATCGAATAAAAGTTAGAATAGATATTTTTCAATCTGGAATCTCTAGCGTTAGTTGGAGTGAGGTTCCTAACGGCAAAGCTGAGTATATATATATATATATATATATATATATATATATATATATGTATATTTATACATTCTGTCAAGAAAGTACCGGGCGTTATCGATTTAAATCTAGCGGGGCAATGGGGCAGGTAAAATTTTTTTTCCTAGGTTGGTACCACTGTCCTTATTTACTATGCCAAGCTTGAGCGGGATCTGTCAACTAGTGTGTTTGCAACAGCTGATTAAGTCAGTCGATGTCAGAGTGCGTGTCGATTTTCACTATGGGTGATTACGTTGGGCAAAGAATTTGTTTGAAGTTTTGTGTTGCAAATGAATTTTCGTGTGCCGATGCATTGAAAATGTTGCAAAAGGCCTTTGGTGATAATGCTCTATCGAAAACTCGTGCATATCAGTGGTACAGAGCCTTCAAGGACGGTCGTGAAGTGGTCGTGAATCGACGGCTTCGATCGAAGATAACGTCGATAAAATTAAGGAAAGGGTGCTGGAAAACCGTCGTACCAGCTTGAGAGAGATAGCACATGATCTTAAGATATCCCACGAGTCCGCACGTAGATTTTGATTGACATTTTGGGTACGAGAAAGGTGGCCGCACGACTCGTATCGAAAGACTTGAATTTTCTTCAAAAACGTCATCGCGAACAGGTTACTTCAGACATGCTGGATCGCTGTAATTCCGATTCTACATTCATGGAACGCATTGTAACTGGTGATGAGACCTGGATCTACGAGTACGATATGCAAACAAGCCAGCAATCATCGGAATGGGTGGCAAAAAATGAGCCGAAACCGAAAAAACCACGCCAAAGCAGCTCGAAAATGAAGGTGATGCTCATTGTTTTCTTCGATATCCGTGGCGTGGTGCACTACGAATTCGTTCCAGAGGGTCAGACGGTAAACAAGGAGTATTACCTAGGCGTTATGAAACGTTTGCGTGAGCGTATCCGTAAGAAGCGGCCAAATTTGTGGGCGAACAACACATGGATTTTGCATGACGATAACGCGCCTTCTCACCGAGCTACGATTGTGACTGACTTTCTCGACAAAAACTCAACAAATGTGCTTCAGCAACCACCGTATTCGCCGGATGTGGCTCCCTGCGACTTTTTCCTCTTCCCAAAACTAAAATTGCCCCTTTGTGGCACCCGTTTTGAGTCAATTGAAGCCATAAAACAAAATTCGGCGCGAGAGCTAAAGTCCATCCCGGAAAGCGCCTATAAATAATGTTTCGATAATTGGAAGTGCCGTTGGCATAGATGTATTGGAGCAAATGGAGCCTATTTTGAAGGCGACCCAATAAATTTTGACGATTAAATGTAAAAATGTTGTTTTAATTGAAAATTCCCGGTACTTTCTTGTCAGAGTAGTTCTATATAATATATATATATATATTATATATAATATATATATTATTATACTTATAAAATATATATTATACATAAGTTATATAATATATATATATATATATATATATTAAATATATTATATATTATATATACATATTATATATATTGATATATATATATATTATATATATAATATATATAATATATATATATATATATAATAATTATATATATATATATATATATATATATATATAATATATATAATTATATATATATATATATATCGTGATTTGTTAGGCTCAGTTATATTAGAGGCCTTATACTCAGCTTTGCCATTAGGAACCTCATCCCAAATGTTACCCCCGCAACTAACGCTAGAGATTTCAGATTGGAAGAATATCTATTCTAACTTCTACAATGTAGATAACTTATAGTTAACAAGCAAAATAATACATTGATAAATTATGATTTTATAAAAAAAAGTTTAATAGTCCAACAAAATGAAGTTATTCTCAATATATAAGTGAAACATTTTTGGATCAAATGGAAAAATCATGATTGACGCGAAAAAAAACGATAAATTACTTCTGAATTTACGTTCAACGTCGAATAACTTTGTAAGGAGTGAACTTAATCAAAAATGTTAAGAAACTTTTTTTGTATAGCATTAAATTTCCTTCAAAAATAAGTATTTTAAATCATAAAAATATTGATATTTCTGGTAGTTACCAAAATGCAAAATGGAAACGTAAAATAGAAAAAATTAATCAATGTTTGAGGAACGATTACAAGCAAACGACTAGTTTTACATAAATTCACGAAGATAGCTTTTTTCTAGGGAATTTTATTTACTTCAAGAATACGCATCGCTCGAATTTTTCAGATTAATAGTTGACGAGTTTTGAGTAAAAAATGCGACTACTTTTAAAAAACCAATAATCGTAACGATACACCCCTTAATACTATTATTAAGGGCTCAAACATTCACTATAATTTTTTTTATCGTCATGAATGATATTTTTACAGTATTGTTAAAAAAAATTGACGTTTTTTCAGGCCCACTCTAATATATATGTTTAAATATGGGGTATCGTATTCGTTCCTATTCCTCTTAAGTAAATTTGAACTTTCGGAAACATAATTTTCTCATTGATAAATTGAGAATCATTTATTTTAAATAAAAGAAGAGGTTTTCTGCTTAATAGAAGAATATAAAATTTGAATATTAAAACAAATTGATATATGTTTATCTTCTACAATTTTAATTTGAAAAATTTTTATTCAAGAAACTTTTTGAATTAAATTAATGTCTAAAACATTCATGTTTTTAAGATGCAAATGGCGTTTTGAAGGCAAGACCAGAAACAAATTTTGTCTCCTTTAAATATTTATTTATTAATTTTAGGGACTTTCGTATATCTTTTGGTTTATTTATTCCATTTGACATTGTATATTGAGTTTAGATTATATACGCCTATTAAATATAAGCGGTGCTTGTTTTAGACATTAATTTAATTCTAAAACTTTTTTGAATAAAAATTTTTTAAATTAAAATTGTAGAAGATAAACATATATCAATTTGTTTTAATATTCAAATTTTGTTATATTTCTTCTATCAAGTAAAAGGCCTTTCTATTTCATTTTTTTAATAGAAAAATTATTACAAAATTTGAATATCAACATAGATTCAATCTGTTAGTCTCCTATAAGTCTAATTTCAAAAAATTTTATTCAAAAACTTTCAGATTTCAATTAATATCTTATGTATATATATATATATATATATATATATATATATATATATATAAGAATATATATATATATATATCTCCTATAAGTTTAATTTAAAAAAATTTTATTCAAAAACTTTCAGATTTCAATTAATATCTTATGTACATATATATATATATATATATATATATATATATATATATATATATATGAGAATATATCTATATATATATATATATATAAATCATTTATTTTTTACATAAACGATTAAATTTTTAATTTTAAACAACTTTTTCTGTATATTCTTCGTCTTTTAAATGTGCCGTATAAAGTCCCCTCGACGTTGGCGATTAACATAGCCAAACTCTCTCTTCTTGTGCCAATCCAAACAGTTGTTCCGCTTTCCTTATTCCGGTTCATTCTGTAATGCTGGATTTTACCGGATCAAATTCGTCAATTCATTAAATTTAATTCTCACTCTGGACAAGGTTATAAGCGCAACACTTTATTGATTGGGGAATTGAGAAGAAAATAATCTATGTAATATTGTGTTTCAAGAATAGTTGTAGTAATGGGAATGGTTTAGTCAAACAGATTATACATGAGAGCAGCGCAAACATTTGCATAGCTAGAAGATAATGATCAATAAATGAGTCAAACCCTGGCATCCTTCAGAGGAATAATATCTGTTTCAAACATAGATCTTATTGAATACAGTTGAGAGAAAGATGAAGGTGACACGCCAGTTTAAAATGGTTTTTAGATCTCATCAGTTTCTTGTTGCACCTCTTTCATCAATAAATATACTATTAATCATAGAATTAAGACTCAAATGTCACTCGGAATGTCCCTCATTGCCATTTTCATGTTGGGAAAAGATGGTATGAGTCATTGGGTAGAAAATATTCAGCATGCCCGGAATCATTAAATCGTTCACATTCGGAAGCGCTACTCAATTGAATCTTTCATTTTTGGAGATTCAGTCGAAGTGAGTCTTGACCTTACGTGACCTCTTCTTTGAAAAAAATTCATTTTCGTTTCTACTTACCCCATATCCTTGAAACATTTTACATTTTTTAGAGTTCACTATTTTCTGGTGTTGGTTTAAAGGCTGTTGTAAGGTATTTTTTGTTAATTAATTTTATTTTCTAAATATGAAGTGGAACTGAATAGTTATCGTTTGTTGTAATTCTAAATTGCTTTTTGAAGATGTGCTGCATGTTTCAGGCCTTTTTCTGAAGGAACTTATTCAAATTAAGTAATTTTTGAAGAAGTGCTTGAGGTTATGTTTTGCATTTTTAGAAAGGGATTTGGTTTTCATAATACAAGATACGAAAAAAAATTGTGTATTCTTCAAGTATTTTCAACTCATAATTTGTATTTCTTGGAATTCTTTCATTCCTTTTGGTACTGCGTATTGACTGTTAATTGTATATACTATATGTCGACTAGATTCAAACTGTGTTTTCTAAGACATTTATTTAATTTAATTTTATAGAGTTTTTGAATAAAATTTTTTTGAAATTAAAATCTGTAGGAGGTTGATAGAATAAATCTGTATGAGATTTAAATATTTTTATAATCTTTCTATCATGTAAAAACCCTCTTTTATTAGTTCATTATATATATAATAATTATATTCTGGTTTAACACTCAAATATATTATCATTTAGATTTAACTGAGTCTTTAAAATACCTTGCAAGTTTTGTGTAATTTTTGTTATAAAAATATAATACGTAGGATTTTTAAAAGTTCACTATATTCTGGTGTTTGTTTGAAGGAAGACACGAGGCTGATCAGGATAGATCTTTTTTCTTCATTATTTTTAATTTCTGAATATAAAGTAGAACTCAAGAGTTATCGTTCGTTGTATTTCTAAATTGCTTTTTGAAGATGTTATAGAATTTTTTTTTGAGGAAACTTATTTGAAGTAAGTTATGTTTTGCATTTTTGGAAAGGGAATTGATTTTCATAATACAAGATAAGAAACAAAATTTTGGATCCCTATGGTGCTTATTTAGTATTTTTAATTAATAATTTATTGATATATTTCTTGGATATCTTTTATTCTTTTTGATTCTGTGTTATGAGTGTTAATTCCTTAGGTTTATTGAATTGAAACTGTGTTTTCTAAGACATTTATTTAATTTTTTTCTAAAAATTTTTGAATCAAATTTTTTTTAAATTAAATCTGTAGGAGGTAATAGAATTAATCAGTATGATATTCAAAATATATAATTCATGTTGAGATCAATTTGGTACAAAGGTTTATAATAATGGCACGAATATTAATGTGAAATTTTGTGAGCATTGACTGTATACGCGAATGACTGGAGGTAAAAATGCTAATTTCCTAACGAAAAGACTTAAGAATTTGTGTCTCGACGAAGGTTTGTAGTCTGAATATACTTGTCAGCTAAATTCAAAAATAGACTGAATCGGATCGATGATTCGTGAGTTATCCTTATTTGATATGTTTTCGAAAGTAGAAATCTGATCAATTTCAAATTTATTGTTTAGATGTGAAATAACGCAACGGCATTAAAGCTCATGCATTTCGTGGAGGTAAATCATAACAACTTTTCAAATTTTTTCCTATCTGATTTCAGCAAAAGGTATGAAAAATATATAAAGTTTTGTCCAATATATTCTTCCTCAAATCTACAACCAACATGTAACGATGCAATTCAGAGGCAGAGCGGTGAGCCCTTCAGCCATGTATTTAGTATTCTTAATAGATTTTCCGTTTCGCCAGGAGAACAGTTCCAAACTTGCAAAAAATACATATGACTTTTGGACACTAGGGTGGTCCTTATTTCGGGTTTGTTCGAATTTTTCTTCACGATAATCCTAAATCGGTTCGAAATATATAGAAAAAAATTCATGCCAATTTATAGCTTTTAATTTTAATATTAACTCGTGCCCCCCGACAGACAAAGTTTTAAATAGAAATAACATGGAAAAAGTTTTATTATTACTTCAGAATTAACTAACGAACAAATCGTATTGACAAATGATATTTTTTATGTAGAATTTAACGCTCTACAAAAAAGGTCTCTTATGATTTTTCGATAACTCTAACGGTTTCAAAGTTATTCGAGGTTAAATGTGTAATTATTGTCATTTTCATAGTTTTTTATATTTTTTTGGTTATTTAATGATCCTAAAATGATAGATGGGTTATTAGTTGTAATCTCAATGGTTCTCTTCTTCAGAAAATTCATAGGGTATCAGTAAATCTAAAATTGTAGTTACACCAATTTGTTTTACACCCGAGTTATAGTAAGTTTTAAGTTTTTTTATTTAGTTTTTGGGATACACAAGATATTTGGCCATATTATAAGAAAATTTTTATTTTCATTGGTACAATTATTAAATAACTTCCGTTTTTCGTTTATGTTTCTAGATAAAAACATTTTAGAAACTGATAATGTTGCCATCTATTAGATTTTACTTCAATTTCCCGCATTAAAATCAATTGCTCATTACCATAACCTATATTTACTGTCACAACTGTATCAAAATCGTCCACAACTGTATACTCGTACCGATGCCTTATTTTTATGTAATTGAATCTTTAAATTTTACTAATCCGATATTTAAGTGATAACTAAAATATGGAGTTATCACGTTTATGTCAAAACATTTTTTTAATTGGTGATGTTGACGTTCAAATAGTGGGTAACAAATTACCATCAAAATTGCAAGCTCTAAAAGTTTTATTTTTTCATACACGTATTTTAAACAATACTGTGAAAGTATTGCTGCAGTAATTGATGAAATTATTGTGTTTTGGAAAAAAGCTCGAATTTCCGTTCAAGATATGCAAAGATGCCGAGATAAATTAAAAAAATTGTACGATGAGTGGCGCATTCTTTTCAAGCACAGAAATCGGAGTAATATTGCTGTAAAAAAACAGAATGAATTTGCTGATTCATGAAAAAAATTATTCGACATTGCATCATCAAATGTATTTGAAATTGTCGATGAAAATTGTAAAGAATTCTTAATCAATCAGAGATCAGATGAACGTACTGGTTTTATTGCGAATATCAAAACTAAATATGATGACGATGATAATGATTGTAATCAATGAAAAATGAAAAGTGAAGAAGAGAAAGCATTGTTCGGTAAATTGTAAAAATTAACTATCCAATTAATTTTGTATTATTCAATAATGTAGATATTTTTTTTGTCATATTATTCTCTTTTTATTATAGATAAAAATGTTGAACTTTTATCTAGCCAAGGAAGTGCTCAATCTGCATCTAGTGGAGAAGTATACATTCCAACTACTGTCCGATTATCCGAATCAAAAAATACCAGAAGAACTTACAATATTCTTAACGAAAGAGTTGTAGCAACTTTTGATCGTTGTAAAGTAAGCGACAGAGATGCTGTATTTATAATAACAGCTCTCTGTCAGTCACTAGTCGATATAAAATTATTAAATGTGGCTATTAATTCCATAATTATTAATCGATCCTCTATTCGCCGTTATCGACAAACTATGCGAGAATAAAAATCAATCGAAATAAAAAAACACTTCCAAAATTTGAAGTTATCATCTATTGTTCTGCATTGGGACGGAAAAGTATTATCTAATTTGTTGAATACAGAAACGGTTCATCGATTACCTGTCATAATTACTTCGGAAGATAAAGAAATTATGTTAGGTGTAGTGTGTACCAACGAGTGAAGATGGGACTGGAATGGCACAAGCTTCTATTGTTTATAGCACGTTACTTGACTGGGGATTCGACATATCTGTTAAAGCAATATGCTGTGATACTACTCCTTCAAATTTACGCATTCGAAATGGTGCTGCTGCATTATTGGAAAAATTGTTAGAGAGAGATTTGTTGTATCTTCCGTGTAGGCATCATATTTTTGAAATAGTCCTAAGATATGTATTCGAAGCTGTTTTTCCAAATACTGTTGGGCCTAATGTTCCTCTTTTCATCCGATTTCAAAAGCAATGGAAAGCTTTGAACAAACTGAATTACAAAACAGGATTAGATGATCCAAAAAATGATAATATATTAACAAATGAGAGAATTCGATCTATTAAAACTGTTGCAACCGAAATTCTGTTAACAAAGTTGCCTCGTGATGATTACAGGGATTTTTTGGAGCTAACTTTAGTTTTTATCGGCGTTATCCCAGAAAAATTTAGTTTTCGTACGCCAGGAGCTTGTCATCATGCACGATGGATGGCAAAAGCTATTTATATACTGAAAATGTACTTGTTCCGGGAACAGTTATCGTTAAGAAAAGGTGAAGACAATAAATTACGACAAATATGTGTTTTTGTGACAACTGCTTATGTCAAAGCTTGGTTTCTATCATCTAACAGTATAAAAGCTCCGTCATCATGATCTACAATTCATTAAAGAGTTAAACAACTTTAAGGCAATCAACAGTAACCTTGCTACTGTAGCAATTAATAATAGATTTATGAACCATCTATGGTATTTATCACCAGCGTTAGCAACCATGGCAATTTTTGATGAAGATCTTCCATTAGAAACAAAATTGAAAATTGTGGCTAAGCTGAGAACAGAGGAAGAAAAAATTTTAATCGATGCTATTCCGGAAGAAGATCTGGATTATACAAGTGAAAAATCTAGCGTAAAACGCTTTCAAACCAAGAACATAAGTGACTTATTGTATAACGATATCGATTTTTTTGTAACTGCAGAATCGATCAAATTTTTCGAAAGATTTGAGCTACAAACAGAATTTTTACAAATTCATCCTTCTGAATGGGCTAACAATGAAAGCTATAAAACTGCAGTACGGTTCGTCGGAAAACTATCGGTTGTGAATGACTGTGATGAGAGAGGAGTTAAATTAGTGCAAGATTTTTGTAAACATTATACCAAAGATGAAAAACAAATGCAGTATGTATTACAAGTGGTTAAAGATCATCGTCAAATGTATCCTGACGCGCTTAAAAAAACAAATGTAACAACTTCATAAAAGTATTTATCATTGAAAATAAAAATAATATTGGAATTTTTTTCAATTCGGAGAAGTTTTAATGACAAATTTTTTCGATTGATTGATACTTTTTTCTTAGAGAATACGCCAATAACCGATCTATAATTTTAGGATCATTAAATAACCAACAAAATATATAAAACTATGAAAATGACAATAGTTACACATTTAACCTCGAATAACTTTGAAACCGTTAGAGTTATCGAAAAAGCATAGGAGACCTTTTTTGTAGAGCGTTAAATTCTACATGAAAAATATTACTTGTCAATACGATTCGTTCGTTAGTTAATGACGTAACAATTCCGAAGTAATAATAAAACTTTTTCCATGTTATTTCTATTTAAAACTTTGTCTGTCGGGGGGCATGAGTTAATATTAAAATTAAGAGCTATAAATTGGCATGAATTTTTTTTTATATATTTCGAACCGATTTAGGACTATCATGAAGAAAAATTCGAACAAACCCGAAATAAGGACCACCCTACTGGACACAAAATTCTGTGTTTCAATTCATCAAAGAAAGGTATGGAATTCTGATCCTTCAACAAATAATTGACAGTTTCGAAATTTTCAGGGCAAATGGAATGATGAATAAGCGCGCCAAATAAATGTTCCGAATTCACATCACCACCATTTTATAAAATAATGTATCCCTCCCCTTATTGGTTTAAAAAATTTCCACAAATCATAATCATGCTACAAATATGAAAAAACTTTAATTTGGATAACGTAAATTGGAGAAATAACAGAAACTTGACAGGGAGAAATCAGAAATATCGATATCAGAGAATCAGTTTTAGTTCAGATGATATATGACATTATACAAAATTTTGAAATATTCAATTAACTAGGAATGCTTCATTCATTTTTGAAAGACACTTACTTCATAACCTTGATTTGAATTTTTTTAAACTTTCCCAGGTATTTCACTAGAGCGATGGCGTTCATCTAGAACTAAACGTTTAAGGTACTTATCGATCATGGAGTATGAATCTACAATATTTTATATAAACTGTGATAATATGAAGTGTCTGATTTCAATTTATCGGTGAACGTTTTCTGCCTGCCTCACCAATCATATTTTTTTCAGAACTTGGTTTTTTTTCTTGAGTCAACATGATACTGTGAACATTTAAAAATTATTTCGTATTCCTGTCCTGAATGGTAGTAAAAAAAGTATATACATCAGTAAGTTAATCTAACAAAATACTGAATTGTTTCAGCCGTTACTATTTAGTAGTTGATCACAATTAAAACAAATTGTGGAAATTACTATGTTTTACTACCAATAAAAATATATTTTACACATTTTCTTGTGACTCGAGTTTCGGGAAATGAACTTTCCCATCATCAGACAACTGAAGACTTAACAGTGGTACAGAGGTACAGAGGTTAAATATCTCTGTACCACTGTTAGGTCTTCAGTTGTCTGATGATAGGATAGTTCATTTCCCGAAACTCGAGTCACAAGAAAATGTGTTATATATCTTTTTATTGGTAGTAAAACGTAGTAATTTCTACAATTTGTTTTAATTAATCTAACAAGGTAGGTGATTGTTAATACCAATTTGTTACGAACTTTTATTAAAATTAATTCGAAAAATTCAAAAATGCATCCCTTAGGAGAAGAAAACATTTTATTTGAATATATCGAAATACATTGAATCTTTCTGAAAATTTTTTGTTCAATCTTATATATAATCAGCATAAATCCCAAGGAAATAACAAAATGTATTGAATTAGTCATAGATACTGAAACTATAGTGATATCGCTCAGTCGATTATATCACACATTACGGCTTTGTTCATCTTATACCAAACAAAATCGAATCAATAAACAAAACATCATGACATTCCAGTCACAGTTTATGATAGTCTTACGGCTGTCTTTACTGACAGTGAACAAAAAGTATCTTCTGAAATAAATTTACGGACAATCAGAAACAGCGACGCTGAACTGAAGCCAATCAGCTTCGAAATAGGCGCATGTCTGGTATTTCTGTCCCAGCGATCAGCAAACCTATTAGGGTTTGTTTGAGTTTAGATCTGTTATGAAGATGTTTGTTGCCCTGTCTCGATTCGAATAACTTTCCGTTATCGTACTTCATACTCCTTATTTATTATATTTGATTCGGATTATCAACTGAATTAATTCATTTTCATAAATATTATGTCGTTCCTTGAAATATAATGAAAATTCACAACATTTTACTTAAATACAAACAAATCTCAATTGAAACATTTCCAAATAAGGTTCTTCCTTCGATGTTTTCTGTTCTATAGCATCCCCCTCTCCCCCATCATTCTTTTCAGTTTGCGTATCTCAAGTCCCTGGAGCGTGATGCTGCGACCAGGAAACGCCATGAACGATGCCGCACGTTCGCACGGTAACCAATCCTGAATGGAAATGTCTGGATAATAAACAGGAGCGTTCAGGGGACACTATTCAGCCCGATTATTATGGAAACGTCCGTAGGATTCATTGATGTTAGAGGGGCATTTCTGTTTATCTTGATGATATCTCGAAATGGAACTGTAAAATTGGACGAGGAATGTTATGAACCATTTCTTGTTGAACTTATTCATGCCTTTATTTAACATATAGATGGAATTTGTCCCTAACATATGTAAGACAGGAAGTTTGCTGCAGATTTGGTTCGGCAGGAAAGTTTTCGCAAAGAAACACGTCATATTTGCGCATTTGATCAAACTCTCTTCGTGGTATGTCAAAAATCAACTGAATGTGGAAAGTGCTTCTCAGTAAAGTTGAATTCTATATTTAAAATGTGACTGCTATAATTGAACTTGCACTTTACGAATGTAGAATGAAATAGTGTGTATAAGAAAAATAGTTAATTGTTGTGGCCTACAAAATTTTGAATAAAAATGATAGCTCTTCCTTGTGGATAAGAGCTCAATACAAGCAATATGGAAAATAGTCATGTATTTAATTCATTCATAAATTAAAACAAATTGTAGAATATACTATGTTTTACTACCAAAAAAATATATAACACATTCTTGACAAGAAGCAAGAAAATGTGTAATATATATATTTTTGGTAGTAAAACATAGTAATTTCTACAATTTGTTTTAATTATGATCAACTACCAAATAGTAACAGCTAAAACAATTCAGTATTCATTCATAAATTCAGTGTGCATCCTGTATGGACCCACTCTGCTCGTATTAGTTGGAGGTTTTGTTGATCCCGAAAAGCAAGGCGGTTTACTTGGAATGGTCGACTACTCGATTTCCATATGGCTTGAAAAAGTTGCAATATTAGATAATTAGCTCAAACTTAATAAATCAGATGAGTCTATTTGAATTTATATATTCGCAGAGCTTTTGGTTTCACACAGACCTTCTGTGTGAAACCAAATTCCATATAACTTTCGTATATCTGTTGGTTTATTTATTCCATTTGACATTATATATTGAGTTTTGATTATAAACGTCTGTTAAATGTAAGTGGTGCTTGTTGTAGACATTAATTTAATTCTAAAAGTTTTTTGAATAAAAAAAATTTTTTTGGAATTAATATTGTGAAAGATAAACATATTTCAATTTGTTTTAATATTCAAATTTTGTTATATTTCTTCTATCAAGTAAAAGGCCTTTCAATTTTATTTTATATTATATTAAACTGAACAGTTTACATAAAAATTCCTGATGACACATTTTCACCTCTGATACTTCATATGAAGTACCAGAATAATTCACTCAAAATTTCGGCGTTGAGCATGCGTTTGAGCTAGACGTATGTTTCCGTGCTCTTCAAAAACTTATGTAGTTTTTAATATTATTGAAGTCAAAATTGTCGTAAACTATTTCAGCTTATCAGTTAAGTGTGAAGATTCGAGAAAATCTTTGAGATACTCGTGAATCTGCACGTTTGTTTGTTAAACAGCCATCCATATGACTACCAGAAACAAAACTCTGGCTGACCCTAAGAAACATTTTCAAAGTCAAATGAAGAATTTCGAAGAAAAACTGAAAAATGTTCAGGAGCGAGCAGCCTCTATTCCTCCTGCCGGTGACGATACGATTGAGTCTTTAAAACTGGAATTTAAGGTATTCAAATCGGAAATAACACAAAAATTAGAAAAAATTATGGATGAAATATCGCAGAAAAATCTTTCCAAAAATGTCCTCATTTATGGCGTCAATGAGAATCCGGACGAAGATCTTTTTAAAACTGTCGTTAATTTATTCAAGAATCAGCTCAACATTGAAGTAAATAAAAACCAGGTGAATAATTGTTATCGGCTGAGCAAGAAACTCGGGGAGAAGAACCGGGAACAAGTGAACGTCGGATCGTTGTGGAATTTGTGTATCAATGGATGCGAGATGCTTTATATTTCAATAAATCAAAATTTAAGGGCAAGAACATTGTGTTGCAGGACATTTTGGTGGAAAATAAGCTGAAACTTTTCAAAAAAGTGAAATAAAAATACAAGAATAGTTGCTGGACTGTCAAAAGCAACATAAAAGTGTTTATAAACAATAAAGTCAGCTTAAAATTGTTTAAATTAATTAAAGTTTTCTTTCATTTACTTGATGTCAAATTTTAAGTTCATGCTCACGTGGGATGCTTTGTATTGGTTTCTTCTTGGCAATTTGTGACTAGAAAATTGTTGTTTATTTTGGGAAGATGCAGGAATGTAACGTTGGTCGCCGAGCTTAGTTGATTTCGTGCGAAATTTTTACTTTGCCGCATCTATAGTCTGTCTCAGTTTGAAGCAAATAATCCAAACACTTAGGGCGAAATTTTCTTTCTTTTGTGTACTGTTATTATCTGAACTATTGATTGTTTCATTTTATATATGATTTTATTTGTGATAGTGGATAGGTAATTCATTTCAGATAGCCTACATTCTGTCAAGAAAGTACCGGGAATTATCGATTTAAACCTGGCGGGGCAATGAGGCAGGTAAAAAATTTTTTTCCTAGGTTGGTACCACTGTCCTTAATTACTATGCCAAGCTTGAGCGGGATCTGTCAACTAGTGTGTTTGCAACAGCTGATTAAGTCAGTCGATGTCAGAGTGCGTGCCGATTTTTACTATGGGTGATTACGTTGAGCAAAGAATTTGTTTAAAGTTTTGTGTTGCAAATGAATTTTCGTCTGCCGATGCATTGAAAATGTTGCAAGAGGCCTTTGGTGATAAGGCTCTATCGAAAACTCGTGCATATCAGTAGTACAGAGCCTTCAAGGACGGTCATGAAGTGGTCGCCCATCGACGGCTTCGATCGAAGATAACGTCGATAAAATTAAGGAAAGGGTGCTGGAAAACCGTCGTACCAGCTTGAGAGAGATAGCACATGATCTTAAGATATCCCACGAGTCCGCACGTACGATTTTGATTGATATTTTGGGCATGAGAAAGGTGGCCGCACGACTCGTACCGAAAGACCTGAATTTTCTTCATAAACGTCATCGCGAACAGGTTGCTTCAGACATGCTGGATCGCTGTGGTACAGAGCCTTCAAGGACGGTCGTGAAAATGAAGGTGATGCTCATTGTTTTCTTCGATATCCGTGGCGTGGTGCACTATGAATTCGTTCCAGAGGGTCAGACGGTAAACAAGGAGTATTACCTAGGCGTTATGAAACGTTTGCGTGAGCGTATCCGTAAGAAGCGGCCAAATTTGTGGGCGAACAACTCATGGATTTTGCATGACGATAACGCGCCTTCTCACCGAGCTACGATTGTCACTGATTTTCTAGCCAAAAACTCAACAAACGTGCTTCAGCAACCACCGTATTTGGCTCCCTGCGACTTTTTCCTTTTCCCAAAACTAAAATTGCCCCTTCGTGGCACCCGTCTTGAGTCGATTGAAGCCATAAAACAAAATTCGGCGCGAGAGCTAAAGTCCATCCCGGAAAGCGCCTATAAAAAATGTTTCGATAATTGGAAGTGCCGTTGGCATAGATATATTGGAGCTAATGGAGCCTATTTTGAAGGCGACCCAATAAATTTTGACGATTAAATGTAAAAATGTTGTTTTAATTGAAAATTCCCGGTACTTTCTTGACAGAGTAGTATATACGAGGATCTTGCGCGATTTGAGTGGAGAAAATAAAGTTAGCTCACTTAAACATGAGTTAGAAATTTTACAGAATTTTGAGATATGATATTGTTGGGTTCGTTGGATTTGGTTGATCTGAATGAAACGCGATTAGATAACACTATTACAAATAATGCAATTGGCGTTCAAAGGTACAGGTTCATTCGCTACGATCGTAATATCGGCGGTTGTGTTGGGGTGTACATTGGGTCAGGTTTGGGTTACTATATTCTCAAGATTGGAGGACCTATTGAACAAATATGGTTAAAGCTTGGTGGTTTTGGAGGTGAGTTATGGTAGGGGTCGTTCATAGACCTCCTGATGTCAATTATAAATTATTTTGGGACTTATTCGCCAAAGAGTATGCGAGTATTATAACACAGGGAAGCCGGATGTTTTGTGTGGGGGATATTAACACTAATTTATTGTCATTCAACAGCAAGTGTAAACATGTGGTAAAAAAATCGATAATCTCCGGTTGTATCAAATGGTGGATCTGCCAACAAGGATATCAGATCAATCGTCAACGTTGATTGATTTCGTTCTGACTGATGTAGAAATGGTATCTGATGTCAAAGTTGTACCAACTGACATTAATAGTGAGATGAGATGGTACTTTTATGATTGAATATTGGAATGAATAAGAGGTCTCCTATATTCAAAACAACAAGGGATTTTAGTAACTTTGATCATGATCAATTTCAGTCTCACTTGAAATCTATTCCTTGGAAAAATATCTTCGATGTTGATGATGTTGATCGAAAGATCAATTTTATTAATGATAATTCAATTATTTGAATGGATTTATACGCGCCCTTGCGAACTATGAGAATAACAAAAGAATATGCACCTTAGCTCACGGCAACTTTGAGAGAGATGATGGACTTGGAGATAGGATACTTAGTCGCTATGAAAAATACAAAAAAGAAACGGCAACTTTCAGAGAGATGATGAACTTAAGAGATAGCATACTTAGTCGCTATAAAAAATACAAAAAAGAAAATGATTGGACTCCTTATAAACGACTTCGTAGGCTCGTTTTCTTGGCTGTGGAAAGAGACAAAAAAACTACTATAATACCATTCTAAATAATAAAGATGTTAAGAAATTTTGGTCGAATGTAAAGTCTCTCAATATGAGAAATCAAATATCAAAGTTGAAGGATGCTGGGAGAATGAATACACATTTTATTGAGTCTATCCCAAAGATTGCAATGGATAATGAACTGTTTGCATTTTATTCCAACAATATTATGAATCCAAATGGTTCGCAGTTCTCGTTTCGCGAGGTTGAGGAGGGGGAAATAGCTAGAATATATATGAACTATTATGATGTTGTCTGCGGTCCCTGCTTGACTGCTATCGATAGAAATACGATTCAAATAATGCAGAATTCTTACTTAAGATTTATACATGGTCTACGTAAATATGATCTTATAACTTACACCCTAAATATCACCGGTTGGCTCAGTATGGAGCACAGAAGACGATTCCATTCATATGTTCTCTTCTTTAGAATCATCACTGAAAGATTACCAGTAAACCTCTACATTAAAATCACCTTCCGTTCAGGTGTGCACTCCTTCAATATTCGTTCTAAACGCACCATTTCAATACCGAAGCACCGAACGGACGTGTTCACGAGGTCGTACATGATTGCATGAATAAGCCTAGAATTTGACTACCGAAACGTAACGCTTGATAAGTTCAAATTGTATATATGGAACAATTTTCGAAATGACCCGCTCTATACATTGGCTGATCACCGAGTAACTTTCCCGATATGCTGATAACTGTTCTTTATGCGTTTTCCTTTTTTTATTTATTAATTTATTAAATCTATATGCTGTCTGAGATGGGGTATTTAAAATTTTTATTTCAATTTTGCGGCAGGGTTTGGATGAGATTTTTTGTTTTTATGCTCATGGTAAGGAATTTCGATTTGTACATAGGTTAAAGGGGGTAAGATGGAAAAATAGACGCATGGTAAAGGTTTAAGGTTGATTCTACTGTACACAATAATATACTCTACCTAATTTATGCGAGCTAAATCTCGCCCCAATCGTGCAATTCAATTTGTATTGTGAATTTTTCCTAATAAAAACCCTTGATATTATTATTATTAATATTAATAATTTACTTCAGTATACATTTTTCGAAACCAGTATCATCAATCCACAGATTTCCTGCATATTGACAAGATTGACTCAAATCTTTCACACTGATAGCATTGAGGTTGACAATAATTCAAAATAACATATCATGAATAAATATGAAATAACTTCGCTTTTATTCTGAAGGATACAATGAGTCTAGATTTATAATTCCACTACATTTTTAAACTGATGTATAACAAGCGATATTTCATAGTTTGGTTTATATTTATGGAAGACTTCGGTTTGTGTGTAACTTCAAAAAGTGAAAAAAACTACAGGTCTGTTCGTTTAATAGTGTTACTTCACGATTGTGGTAATATTTAAGAACCTCTATGAATTAAAGGATCCCTAATTTCTTGCCTTTTGGTTTTTATATTACCCGGTAATTGGTGGATTAATAAAAAATACATCAATCTTTGCGAGGGGTGAAAGCCAGCTTAGGGCCAACTATTTCTTTGTGTATAAAATTTATTCATCTTTTTTGTGCACAATAAACGTTATTTTTATTTTCATTATTATCATTATGAAATTCTGAGAAAGCATGATTTGTTTCGAAAAAATGATTTTCCAAATTACAGTAATCTTTTATATGGTTGAGTAATGCTTGATATTCTTTGATCTATTATCCATTATTCGTGATCGGATTGATTTAAAAAAATCCACATGGTCAAAAAATGAAATTTCAGCCCTTTTCGAACTTTGAGTAGAAACACATTATCCTAGCCTCTCAACAAACAGTATGGTAGTATTATTCGATATCGGTTATTTGATCCCGAGTATACCAAATGCCGAATGTATGAAAATATGCTACCAGAAAATAAACTCATCCAGATCATAAAAATTAAATTTTAACCCATTCAGAATTTTGCGTGAAAGGAAATTATTCTCAACATAATAACAATTTTTCTGAACAAAACGATGGATGGGCAATACAAAATACAATCCAATAATGGATCAAATTTTCTTAGCCAAGCTTAAACTAAGAATAATTATGACATTTCCTTTGATATATTTAGAAAACCAACAGAGACAGATCCAATTATACTGAACTTTTCAAACCATCCAGACTCTCATGCTTTTAGATCAATAATACATAAGCATTTTCCATTTTCTTAGATAATATTGCGCGATTGAATACAATCAACTGAAAGATCATTATGAAACAACAATCATGAACTTTATTATAAACAAAAAGTAGAACAAACCAATACAGAAAGTATCAGAAAATTTATCGAAATAACTAACATACTTTGGACCAATTCCACAAGAGAAAGCTGAAATGATTTCAACAAGTAATATAAAAACTGCTTCCACACCCTCATAAAAAATTTCTAACCTATATTTTATTGTTAAATATTGAAACAACCGGGCCAATAATTCAGGAATTCATAAATTTACTTCTCTTGTGTATGGTGGCGTAAATGTAGGATATAGTGAACAGCTTTCACAAAAGGGTTCAAAGAACGTCAAGCAGTATTTTAGCATTTGAAGAATAACTTTTATTTTACGAAACAGCACTAGTACTATAAAAATAGCATATTTATCTGTGACATTTCCCACTTTCGTAGTTTTACACAAACCCAAGTCTTTCATAAATATATAAAAACCTTGAAATAATATACAACTTGTTATACACCAGTTTAAAAAGGTAGTATGACTACGAGAGTCAGGTCACTGTGATTCGATAATGAAAACATGGTAAAAAACTCATTAATTCCATTCTTTAAATGCGCTATCACAAAGTAACGGACATTTCCATTCAACATAAGATGTTATTAGTACCAGAAATCAGATAAATTAGCTTATTCAAACAACATTAAAGAAATTACTGGTTTTAACAATTCAAGTGTCGTTATTAAACATTTAATATATGGGATGAACTATAATTCGAAAGTATTGTGTACATTACATATCAAATTACCCTTCTGTTAAGTTGAAACTGTCTCATGGGAAAATCTTATTCAAGAATGCAGTACCGCAAAAAAGTTTTTTCTGGTGAAAGTGCTGAATTCTAATGAGTCCCTGATTTTGGTATGAAAACGTATTAGAATATACGAGTCCTACAGATTATTTGGTCTATTTGAGTACATTCAATTAAGAGTTTATGATTTTGTTGAATTGCATCATTTATTGATTTTCGCATTCAGAATTGTTTGTTTGTTATACTACTCTGTCAAGAAAGTACCGGGAATTTTCATTTAAAACAACATTTTTACATTTAATCGTCAAAATTTATTGGGTCGCCTTCAAGATAGGCTCCATTTGCTCCAATACATCTATGCCAACGGCACTTCCAATTATCGAAACATTTTTTATAGGCGCTTTCCGGGATGGACTTTAGCTCTCGCGCCGAATTTTGTTTTATGGCTTCAATCGACTCAAAACGGGTGCCACGAAGGGGCAATTTTAGTTTTGGGAAAAGGAAAAAGTCGCAGGGAGCCAAATCCGGCGAATACGGTGGTTGCTGAAGTACGTTTGTTGAGTTTTTGGCGAGAAAGTCAGTCACAATCGTAGCTCGGTGAGAAGGCGCGTTATCGTCATGCAAAATCCATGAGTTGTTCGCCCGCAAATTTGGCCGCTTCTTACGGATACGCTAACGCAAACGTCTCATAACGCCTAGGTAATACTCTTTGTTTACCGTCTGACCCTCTGGAACGAATTCGTAGTGCACCACGCCACGGATATCGAAGAAAACAATGAGCATCACCTTCATTTTCGAGCGGCTTCGGCGTGGTTTTTTCGGTTTCGGTTCATTTTTTGCCACCCATTCCGATGATTGCTGGCTTGTCTGCATATCGTACTCGTAGACCCAGGTCTCATCACCAGTTATAATGCGTTCCATGAATGTAGAATCGGTATTACAGCGATCCAGCATGTCTGAAGCAACCTGTTCGCGATGACGTTTTTGAAGAAAATTCAGGTCTTTCGGTACGAGTCGTGCGGCCACATTTCTCATGCCCAAAATATCAATCAAAATCGTACGTGCGGACTCGTGAGATATCTTAAGATCATGTGCTATCTCTCTCAAGCTGGTACGACGTTTTTCCAGCACCCCTTCCTTAATTTTATCGACGTTATCTTCGATCGAAGCCGTCGATGGGCGACCACTTCACGACCGTCCTTGAAGGCTCTGTACCCCTGATATGCACGAGTTTTCGATAGAGCATTATCACCAAAGGCCTTTTGCAACATTTTCAATGCATCGGCATACGAAAATTCATTTGCAACACAAAACTTTAAACAAATTCTTTGCTAACGTAATCACCAATAGTAAAAATCGGCACGCACTCTGACATCGACTGACTTAATCAGCTGTTGCAAACACACTAGTTGACAGATCCCGCTCAAGCTTGGCATAGTAATTAAGGACAGTGGTACCAACCTAGGAAAAATATTTGTATCTGCCTCATTGCCTCGCCAGATTCAAATCGATAATTCCCGGTACTTTCTTGACAGAATGTAACTCATATATAGAAAGAAAGCATAAAAACAAGAATAAATAAAATTCGTAGGATATTTTTATTGTACTATTCCAATACAGGTCCATTTTCATTCTTGACAGAATGATGTTCCTAAATTGGTGCTTTGTTTTTCAACAGGAATGAATGTGGGTCTCTCTTATAATTTTTTATTTGGAGCTCCTTCCTATCCAAGTTACTACCAATTGCAATTACAGGTGAAACTTTTTTATATAAAACAATTAGGAAGAATGAACTTAGAAGTTTAGCTATTAAGTATCATTTTTGGGCAGTTTTTTTCCAATTCTGAAATTTGAATACAAAGAATGAAAAAGCCAATCCCAACAATATTTAGCATCCGAACCGTCTGACGCTTCAAAAAATTTTCACATTAAAAAATTCATTTAAGAAGACAAACTCCATAGGAAACTTTCTTGTATCATAATTAAACTTTTTGTATATAAATTCACAGAAGTTATAATTTGTTTTTTTTATTGTTCATTTATTTATTGGTCAAATAGGATATCAACAGGCATAAGCCCAAAATGACATCCACGTAAAATACAAAAATTTTTACAAAATGTGTAACATCAGATCAACCCCAAATCTACTCATTCCACGAATTTAAAGAAATCAAACTTATAATACTGACTTATAATATCTGACCAATATGAAATATTTAAAAATATTCTACCTAGCTTTGATACAGTCACAAATCAACTATGGCATAGTGGGATGGGGTGGTACTTATCGAAACCATATAAAACCTCTAGAGGAAATTCAGAGATGGGTCTTAAAAATAATTCATAAAAAAAAGCCTACGTTTTCAAGCAAAGAGTTATTCAAGATAGCAGAAGTACATGATATAAGGCAGTTATACGCTATTAACGTTCTTTCAAGCATTATTTCAAAGAAAATATCGGTGAACACACTTAAACATGATTACACAACCAGGAAAAGAGATCTCACTTACCAACCACCTAGATGCTACAAAAGTATAGGCCAACGAAGTTACAACTATCTTGCACCAAAAATTTTTAATATAATTCCTGAAGACTTGAGAAATATAAAAACTACTAAAACATTTAAAAAGAGAATAAAATGCTGGATGAATAGTGACACAAGAATTTTAATAAATAACGTAGTAAATAATAGCTAAAACATCAATATTTTGATCTCTAAAATAATAAATAAATAAATACCGGATAAGACAAAAACTTCTATACAGGATTGTAAAATCTCAAAATATATATATTGGAAAATTGTATATATTGTCTATATCTATATATCTATCTAAATAGTGACTGATACCTACCTGATTAGACATAATTTACTTGCCAAATTATTGAATTTCATTATTTTCATCGAAAGACAGAAAAATGAGATTATATATGTATATTTTTTTTTCTGCTACCTAGAGTTCTTCACTTACCTGTATTATTGTTAATTTTCTTCTTAATGAACAATTTTAGAATAATTATTAATTTAATGTCACGCACTGGTTGTAATATCTATCTTTATAAACCTCAGTGATGTAATTTGTTTATTTTAACAGAAATAAACTATATTATTATTATTATTATAATACGTAAGAAAATTGACAAAAGACAAAATCTTAACTTAAAAGCTTAATTTTTCTCTCGAATGAACCAATTGACAAGAAAAAAAAAAAAAAAAATATATATATATATATATATATATCATTGTCCCTAAACTTAGAATCAAATACTTTCAAGGTTCTCTTGACCGGAGAGTGCTCTTTCAAATTTGTTCTATGAAACGTAACCTCAGAAATAGCATAACCTCTTAACGTTCTAGATGCAGAGGTTATCGAATGCATCTAAGTCTTGTTGAAAGTTAAAGTAGTGAGCATACGGAAAAACATCTTCACGTCGTCCACAAATATCGAACACTCAGAAAATTCAAAACATCCGCTTATATCATTAATCTAAATAATAAATAAAAGAGGGAGAGACTCCTGAGTCTCCCTGAGGTCACACAGAAAGATGATGAAAAGTTGATGATAAGTAAATTAAAAAAAAATATTTTGTGAGCAGTGCAGCAGTGAGCGTAACCGAAACCATAGCAACAGTCCTACCTCCGCAAAAAACATATTTTAAACTTGAATAAAAAAATATAGAGAATTGAAACTTTCAGAGTGGGTTCAGGGCCCAAATATCACAGTGGAGTTTGTGAGGGGCTAAAATCGGTCCAATGTTTCCATAGATATTGATTTGAAATGATTTCCCCATTTCTCATTGGATGCAAAACTACTCTTATATCGATATAAAATTTGCTACTTCGATGAATAATAATTATTAATATTAATTACTACTATCATTATAATATACATGATGAATAATATATTGATCCTTCTAGAGTTTTAGACAAATTAATGTATGGGATATATGATTTGCAAGATAAGTTTCTGCATTTGAATATGAACTTTCCTGATGATACTTCGGTGAAACAAGTAAAAAAGTGTCCAAAATTCTTTGGAAATGAGATACGAATACCGCCTTTTAACCGCAAAATAATATAACGTCTATATTATTTAACCAGAAAACTCCAACCGCATATAAATATCAATCAGGAGTTTACAAGTTAACATGCAACAACAAGAATATGAGTCAGAGCGGAAGTTCATTCAAAAATACATACCATGAACAGAAAACAAATTTTGCGAAGGAAAAACAAATTTTCTTGCAGCTCTTTGCCAAAATATGGTCATTCTTCTTTCACAAAAGATAATTTAAAAATCTTGAACATTTTGAATATTTCAATGGATGCTAGGTAACACCTAATAGTGGTACAGAGGTTTACAATCGGAACGTGATAAAAAACCGGGTTAAAAAAGAGGGGCCTTCTAACAGATATCGGAATGTCGGCAATCGACAAAGAAGGTTGTTAAACAGATGGTTCCCATTTAAATATCTCAAATAATTTTTGGGGTTACGTAGCTCCGTACAGTCATTCATTATTTTTACATTATTTTGTTGTATATCTCAAATATTTGGATTTATAAAGCTCCATACAGTCATTCATTATTTTTATTGTGAACGAATTTGAAAATTTCAATAATCAAGTTTCTTTTCTTTTGAATCTACATGTGAAATTTTCTTAAGATTTTCTTTTGTCGAAAGGAATTACTGTTTTCTAAAGAATAAGTGGCAAAAGTTGAATTTTTGTTTACTTTTCATTAAATTCATTTTATGTTCATTGAAAAAGGTTTTAAACAGATGTTACTTCTTAAATATCAAAAATATTTTCGATTTACAGTCATTCATTATTTTTACATTATTGTTATTGTGAACTAATTTGACAATTTCAACAGATTTTAGATAATGGAGTTTCTTCCCTTTTGATTCTACATGTAAAATTTTAAGATTATCTATTGTGGGAAAGGAATGACCGTTTTCTAGACAATGAGTGGCAAAAGTAGAATTTTGTTTATTTTTCCTGAAACTCATTTTATGTTCGTTGAACCTCGTCTTGAAAGAACGTCCTGTTTGTCCTATATATTAATTACTGCACGTAGAACAAGATAACTCATAAACTCCTGATTTGTGTATCTTTGGAGTAGGGTCCTTTGCGTCTGATGATGGGATAGTTCATTTCCCGAAACTCGAGTCACAAGAAAATGTGTAATATATCTTTGTTGGTAGTAAAACATAGTAATTTCTACAATTTGTTTTAATTCAAAAAATCGGTTTGAATTGTTATTTATTAATTTATAATATCAGTTTATGTAACGCTTAGATGAATATCTCCTACAAGCATCTGTAGTTAAGTGGTGTGAGGATTGATATTTATTTTTTCATCGGTAGACATCCGGAGTTCTATCTCAGGAATAACTTGTATCTATAGGTTCAATAATAATGAGAACGAGATTGTTCCATTCAGAACAATCGCACAAAAGGGGGTCCAACTCCTTCAACACATTTGGCGCACTAGTTCAAGCGATCTATCATTTCATCACAATTTTATTTTTCGAGTTCTGTGCCGAAAATAGTCTCAAGTATTGATATTGGATTGATGGAGAATTCGTAGCCCAATTCAATTCTTTCCGACCGTAAACACAATAAATTTCGAAGCTAACAACTTAGTGACATAAAATTTACAGTATAGTTTATTAGGCGGAATATGGTCAAGTTCGTGAATAGGTGATATGCGCCTTAGAATTTTCTCAATATTTTCGAAAGTACAGATCCGATCGATCTGAATATAAGTATTTAGAAATGAAATGATGACGCGCATGTTCTTGCGTAAAGAAACCTATCATTAGATGCTCTAAAAAAAATTTGTGAACAGAGCAGTATTGAACGCTACCGGAATCATAGCTATACTTTTACGATCCAGTTTAAATTTTGCATTTATATGTCACTGGTATTCATATATCGAAGAAACTAAATTCGAAATATAAAACTTCTAAAACATACAAATGCAAGATTTTTATTAAATTTCAGTTTTCCTATACTCTCAAGGTTTCGTTGAAACCTCTCAAAAGCCACTGGCTAATGCAAGTTAGGAAATCGGGTATGTTATGTGTAGGCTTTATTACTGTTACCTTACGCCACTTTAGCATCAGCGCTATTAATTGTTTACCCAACAGTGAATGGTTGGACGATAACCCGAATACTACAAATTTCAATCCTGGCTCGCGGTTCAAACTCTCAACCTCATGGTTATGACTCCAACGTCCAAGCTACATATCACCTCCGCTATATATACAATATTTCCATTGACAGGATTTCAAAAAAGTTGTGAGCCAATGATATGGTAAAATAATTTGAATATTGATATACGAGCGAGCCAAGAGCTATTTTTTTCAAGTAAGTGACATTCATTCAAATGATTTCTAGAAAATTTCACAGAATTTTCAATCGATTTCAATGATGTCCGTCTGATCAGCCTTTAGCCCGAAAATTTTGGAAAGATGGACTCGGTGAGTTAAAACTTTCAGTTCAGGCTTGAAGGACGAATATCTCGATTGTGTTCCTTAGTGGACCATTAGTTCTTTATCAAAGAGTTTTAATCAGTCATTGGAAACAATTTTAGATTCACACCCAGATACAATTATGATTTCAAGTAAAACACTTTATTTCCGCTTATATTTATTGTTCACAACAATTGTTCCGTCAATTACAAATTGACTTCATCGGGTGAGTATAGCCTTTAGCCCGAAAATTTTAGAAAGATTGAGTCGGTGACTTGAAACTTTCAGTTCAGGCTTAAAGGACGACTATCTCGATTGCGTTCTTTAGTGGACCAAATCCACCGAAAATTTTAATATAAATATATATATATATATATATATATATATATAGATAACGGATATATATAGATAACGGATAATGATTCATATAACTTAAACTTCATTCGATTAGCACAAAATTTTGTATAACATTATGACTCATTACTCCCTTTGAACATAATCGGATGTGCATTTTCTAAAATATTGAGAAAATAAAATTTCGAATTTAAGAAAAACAAATGTTAACTTCCGCTATTTTATTGATTTACACAACAATTGTTTCGTCATATCATGACTTCATCAGGTGAGTATTTAAACTGAGGTATACAATGCAAAACATGACCTTAAATGCACAGCTCTGGTACAAAAAATAGAGGGGTGGAAAGAGATGGTATACAATTAATGAAAAATATCAAGTAGGGGGGATCTGTTTAAATCTATTTGATCATTCAATAAAATTTGTCTTTTATTATATCTATTGATCTCTAAAGTTTCTAACAGATTTAGTTTCTGACTTTTGTTTTCGATATGTAATATTTCATAGTTCATATTAAAATTATGGCCAGTTTATCTAGAAAGTCTAACACTGGGGAACCCATTAAGCCCCTTGATATCAGAAATATTCATGGATCACGCAGATACCAATATCCTAAAACTCCCATATTTTAAAGATTTCGTTTATTGGTACCGCTATGTAGATGATATAATTTTTTTATTTAATGGCACAAATAGACAACTTGGTTCATTTTTGAAATCTATAAATAAATCATATCCAACAATTGAATTCACACAGGAAGATGAAGTAAATGATAGCATCAATTTCTTAAATTTAAAAATCACCAAAATTAACAATAGACATCACCTTCCATATACAGAAAACCTACACATACAGATGGCACGATTCATTATACTTCAAACCGTCCATTTTCACGAAAATTGTCAGCTTATAATAGTATGCTTTATAGATTGGTTAACATACCCATGACGATAGAAAATTTTGACAAAGAGTATAATACCATTAAACAAATAGCTTTCAATAATGATTTTAATCCGTTAATTGTAGACAATTCACTTGATAAAATAAATTACAAGAAAGCAATATCACTTGTATATCCAAAATTTCAAAATTCAAACGAAACCATATTTATTTCATTAAATTACATAGGCCAAAAACCTGAAAAGATTACTAGATATTTAAAGGAAAAATAAAAATATAACATCTCGTTTAAAACTATTAATTCTTTAGGCAGCTTAATAAAAAATAATAAAGACGTCATTCCTAAAGTCAGGAGTTTACAAGTCAACATGTAGTGATTGCCCATGTGTATATGTGGGACAGACAGGCCGTTCATTCCAAACAAGGATACGAGAACATGAAAAATGTTACATTAATAATAAACCGAATTCAACTTATGCCAACCATTTGTTAGAGACTAGCCATAATTTTAATATGAACTATGAAATATTACATATTTAAAACAAAAGTCAGAAACTAAATCTGTTAGAAACTTTAGAGATCAATAGATATAATAAAAGACAAATTTTATTGAATGATCGAATAGATTTAAATAGATCCCTTCTACTTAATATTTTTCATTAATTGTATACCATCTCTTTCCACCCCTCTATTTTTTGTACCAGAGCTGTGTATTTAAGGTCATGTTTTGCATTGTTTACCTCAGTTTGAATACTCACCTGATGAAGTCATGGTATAACGAAACAATTGTTGTGTAAATCAATAAAATAGCGGAAGTTAACCTTTGTTTTTCTTATATTGAAGATGAATTTCCGTCAAGTAAAGACCGAGACAATCAAAAATTTCGAATGGTTCTCCTTATGCAATCTGACGTAAATTTTTCCATGCAGAAAAGGAAGAATAACTAGAGAAGTACACAATTGATAGAGGAAGTATTTTGCCGTTTTTCATAATTTTTTGCTGAATATGAAATTTAGTCAACAGATGATCAATCGGTAAGCTCGTGTTGAAAATAATCTCCAACTAAAGTTCTTCTTAATAAAAGCAGTAATCAGCCACCGACTCAAAGTTTGAAAACTTTGATTGACCGAGCTGATTATCTGGAAATAGTTAAATTTTTGGATTAATTATTGATATTACAAGATGTCGTCGAGTAAGAGGGTTGGTACGAGCGAGTCTCTGCAAATTGTGATTCCCGAATGCGGTTGTTGCAAGCGAACTATAATGAAAAATTTCGTTGAATGTACTACTTATACGAAAGTTTACCATCCTGGTTGTGCAGGTAAAACTAAGAAGTGTAATTTGTAACTAGAGGTGCTAACACTGTCGAATTTTCGCCTATGTCTGACGGTATTCATAAAAATGTAGGTGTTGAATCTACACATCATGAACTACTACTCAAATAATCTACGAGTTAAAAGCTAAAAACTCTGTACTGATTGACCATAATTCATTGTTGAAATATAAAATTTCAGTACTCGAAAATGAAATAATCATCAATAATACTGTTATCAACAATCTCAACAAAAGATTTCATGTTCACACGAATGTGAAGAAGAGAGCAGATAACATTCCTACCAATACATATTCCTCGGCCCTGGGTTATAAGCGGGCAACGCGTGCCGCAAAGGATGCGCCTGAGTGACAAATCGCCAACCGCGTTCCCCCGATTGCTCTTACGGAAGCACGTACTTCTACGGCTCCCACGGTTCCGATTAAAGTAAATAAACATAAAAAAGTTGATGTATAATACATAACATAATCAACTATAGACCCAGTTCTATTTTAAGTTTCTTCTCTAAATTAGTGAAAAAAATTGTGAAAATTTACTCGATATTTAGCACTCAATTTGTTCTAATTTGTTTCGAAAAAACTTTTCTCAAGCACCATTATAGTTTTTGAGTAATTTGAATTTCCATGATTTGACGCTGACGTGACCACACTCCAGTTACCACACCAGTTAATTTCTCAGTTCCCATTGTACTTCTTAAATAAGTTTTAAGGGTAGAATAAGTTCTTTCCGACGTGGCCGTCGATACTGGTAACGTAACAAAATATTTCGAGTAATATAAATATCTTAGGAAATAACAGAACATCACATTTAGAAAGTACTGAGATTGCACTAAGTTTTGTACAGCGAATTCTCGATAATTCCTTCTTCCACATCTTGAATTCACATTCGAGGGTTATTTCGTAGGCTGTTTCTAAATCCATTTCATATAACTCCATTAATTTTTTTAAATTAGTCGAAGGGTCATTACTTCTGTCAATCAAACACATGAATGATGATAAAGCAAATTGATGTTTGAGAAATCTGTTACTGACATATGGGCAAGACAATACTAATTTATAATATTGTTGTACATCATCTGTTTTTATTTGTGTCCTATATGTTTGTCTATTTGTTATTCTAGGCATATGAGGGGAAATATTGTACTTTTCGCATATCGTTGTCACTCTATTGAAAATCGAAATTGATCATCAGCATTTTTCCTCAAATCTTCCAAGAGCATGGTGAATAGCTTTGCTTAGGTCCAAATCTTCCTAGTAGAATTTTACCATCGACGTATTTTAGGATGATAATAGGATAATAGGTCTATGAATTTTACTCAAGCCGATGCTATATCCAAATAATGCAGCCCAAAAGTATTAAAAAGGTATAAAACTTTCTTGTATTTTTTTATACCTTTTCGTTGTTTTAATTTTCAGCTAATTTCATATTAAGCCTCATTTTACGTTGGTCTCCAGAATGTTACGTCTGTGTTTCCGGAGCGATGGTGAAGCTGTTTTAACCGGTTCTCATTCATTTATTACTATCTTTACATCAAATGGTGATGGTGTCATAGTGAGCATAGACGCTGGCTATGATATTAGAGATTTTGGGTTCGAATCCCGCTGCGCGCATGGGTGTATATATATATATATATATATGTATATATATATATATATATATATAAATATATATAACTGTCCAAAGTCCATGAATGAGTGATTTTGAAAGAATGATTGAAAAATACTATGATCTGGCTACATAACCTCAGAGTTGGGGCCGTCAAAAAAATTAGTGAATGAATCAAAGGGTGTAAAAATGAAATTCCACTAGTTCTGTCTATTTCTTGTTTTGACAGTGAGTAGACGGACGAGCGTCTTTGTCTCTGAATAATATTTTTATATTTTGAACTTTTTGGTTGATTTCCTCATCGCTGCCAAACTGATTTAGAAATTTAAATTGTGCTTCGTCTTAAGGAAATGCATTCGATTTCAAAACAGTAGAAATCCCTTCAGAGCTAGTCTGATCTTCGGATCTTCTTCTACTTATGTTAGGTCTTCGACCTTGTCGGATCAAAGCCCTAAATTTATAAGGGAAGTTGTATGATCACTACCAGGTACCTTGTAACTATCTGTTTAATTCCCAGATTTCAGTACAGAAAATCTACTTAATTATAAACATATTGGGTCCAAAATAAACGGTATGCTGTTTACTCACCAAACATCTAAATTTCGAGCGGTAATTTCTAACTCTTATTTTTACGCTCAGTGAAAAAGAGTTGTGATCAAGAATCATACTGGTCCATAGAGAGAGGAAACTTCAAAATTGACAACTCATTCACAGTAGGAAACTTCATATTTTAAATGGAAATTTGTAATGTCCCTGAATGGACTAATTCATACTCCGAAATGTCCCCAAAGAGACCGATTTACATACATAAATATATATATATATATATAAATATATATATATATATCTATATATATATATATATATATATATATATATACATATGTATGTATATATGTGGATGTGAATATTAACCAATAATAACTACCCGATTGATCTAGATAAAAATAAGACCATCAAACAAAGAACGCACAGGTTTTACAACACGATGAGAAACAGGAAAGATACTCAGGAACAAAAATATATCTCAATTCCATATGTACAAAACTTATCTGAAAATATAGGTAAAATTCTGAAAGTACATAATTTACAAATAAGAATTAAAACAAATAATACACTGAAGACATTTTTTATACCATTAAAAAGTGAAATACCACTTATGAAACAATCCAACTTAATTTACAGTATACCATGCAACGATTGTGAGAAGATATATATAGGAATGACCTCACAACTTTTGAACAACAGATTAAATGGACACAAATACATGAAAAACTCGAGCACAACACTAAATAAACATATAATAACAGACGCCTACAATCCAGACTTCAAAAATACGAAGATTCTTGCATACGAGACTAATAGTGACAAAAGGAACATAAAGGAGATTATATATATATAAAGAAAAATAAAAATGCCATGAATGATAGAACCGATATTAGGAATCTGAGCCAGATTTATAAAGATAAATGCTTAAAATCTAACAATCTTGAAAGGAAAAATTTTTCATCATCACTTATTGTATTCGAGACCACCTGTAACTGCCGGTGATTTCTTTTGTAGCACATACGGAGATATCTGACGGAAATATTGAAAACACCCACATTTCACGCCATTATATTATAATAACTAACACATAGACGATACTGCATACCAGTGAAAAGACATCTTTATTTTACTTACATCACCTCTTTATTCTATTTTATATATTTATCATTGCAATATCTTTTTACAGACTTGTAAGATGACTGGAAAGTTTTAATTTGTATGCTAATGAAATTGAGAATGTCCTCCACCGAGGACGAAACGTCTTTTTGATATAAATAGTACTTTTCTGTTTTAGTTATGGAATCCAATATCCTAAGAAACTCCAACATTATTATATATATATATATATATATATATATATATATATATATATTCTGATTTTAATATAGTAATTTTTGTAACATTCTAGGACAAAGGTAATGTATAAAATAGGTTGTGCAGATAACTGGCTATAGCCAAAGTTGCATGGCAACACTGATTGTTAAATATTGTTGATTGTCAACCGGTATACAATTTATGAAATAACGTCGCAACTAGAAAAAAAAGACGGGTATAATATTTGTACAGAAAAGATTTTCAAAACGGTAAAATATTAGTGCAATTGACTGAATAAAAAATGGCATGGATATGAGAAATAGACCAGTTTTAGGAAGACCGAGTAAGATTAAAGGAAACAATTTGAACACTTTTTTGGCCTTAGAACTACAATGTATTTATATCTGATAAAAGTTGTTTTTAACTTGTTGGAAATCACTTCAAAATCCTATCAAAACAACCTGTTACTATTCAAACTTCCAAATTTCTCACCGAAATATTGGTTTGGGGAGCAATATCTTAGCGTGGTGCTATGCCTCTCTGTATAGTTGATGAAACCATTAATAGTGAAAAGTACTGTGGCATTCCAAGCGATTTTCTCCTTGAAACGGTGCATGCTCTCTATCCAGAGGGGTTTCGTTTTCAGCAGTTTAATGCAAGATACCATACTTCGGCCTATTCTCAAGCTTGGATGCAAGAACACCAAGTGACAATCATTGCATGGCCAGCAGCTTCACCAGATTTTAGTCCCAATGAAAATATTTGGGGACTTATGAACATTGAAGTTGAACGAGCAGCGTCGCGAAATAAAGATGTTTTAATTCAGTCAGTTTTACAGTCCTGGACTACCATCACCGAAAATTATGGAGGTGGTGTAGTTTCGACGTTTTGTCAAGTGAGTACAGTTAAATGGAGGTTGTATAGGTAAATAAGATGAATATTTTGTTATCATTTTCTAATTTGAGTATTAAAAATATATACTGATTATATATAAACTGATTATATATATATATGATTAAAATTGAGCTTTATTTTTTCCGGATACTTTCTAGACGGACTTTTTTTTGTTAAATATCACATGTAATGTGGCTACCCCTACAGAGCTCCTCGAGTTCTCTACCAAAAGAAGGTCTGTTCGTCAGTGAGGGTGCAATACCCCCAGCAATACCGCTTTCTTAATCCATGAGTTAGTATTAGGGTGCATTTCCAGTTCCTTTAGATGTTGGACGGTCCTTTTTAGCACCCGCTCTTTTTCCACTCTTTTCAACCTCCACATATCTCTCATCTGCCTCAAACCGTTGTTTCGTTATTTCACACTGAGGTGCCAAACTTAGTGCAGATCGTTTCCGAACTATGGGAAATATAAGAAATATGTTCTAAATGAATTACTACTCAAACGAGACATTTGGACCTAAAACTGCTTCAGAAGTCACTAGTTCTTCAAATTAGAAATTAAGAGTGTTTACGGACGGACAGGATTGGCTGGACAGGCCGGACAGAATTACAACTGATTTTTCATCGGTGAGGTCGTTTAAGACCTCTTTTGGTTGAAAATTACATAAATTTGTGTAAAATGATAGCGTGCTGTTCCCTAGTGCAAGCGCACAAAAACAAAATCAGAGAGAAATCACTCAAAACTTGATTTATCTCGTGATAAACATGCGTACGTTGAAAGTAAAAGGTGGAACCGCGTTTGAAGTTTTTTGCTGTATAACGTTGAGTTTGTGCAAAGTCTACTTTCAAGGTTTTATCAGCTTAAGTATTCTTGTAGGTTATAGATGAAATTACATCTGATTGCATCGCAAAAAATCACCGGAGTTCATAGAATTCCGTCTCGCCCAACTAATTTTTTGATTGATATGTCCTTCTTTCAGAATTTGTCAGAATTTGTAGTTTACAATAGCCTAAGTTGTGCTTATAACAATCGAATCATAGTTGAATATGATTCTTTACAAATAATTGAGGATTCTACTATGAACACCTCAAGCAAGGTTCAAAACTTGATAACACCAAAGTTTCACCGAAATTGAAATTGGATTTCAATGAACCGTGTTCAGAGAGGTATAGCAGGTGTTTGACTGATATCAGACGGTCTTTATTCGTATCGTTTCGTGAATTCCAGCTCACACAAAGGCGGATCGTGATAGGCAGCCATCAAACATAGAAATGAAATGCAAGTTCTCCTCCATCATGTCGGATCAAGGGGTGTAAACGAGATACGCCAAAAGACCCTTTCCAACCACCGATGCATACATTTCCCCCTGGTACTTTTGAACATCTCAACTCAGAGTGATCCCGAAACAGAAGCAGCAGTGGCGTATCGCTGAAATCCTATTTGGGCAAAAGAGAATTAATGAATTATAATTTGGCTGCATATACTTACACAGCGTTTCAATGAATAATTGAACAAATGTTTGTTTGATTCGGTTTTTACTTGGTGGAAACACAATTTAACTGAAAAAAAAATATAAAAGACAATATTTTAATTTCTTCAAAAATGTTTATAATACAACAATTATTTCACCACGATGTGGCGTCTTCAGGTATCTACATTCTACTGGCTGAATGTGTCCAGTGTAACCGAGTGTGAAGTACGTGTCAAAATAATGGAAGAACAACTCATAAAAAATTAAGGTGTTTATTGGAGTTTTCCGCTAAAAAGCTTCTAAAAGTGTTAAACTAGAAGGTTTCCTTTTTGCAGAAATTCTAGACTAACACTTTTAGAATTTCTTGAAATCAATAGGTACAATACCGTAAAATGATTTTGAATGAACAAACAGATGTTGACAATCTACATTACTGAATATATTATCCTAATGGCATTTTTTAGCGGCATACTCCAAGTTTTATGACTTCTTCTTTCATTATTTTGTCACATATTTAACACTGTATTTAAACTCGGTTACACTGGACACCATCAGCCAGTAGAACCCGAAGAAGCCACACCGTGGTAAAACAATTGTTGAATTATAAAGATTTATGTGGAAATTAAATTACTGTCTTCTTATATATTTTTTAAATAATTGAACATTGCTCTTGAAAAGTTTTCTAGTTAACAACATTCGTTTATGAAGAAAAGAGGTCTATTGAAGAATCTAAGTGTATGTTAGTCAAGCTTGATCATAATTAGTCTTATCTTATGAAAACGAATGAAGTAATAAACTCTGTTCACAAAAAATATGAAGATCGAGTAAGAAAGAGTGGGGTGCAGACAATTCCTGTTTTCTGAACTGAATTTTTTTTTTAATTACATTGATTTATCCAATGAGTTACTAGTTTCATAAATAGTGGGCCCTCTAGTGTTTGCATATTGAAGTAGTGGTTATTCAGAGTCTGGCAACACTCCTGTCATTGGTGTTTTGACAGAAAGTTTAATATTTGACATTGATGAAATGAGTACGCTTGAACAAAACTGGTGAATATTAAGAACTCTTTTCGAAAGTGATGAATCTGCTGTAAAAACTGTTATAAATTTACGTGTAATATTCAAGAAAACGTCCTCTCAGCAATTTTTAAGTTCGTGAAACTGGATCCTTATTTTACAGAACAACGCGTTCACGTTCTGGTACAGTTAGCACACCTGAAAACATTACGGCTGTAGCCCAGAATGTGGTTGAACATCAATCAGCATCAACTGAACATCATGCTCAAGAACTGAACATTTCCCGCATTGCTTTAAGGAGAATTTTGCATAAAGACCTCCGTATGAAGGCTTGCAAAGTTCAACTAATACAAGAAATGAAGTTTCGTGGCCATACGATGCGCTTCCATTCAGCTCAGTGCGCCAATGATCACTTGACCGAAGATGAAAAATTTGCCAGAATAATCATCCATAGCGATTAAGCTCATTTTCACCTCGAGGAGCCAATTTAAGTTAAGAATAATTATTACGCTGAACATCCAGAAACTATTGATACCTTGAAATAATAAATCGCAGTTGCCATCATGAGACTGAGTTCCAAAAAATCGGTAATGTATTGAAAAATTGTACCGGCAGTCGTGGCGGTCATTTGAATGATATCGTTTTTCATTCACAAATGTTAAGATTCATCCTTAATAGATTCGCATCTTTGAAAATAATCAATTAGTTTTTTACTTATATCAGATCAGAAATGGAACTTTTAATGGCACATTCCATATGATATAAGTACATTCAATTTTCCTTTCAAATATTAAGAGCACTTTCTGTTTGCTGTTCTATATAAGACATATGTTTCATATAATTTGTTTTTGTATATTAAATTCAAAAACTCACCTGATGAAGTCATGCTATACTGAAATAATGCGAAAACAATAAAAATCAACAGAATTTACAATTGTTATTATTTTTAGAATTTCTAGTTGATTATCATCAATTGGAAACCTAAATAATACACAATAACAATAACGCTAACATACCCCACACTCATAAATTTACATGATATACAATAAATTTCTTTTACTTACATGGGATGGAAAACTGAAAGAATGCCCCATTATTTGAAGAGAAAAAAAACTTCAATATATCATATGAAATGAGTATTTATCAATTAGTTATTATGATATTTTCCTGATACTTCCAATATTCTGCCATTAGACAATTCAATAAACAACAACAAAGACTTTATTTCAAGAAACAAGAAATCAGGGATTCTTATGTTAACCTGGGGTAATTGCCAGTATGTTTGTATTTAACAAACTGGACGTTCATTGCCAACAAGAATTAGGAAACATTAAAAATATGATGTTAATATAAAATAAAATTCAACATATGCAGAAATCACCTATTAGAGACAAGAAAAATTTTGGATATAATTATAAAATATTATCCATAAAAACTAAAATTGATGGAATTCATCCTTAGAAACTATAGAAATCAGTGCATTCAATAAAATACGAATTCACTTGAACGATCAATTAGAACCAAACGAATCCTGATTGCTCAAAATTTTTTGAGTAACATTTTGTAATCCCCTAAGGATTAAAAACATTAGTTTTACTCTTTTATTTTTTGCTCGCCCATCTATATTTCTCGTGAAGAGAGATATGTACTTGTGAATTTTTGTTTCAATAATTATCTGATGAAGTCATGCAATGATAAAACAATTTCTGTGAAAATAATAAAAATTAGTGGAAGTTCAAATTGCTTCTATTTCTTGAACTTGGATATTTGTTGAAAAACATTTTCTTGTAGATTATTGATTATGATATGTCCGGGTTAAATTAAATTTATTATTTTGCTGCTTGCGCCCTTTCAACTGAGCAGGTGATCTTTTGTATTGATTTCTAGCATTTTCTAACGTTCACTACGTTCATGGTCTTAGGTGTAGTTTGGTTTTGATATTATTCATTTTGCATTTGACTGAGGAGCTCACAAATTCGATTCTTGAAGCCTGACTTTAAGAGAAAAAGTCTGGGAAAGTCTAATATTTCTTGAATATCGTAGAAGCGGTATACGTGGGTTTGTAAAAACTACCGAAGAAGTAACTCGTTTTTTCTGGAAATTTCAGAACCAAAGAAGTATTTCCTCTCTCAAAGGTGAATTAAATATTAGGATGGAACTTATTGCTAGATTCATTAAAATTGCACAGTTGTCTATTTCTTTCCTTAAAGCAACATTTTATTTGATCTATTGGGTGTATTTTTAAAGTGATAGAACTTTCGATAGGGATAACTGTGATTTAACAGAAGGTAGAAGCCATGTTGTTTTAACATTTCTGTTCAGTAAGCATTGACAAATTATCATGGAAAGACTCACACCGTAACAACGTTCACAAATTGTTGGAATTTATATTCAAAATCAGTGTTCTATTCGCCAAACTTATAGAGCACTTCGTGAAATTTATGGTTTACGTAATCCTCCATCAGAGCAGCTTATTCGTCCAACTATCGATAGATTTCGGACAACATTTTCTCTACCTGATGTAACAACAACAACAACAAGACAAGGAACTGCACGTACAGAAGAAAATATCGCTGTTGTAAGTCATAGTGTTAATGATAATCCAGATTTGTTTATTCGTCGACGTTCACAACAAGTTGGACACTGTGCATCCACCACATGGAAAATTTTGCGTAAAGATCTTGGTCTATCCTCATATAAGATCCAACTGGTTCAAGAACTAAAGCCACTTGACCATAATAAGTGTCGTTTGTTTGCTATTGGGCCGTAGAACAGTTGATCCACTTTTTTATCCAAAAATTGTGTTTAGTAATGAAGCTCATTTCAGGTAAACAAGCAAAATTGCCGTATAAGGAGAGAAAACAATCCTCAAGAAGTTCTGCAGGTTCCATTGCACCTGAAAAATGGTGTGCTCTACACGCTGGAGACATCATCGGTCCATATTTCTTTAAAATCGATGCTGGAGCTAATGTTACATTGAATGGTGCTCGTTACAGATCGATGATCAATGATTATTTGTTTCAAAATTGGAATGGTATCGACCCAGAAGTGTTTTGGTTCCAAGAAGATGGTGCTACACCTCATGCTGATACCGTAACAATTGATTTATTGAAAGAAAGATTTCGCGATAACATTTTTTGAGAAATGGTCCAATTAATTGGCCTCCAAGATCATGCGAGATAACTCCACTGGATTATTTTCTTTGGGGTTATGTCAAGTCATTGGTTTATGCTGATGAACCAGAAACAATAGACGCGTTGGAAGCCAACATAATTCGGGTTATTGATGAAATAAGGCCTGAATTACTCGAAAAAGTGCTCCAAAATTGGTCTGGTCAAATGCGGTTCCTCAGAGCTGGTGGACATATGCCGGAAATAATTTTTGAAACATGAATGTCATAAAATTATCTTTCAAATAAAAGAAATTTGGCTTCAATCTTAATTTCAATGTGGGTTATTCCAATTTAAAGTTTTGTTCAAGATAAATTTCGAAACAATTTTTCTTCTTGAATCGCTTTTATTTTCAATAAAATGTATTTTGTCCTATTTCTACGCTAATAATGCTAGGCAATAAAACAATGACATTTTAAAATATCTTGTAATTTGTCTGAAACAGAACTATTTTTCAATCCAATTTACCCTTTACATGAAGCTTCAGTTAGGAGAAAGTAAACGGACAATATTAGTCCGTTTGCAGTATAGACCTCCCTGGTCTTAAAATTTCTAAAAACAAAATTACTTCATAATTTTAGTATTTCTCACAAGCCTACATCTATCTATTTGACCATTATTGAAGTAGTTTGTTTCTTTCGAAAGTTCATTTTAAAATGGAATGAAATGAGAAATTACTGAGTTCAACACCTCAAAAAAGGGATAGAAAACAAATTATTTTATGATTTCATACTTATTTTACTAACTATCAATATACTATCCTATTCATCAGAAAATGGCAGCAAAATCCCAGTAAGATCCATAGAATACTTAACGTACTTATGAATAGCGAATCATTTTCAAATAATTGAATGTTCTTCAACAGATCACATTCATTAACTTAACTATGATTTCTAACCAGAAAACAAAATTTGTATTTTGTATACCCTATTATGAAGGATTTGACTTGAAATTAAATTCCTATAATTTTTTTGGAGAAACGAATATGGGATAACAGTGCCCGACATTTCAAGAAAAAATTTGTATATAATGTTGAAGAATGATCAATAATTTAGGAATTTTCATGACAAATAACAAATAAAAACTAATTTGGGTCCAATTCGATTTCGTTCTGAAGATACAAGGATCTGTAAAACTATATTTCCAAAATGAAAGTAGCCTAACAAACGAAAATACTGGGTTGATGTGCCAACTTGTGTTATTTTACTGATTCATTGGACACTTGGCCTCGTTCTGATTGTACAATAAACCCTTCTCAATTCAATAGTGAGCAGATATTGTGTGAGTGTTCTAATGGAAACTCCAGAAAGTAGTTAGACGATGCAGAAGAAAGAATCCAAATAGTCACCATCGTGTCCACACAGTTTAAAATAAATTAATTCGGCTGATCTGCACCATTAATGATTATTAATGTATCCACACAGTATTTAGTGCATTATTCCGATGACTTCGAGAAACAGACAATTCTGCTACAAAAAAGACATTCTTCCAACTGAAGTGAGTACAGTTGATGAAGAAAATGTAGTAGAAGTGGTTCTGACAACTCCTCAGTTAGTGTTCAGCGTGTAACCACCAATCCTTATTTGTCACAAAATTTTGTATGCCACGTTTTAAAGCAAGAATTGTTTGAAATTGTAAAGTTTTTGTTCAAACCAAACTAAAAGAATATATGAAATGTGAACTTTGTTAAAGTTAGTTAAAAACTGTAGGATAACATAAATAGAAAAAAATGTATATATGACAGTAATTTATTTCCACAAAAATGTTTGTACTAATACAACAATTGTTTCACCACGATGTGGCTTCTTCAGGTATTACATTGTACATAGTACAATGTAATTGTATTACATTGTACATAGTACAATGTAATACCTGAAGAAGCCACATCGTGGTGAAACAATTGTTGTATTAGTACAAACATTTTTGTGGAAATAAATCACTGTCATATATACATTTTTTAATTAAAATGAGTTTCCACCAAGTGAAGACCGAATCTATCAAATATTTAACATAAATAGAGGTTAATTCTTGATGGAAGGTATATAAAATTATTTAAATATTTTAAAAATTTTAAAAAAATTTTAAAATTAGCCTTCTACATATTCAATTCCAAAAGATTATATTTAATGATTATAACTTCTGAAAATAAATTAAAATAATGTCGTATAAGTACCACTTATATCATGACATATAAAATAAACATTCATTATAAGACATCTGAATGGTATAACAAATCCAATAAATAAAAATTATTAACCAAAATCCTATAAATTAAATATTTTGAATAGACAAAATTTTGTTTCTGCTGATCAATCTTATGAAAACCAATATCTTTCAAGAATATCCAACATAATCTTAAGAATTTCATCATAAAACTATCTTACTTAGACTATTCAATATTATTGGATATCTAACCAAGGTACTTTATATAAAAACTCAAGATATGTGAAACATTACTGAAAAACAAGTTTTAAGATCAACTTTGCTTCCTCAGTATTCAAATATTCATATTCAAAAAATATAACATCAATTAACAACAAATATTCACTTACCCTTCAATCATCTGGAAAGAGTTCTACCGAAATGAATCTTTAAATGTGGTGATTAACGGTTCACAACACACAAAAATATATCTGTGGTTTACCCTTGATCTAGAAGATTGAAAGACAATTTAACGGCCTCTGCTATAGCACAAGGACTATCTGTATAAAGAATGTTAAGGAAACCAAATAATTATCAAGAATTAACCTCTATTTATGTTATTTTATTCATAATATATAATTATTTGGTTTCCTTAACATTCTTTATACAGATAGTCCTTGTGCTATAGCAGAGGCCGTTAAATTGTCTTTCAATCTTCTAGATCAAGGGTAAACCACAGATATATTTTTGTGTGTTGTGAACCGTTAATCACCACATTTAAAGATTCATTTCGGTAGAACTCTTTCCAGATGATTGAAGGGTAAGTGAATATTTGTTGTTAATTGATGTTATATTTTTTGAATATGAATATTTGAATACTGAGGAAGCAAAGTTGATCTTAAAACTTGTTTTTCAGTAATGTTTCACATATCTTGAGTTTTTATATAAAGTACCTTGGTTAGATATCCAATAATATTGAATAGTCTAAGTAAGATAGTTTTATGATGAAATTCTTAAGATTATGTTGGATATTCTTGAAAGATATTGGTTTTCATAAGATTGATCAGCAGAAACAAAATTTTGTCTATTCAAAATATTTAATTTATAAGATTTTGGTTAATAATTTTTATTTATTGGATTTGTTATACCATTCGGATGTCTTATAATGAATGTTTATTTTATATGTCATGATATAAGTGGTACTTATACGACATTATTTTAATTTATTTTCAGAAGTTATAATCATTAAATATAATCTTTTGGAATTGAATATGTAGAAGGCTAATTTTAAAATTTTTAAAATATTTGAATAAAAACTGTAGGCATTGGAAGCCACAATATTGGCGGAACAACTGTTTTTTATTCAATTTAATTGTGGAAACTATTCTTTTTTTTTCAGTTCATCAAAATAAATTTCTGCACATCAAGTAATTTCAATAATCTAAGGATCTTCCTTCAACAAACATTTTCTATTAACTGTGATGTACATGTTTTCTGATTTTTGTCTTCACGAAACTTTCACAAACTTTTCATTTGGATCTTTCTTCACAACCAATACTATACATGTATATATATTTGTGGCTTTTTAATTTAACCCAATTTCTTTCCCAAATTATGTACATAGGACTGTTTCGTTCTGAATGTACTTTGTTATATGGTTTTTCAAAAACTTGAGGTGAATTTGGCATACGTGTAAATATTCAATAACAAATCACATAAAATTTCTCTAAATTCTCCTTTCAGATAATCAAATCTGTATTTTTCGAGATATATTACATTTCGTTCCTCGTAAATTTGATAGTTAATGAAAATTATTTAACTTTATCCAAATCTTCTCTTAATTCTTCAAAGGTTTCAGTCAGCGAAACAAAGAATATAGTAATAATATTTAAATATGGTTATTCTGATTTTCACAATTTTTATTGTTATTGTTTCGCTACCACAGTAGCATCATCAGGCAGGTTTACATTTTGAATAACTCATTCAATTGAATATTAAAGAATATTGTTTTCATATTTTGATTTGAGAATTGAACATTCGTGTTTGACTGAATATATGAGAAACAGCTGGCGAAATCTATGTAACTTTCGCAAACAAATTGAAAGGTTAATATTATATATTGAGTATCTTATTCTGCTCTGTAATTGTGTTCGATTAACCCTCTATACGGATTGAGTATATAATTCAATGTTTGAATTGTGTTAACGCTTATTCCCACATAGATTTTGGTTAGCGAAACCAAAAACATTATTTTTATTTCTATTTGGGGACTGAACAATCGTGTTATACATTACTAAATATGTGAGTAGCAGATGGTTGCTAATGATTTCTACAACACATATGAAGGTTCAGCAAATACAATATTTCGTTCTTCAATTGCATTCCATTAATCTTTATACGAATTGAACATACAATTTAATGTTTCAATTGTATTAACACTTATTCGTTCGTATGTTTCGGCCAGTCAAATAGAGGATTTTGTTTTCATTCTTCGATTTGAGTTATGTTTCGTCGTTCTGCAAAGGGTGGTAAACTTTACTGAGCATAATGATCATTCCATTATGAACAGCACAGATCGGCGAACAGACTTACGGAGGAAATTGCATATTAATATATTGATATGTATATATAATTATATATACTAATTACATTGTTCAGGAACTTGCGGAATGATCCAACAGCATGTACAGAAAGCTCAGTTAAAACATCAGAAGAAATATGTCCGAACAGACCATCATACGCTTAACTTTTACCAAATAGAGGGAAATTGATTATGGGAGGTGAAAAATTATCTCGTGCAGAGCTAAACAACATCAAAGCCAGTTGCTATCCACTTTGTGCAACACAAGATATATATCAAGATGTAGTGGAAACTTCAGGCATGTCATCGCTGAAAATAAGACGAAGTAAACTGTTTGTGAGGAATGCTGAACAGGGTGTGGCCATCGAACAGCAGTTTCTTGGGAATTTGATCAGGTTCTCGGGCCTAATGCTAGAAAGCAGAATGAAGTTTCCACGGTGCAGCTTTATAAGAAGCTACTAAGGTCTATAAATTTGGTGATGCCAAAACGCCTCAATGAAGTCGAAACGCTTGCCGAGCTGCTGGATGTTATTTAGGCTGGAGGTCTAACTATCTGTGAATTCTATAGAAATCAAGTGGGAAATCATGAAATACAGAGGTTGATCACATCACCCTCACGAAAAAAGCCTGGACAATAAAAACACTAAATTGAGGAAAAAATAGGCACTCTTCATACTTACCTGAGTACTCCGAATCCTTCGATGAAGGTAGTGAAAACCGTTCGAAAGTTTGCATCTGAGTTCTGATTCATCTGAAGGGACTCTCTATAAGGATAAGATTTTATATCTAAATAATAACTTGAAATAAAAGATCAAGGCTTTATGGGCAATTATACGCCAATACAACGATGGAATAAAGAGACACAGAAAAAATAAGATGTTCTTCCAAAATTAGAAGAAACGCCCTCGAAATCTCTAGCAGGGATACATCAACGAAGGCATATACCTTGCACCAAGATCTGCTTCAGAATATTAGGGCAAACTCTGGTTAGAAAACAATGCACACAAAAAAAGATGCCTTAGATACAACAAGATTAATCCAAGATCAGAAAGATTCAAATGAATGAAACCGACATCATCGAATTCGATATAGTGACAGTTATGAAGGAAAGGCAACACCAGGTTGTGTTAACTTGCACAAGTGCTAGTGAAAACAATTCACTAGTCTTGTCTACGTTGTTCAAGAAGTCCTTAACAGATCCTTCTTCACTACTACTCTACTTCACACAGGGCATAATGAACGTTATTATGAAGGGTGAAAATCAGAAAATTCCATGAACTGTCGCCCCATAATTCATACGGTATACAAAATTCTTACAGGTGAGATCACGAAACATATAAATAAACAACTAAGAACGGATAACTTGATGGTTCCAGAACATGGTAGTGGGAATATAAAAACCAAAGGCCATAAAGAACTACCAGTTGTTGATTACGTTCTGACGAGGAGGGCCAATAAAATGCTGAGCAACATCTTGGTAACATGGAATGGCTATCGAAAAGCTTTCGACTCGTATCCATCCCACTCTTGGTTGCTGAAAGTTCTAAAAATGCACGAAATTAATGAAAAAATAATCAACTCCTTACAAGTTCTTATGCGAACTTAGAGTTTTCTCCTTATTCGTACTGGAAAATAAATTACAGAGTTTGGGAGTAATTATATCAACCGATGGGTCTTTCAGTGTGGCGTACTTTTGCAATATGGTTTTGTATTGCAATAAAGTTCCCTTAGTGTCCTGCTGAGAAATACTAAGCACTGTTGTGAATTCTGTTAATGAGTTTTTCAATTAGAATTATAATTTATTAGGAAATCTTGTTTAAATACATTTTGTGGGTTATTTTCATTATGGAATTTACTTTTTTAAATTTTTGTTCCAATACTTCTTCGATCACCCGTGTATAAGGTTGAGTCTATCGTGTGCTGTCGGCTATTTAGTTCTATTTAAATTATGTAAGTGTAAATTGAAAATTCAAATTATATTAATTTTGGTATATTGTAACAGGAAAAGTTCAAATTTGAATTAATAATTTAATTTGTAAATATATATTGAAATGAAGTAGTTCTATGATCTATTCAAACCGTATCTCTAAATCTTATTCCAGTAATCTTGAAATTAATTTTGAAACAAAAGCTCACAGATTGAAAATTATTCCTACCTTTGGAAAGTTTGTCTTTCAATTCATCAGTGTTCCTCTTAATGGTTACCTTTTTCTGTTTCAGGTATTTCTACTGGATTCTTGAAGTCCTTATAATTTTTCTAGAACGGAATACTTGATTTAATTCTTTTCCATTCAATATTCAGTTATTGTATTTCTTGATACCAATTATTTCTCTTAGAATAGAACATCTAGACCCTATTCTAAGTTCGAAAGATTTAACTTTCAATATTTTATTTAGACTATATAGAATGTAAATTCAGCTTGGGCTCATTTAAACATAATAAGTATATCAGTATATGAGATATAAGGAGAAGTTAATCAAGCAATTCTAAAAATAACTCACAGAAATGAAAGAAACCAAACTGTTTGAAACAATAGATATTCACGCCAATTATAAGTATTCTGCAATTTGTTTAATATGTTTGGTTTATTGATTATTGTGATAATAATAATAATTGTTCAATTGAAGCAGTTTCCAGTTGATAATAATTCTTATTGAATAATATTAAATAAATTTATTCTGATTGTCACAAATTTCTACTGTTATTATAAAACTGTAATATAAGATATATTAGAAGGCCTAAAAATTTACACTGAACAAAATCATATATTATTTAAAAATAAAATATATAAATCCGAAAGAGGTTTGATTATAGAAAATCCTTCAATTGAAAGATATTAAAAAATTTTCTTTTTGTTTATCAACAAAAAACAACCTTCAATGTTATTCACTATGTAAAGCGAACATAATAAATCTATTAATTTTCTTGATTAAGCAGTTACCAGAATCAATGGTTCACATGAATTTTCAATATTTTATAAACCAACATATACGGATACTCATTAAACACAGCAAATGAAATCATCCTATAAACCAAAAATTAACAGCATTCAATTGTATGATTGTTTAACATCTCCGTGAATAGAGAAAATTGCTACATTGCTACAAAATTACTTATGATTTAAGCACTTAATTCAAAAGTTATTCGAACCTGAGTAACTTGATTGAAAATAATAAAGACATTACACATAAAGATAATAAATCAGGAGTTTATAACTTTAACTACGGTGGTTGCCCTAAAGTTTACATAGGACAGACTGGAAGAACTTTCCAGCAAATAAATTGTAAAAATTTAAAGAATTTCCTCAATAACAAAAGTAATTTCACATATCCTAACCATTTGTTACAAACGGGACATTATTATTACTATGTATATTGTTTTTGTGAACAGGACTACATTCAACCGTCAGTTTGAAATTTTACAGACCTATTGACAGTAAAACTTATGGCATAAACCAGACAATAACAGTTCTAAGCCTAGCCTTGTATAAGAACATATTAAGCAAAATTCAGTTAACCTCTAACTTGGGAAATATATTGAAAAAATATACCTGAAAAAATGTTCGCAATTCAAAGCACCATACGAACTTCAATACACTTTCCTTGTCAAGCAGGCTTTTTGTCAAGCAGGCTTACTTACTTTGTGACAATGTCTACAGTACTTTATATTCTCAGAATGAAATATTTATTTCATTGGCGCGAAATGAAAAAATCGATAGATTTGAGCCATCGTCTTGTTAAAATCTTGTTAAAATTACTTTGCATCATTCGAAATAATTGCTTGCAATTCGAAGCCAATTGAGGGATGAATTTTTACGACTTTAATTTCGTTTAACAACATAATAATATAACATAATTCATAATAAAAAAAGTATAAAATGAGTGAAATTGAATTTTGTTGTTTCCCTAAAAATTTTGAAACTTCGATATCAATGTGGACGAATATAGAGAATTCGGGGAAACATGAACTTTTCACATGTTTCTTTCAGGTTTATTTTTAATGGGTACATCAAAATCAATAATAAGGATACAAAATGGAGATATAAAAATTTCTTGTACTGAGAAAGCCTTTATATCTTCAAAAATGAATTAAATTTAATTCAACGGATCTTTCGTAAAGGAAAATTATGCATTTGGAACTGCGTCTTCTTCGGAGAAAATTTCGCTAACACGGCTTTTCATGTACGTTCTTCAGGGTAGCTGACTTAGTAGAAGTATTGCAGTGCCTTTCTTCAGAGTAGCTGCACTGTACTGAATTTGTATCTTCAATCATAAATTTTGGACGGATGTGATGGTACTTGAACCATCCGCATACTGGTTAATTCACTCTCTCCGATTTAGTGAACTGGAATTTTTCCTAGGTCGCTGGGATTGATTAAATCAATACCGAATTGCTTCGTTAACAGGATATATCTTGCAGTATAAAACGGCGACTATCTTACAATATCGTTGCACTAAAAATACAGGTGAAACTGTGGTCTGGCGAACTGCTGCTCAACTATGTATAATTTCACTTATTAAACATTCCTTGGTTCAAAATGCACTATGTAAATTGAGAATTTTGAAATAAAAACGCTGAAGGCCTTCTTCAAGCGTCGTGAACAGAATATTTTGAATAGAACCGACCGTCTCCTAGGACAGGAAGTGAGAGAAAGAATGCGAGTGGCTTGCTGTATTGCTATCTCGATGGCAATGAATTTGTCTTAGGTACTCGCTTTAACGCTGTCTCGAGTAGATACCTCTGTAAGACATTTAAGGTTATTGAAAACAGGTCAGGGGCCAATGGCCACCTAAGTCGTTGGACATCATCTTTCTTCACTGAAAGTTACTTGTTAGTTTCCAAATTTCTGAAGGGATACAACCCTTTTGGCCGATTTAGCAACTGATTGAGGTATTCTACAGTCCATCTTTTCCAAAAAGACTGTTGTATCCGAGAACACTTCTGCCAGAAGTGTATTTTCAATCAGGTGTGTGGTATCTAATTCAGAGTAGGAGGTTAAGTGGCCAGGGGTCCATCGAATCACTATATATAGGACATAACGGTCTAGAATTTAGGATAGCTTCTATATAAGCCAATACAGTACTCAAGTTTTCGAATGTGGGATGAGAACTTCCAACAATACGCTAAGGGTAACGCTAGGCTCCCTTCACAGCAATTTCCCAAGGGCCACCCCAATGAGGACTATGAGGCGATATGAATTTCCGTTCAAAACTAGTTTCTGAACCGAAAACCTTGAAAGATTCGGACAATTGGGACTACGCGACAAATTTGTGCAATTCTCGAAGGTGGTTTCTAGCACCTATGTAGTTTGTAGCATTGTTGCTGTAGATTAGAACGTATTCCCCTACGAGATATGAAAAGTTTGAAAGTCAAGAGAAACGCTTCAGTGGACAAGGAGGACACCAAGTCCAAGTGTACCGCCTTGGTAGCCATACACACGAAAACAGCCATGTAAGATTTACCTACTGGGGCCTTACTGAAGCGGAAGGACTATATGAAGGTTTAGAAGGAGTGACTCGGCCAGGAAATAGATCAGATATAAGTTGATGAGAAGATACGGCTCGGAAACAGAAACAATTCATACATTCATGAATTACTCTTTTAACTTCCCTGATTCAATTGAAGGGCTAATATTGCTAACAAAAGTTCAGGACAGTTTGGGTACCAGCGTGACCCAATCGGATAATTGAATTTGAATATCAAAACAGATTTAATCTGTCAGTCTTCGACAATTTTAATTTCAAAGAAAAATTTTTATTCGAAAAACTTTTAGAATTAAATTATTGTCTTATTAGTACGGCTTATATTTAATAGACGAAAAAATCAAAACTCAATATACAATATCAAATGGAATAAACAAACCAACAATGTATATTGAGTTTTGATTTGATACGTCTATTAAAATATAAGCTATGCTTATAAGACATTTAATTCTAAAAGTGTTTTAATAATTTTTTTTTTTTAATTAAAATTGTAGAAGACTGACTGATTGAATCTGTTTTGATATTCAAATTTTGTTATATCCCTTCTATAAAGTAAAAAGCCTTTTCCTATTTTATCCAATACGATATGTTCTTCTCTGAGTAAGAGGGAGACTACATAATTCTTTGCAGGAAGAAGTATGGGGTCTTTTTGAGATTCAGGGACGCCTGCGTGACGCAAACGCCCCCCGACGCAAAAGAGCCCTTGCTCATGCAGGAATTGGTTAAGGCCCAATATGCCTTTTTCACAAGGTGGTTTCGAGGATTTTAACTAGGAAATTTCATTAGAAAGGCATAGGGACTGTAAGTTACGAAGGACCAGTACTAAGGCAAAATTTATATCAAAGATGGATAACGGACTGGAAAATTTGGCTTCTTTGTTTTTTAAATTGGAAAAGAGTCGGCAGATATACGCCACTGTATATTATACTTTGTTGAAAGAAGATAATCTTTCGAATAGTTTTGACCAAAATCGGTCTTTTACTTCATACTGGCACTTGTAGCCTCTTTTACTTCGGAGAGGAAATCAAGACCGTGCCACCATAGTTCTGAGTTCAGAAGATCAGGAGATAAAACCCTAGAAAGTAAGTCGGCAGGATTTTTATAAGGATGGACATGTCTCAAATGAGTTTGCGGCAGGAAAGTTTGAATTTGGGACACTCGGTTAGCAACGAAAGGGTGCCAGCAAAATGGATGGGACTGAATCTAGTAAAGAGCTATCTGCGAATCAGTCCACAAATTTATAGACTCGAAGATTAGGCTTTTGTCAAAGATTCGGATAATTTTTTACGTGAGTTTGGTGAGCAATACAATTCGAGTCGTGGAAGTGAATTAGTTTTGAGCGGTGCTACTCTCGATTTGGAGGTGACTAACATGGTCGTGACAGTATCGTCGGAATTAGTGATTCTGAAGTACAAACAAGAACCCCAAGCAAGTTCGCTGCTGTCAGCGAATCCGTGCATTTGGAATTTTACAATTGGCCTTGAGGGTTAGAGGAATCGAGGAATCTTAAGAAATTTCAGGAATTCAATGAAATCGATGAATTTTTTCTATTCTTAAAACAATTCACCGGAAAGTGCTCCGTCCCAGGAAATTTTTACCAGCCAAATTCTGTGCAGGAAAATTTTTGCGAGAATTATGAAAGGGCCTATGAAGCCTATTGGGTCAAACATTTGAGCAGTGATTGATTAAACCTTGCGCTTGAAGGGAGTATCATTGGAAGGAATTTTTGGCAAAGAAATGGCTAAGCTGTTAGAACAAGGATTTCAGGATAAACCTAACACCTTGTTGGGTTTATATTTCATATTTCTTTCATTTTGGATTGGATTAGGGGATTCACAATATTTTTCCCTGAATTGTGAGGAATTGGATGACGACTTATGTAACCGAAAACCTGCGAAATTTAACAGGCTATTGAGTTGATGATAAGAATCATCTAACTCGAAAAGGGAATCTGCACCATGGAGCTCATCGTCCACGTACGTCTGTTGTAGTAATGCCTTTTGTGCCAAGAGAAATCATTCGATTTGGAAGTGATTTCCTTCAGAACTCTAGCTGCCAATAAAGAGGAGAAAGCGATTCCATAGACCACTGTGTAAAGTTTAATGTATTCTGGTTGGGAGTTTACAACAAAATGTTCTGGAGGTGCCTTTGCGACGGACTGATTTTAACCTGGCGGTATATTTTCTCAACGTCGCAGGTCAGGACATAGATATGTGGACGAAAACGGCAGAAGATATCATACAAATCTGGCTGTACTTGACATCCCTTGTGTAGAAGGTCATTCAAAGTGTTTCGTGGTTACGAATCCTCAATAACGCATTGATGCGGAAGGAAATAGTTAATCTCAGCAAATTTGTCGAAGAATTCAAACGGAAAATATGTAGCATGTTTCAATGAAACATATTCATCGATGAATTCTTTGTAAGCAGAAAATAATTCTGGATTATTTTGGAGACGTTTCTCTAAATTGATAAATCGCGTTTTTGCGATATGGAAAGAATCAACGAGGTGAATTTTCTCAGTGGAACATTCAAAAGGAGAATCTACCTAGAATGTACCATCTTCAAGATGCACAAGCGTTTTAATGAAACTCATCTCAGCAAGCTCTTCGTCTGCCGATAAGCACTTAAACGATGGAATCTATTCGACCCAGAATTTTGAAAGAATTCCCTCTAGTGAATCTGTGGATTCGTAAGCATTTTGACAAAGGAGTGAAATTTTGTTTTGTTTCGGAATACTTTGAGGAGGCAAATTCCTCCAATAACCCAGCCAAACCTTGTCAGCAGAAGGGTATGGAACGTGGGACATAAACAGTGGATATGAGGAAGTATAATGACATAATAGGCGTCAGCGCCCAGGAGAATGTCCACCTCCGACGAAATCTAAAATTCGGGATCCGCAAGTCTAAATTCTGGAGGAATATTTAAACTTTTTTTTAACGGAATACTAGGTAATTTGGAAGTAATCACCGGTAGTACTGCACAAGACACCTTAAGCTTAAAGTTGTCATGAGTATTGGCACGGATAACAATATCTAACATTTTGTCGTAAACAGAAGAAATTCATTTTATGCCAGAAAATTGAAGTAAGTTTTATTATTGATTTTTTTTAGACGCGAAGGAACATTGACTACCATTGTCTAGGATCAGTCTGGCTTAATAATAATAATTTATTTGTACACAAGCATTTACATATACAGACGCAATGGGTATGATCAAATAATCATATCAAAATTTGATGCCATCAAATAATGTCATAGCATGTCATAAATAAAATGCAATACATCTATGTTTAAGAACATTCATACACAAAAACAATTAAAAACAAGATTTTAAAATCCATGTGATTAATCAGGTTGAAATTCTGTCCAATCGTACAGTGTTCTCTGAAGTAATGATTCCCTTCACATTTCTAACGAACGCAGGTGGTCTTAGCAATTTTACAGAGGTGGGAAGTTGGTTATATGACTTGAGGCAGGTATGGTTTGGTCACTGCAGTGCCTTCTTCATCCTTAATAATAATAATAGATTATTTGCCCATAATTAATAAAGAAATATAGAGAATAAAAAGAAAAAAATTTTTTACAAAAAAAAATAAACAAATTTTTATCTGAATAAATAAATGACATGGCAAACAAACAAGATGACGAACTTAGATATGGTATATTTAAATTTTCCTCGTCTCGAGTGTTATATGAACTGTGAATTGGTGGGAAACTTTCTTTTATTCTCGTAGACATATTTCACAGAGGGCTAAATATAGAGTGAAGTTAGAATGCCTTCCCTCCTGAATACGTCTCTGCAGGTTTCTGTAGGGCGGAGCCCGAACAAAATTGGAATAGCCATTTTTTGAGCTATTTTTTGTATTTTTTGTGTCTAACTCGACTGGCTCCATACGATAATTCCATGTCCCCATGCTATTTAAGGCTGAGAAGTAAGTGAGCTTTTCCGTCCCCAAGTCTGTTATTGGTTTGATTCTTCTAAGCATGGAGTTGGCCGACGATAACTGCTCTTGACTCTCTCTTGGTGAAAATGACACGTTGAGTTTTTTCTTTTTTCAATAAAGCTTTAAAGCTTTGACGGGATAACTGTTTCCGTAAAGAACAACAGAATTTCATGATTTTCTTTTCCAACAAGAAGTGCGGATGGCATCGAAGGTGTCTGAGAATTCCCTTTAGCTTCAGGCTCAAGAGATCGAAAATAATCTATGTTATGCGTTTCGACTTGGAGGTATCGAGGTGGTATCGCCAAATTTGGCTGGAAATAGTATTTTGGGATTATTTTGGAATTGCCCCTGTGCTACTTTTAGGTCTGGAATGATATCTCGGAATATTATTAGAATTTTGGGAATTTTGTGGAATCGAATTTTGGGACGAATTTTTGTGGAGTGGTGTGTGGTGTTTTATACTACACAGGGTACAACCTTTAGACTTACACTCTGTCAGCTAGTGTTTGCCACCCAGACAGTTGAAGCAGAGTGATAAGGATCTAAGAAAACGTATTTCTCAGCAGTGCTAATGTCGGAAAAATGATCACATCTGTAAATGTCATGATGAGGAGCTCTACAGAACCAAAAAGTTCGTTGTATTCTTGTCGGAAAAGAAAAAAAAATACTATTCACATGGAACGCGATTGTGGAATTTGTTCTTGAGACCTTTTCTGATTTTAACCCAAGCGATGCGAAATGGGAGGTATGAGTTGAGGATTCTGAAGCATTGTATCTGACCTCAAGGATTTCAAAAAACTCTTTTAGAGTAGGATTAATTTTCAAATTGGACTGATATTTCTTTCTGGTACCGTAAACCAATTTTTTCATAAGGTTGTTTAGAATAATCTAATCCCAATTTTCAACTGGGCCTTTGTACCTTTGTACATCGGTTAGGGAATTGTTATTTTTTATCAAGGCAGTGGAACAATTGATAAAACGGAGCTCATTCTGCATAATCACCGGCAAATTGGCATATGGAAATTTGAGGGAGTTAAACTCTTCCACTACGTTCATTGGAGGCAAATACGGATCTTAAACTCCTTGGAGTAGAAGGAGAAGGATGGCTAAGAGGAACAGTTAAACTGTGAATCTTTTTTCTTAAATTCGAAACAAATAAATCAAATTTGTGTTGTAAATTATCCCTATTTTCATTATCAGATTTTTCTAAATCTTATTCCTCAATCTCATCTTTGTTATCAATATTCTCAATGATTTTACTTTTTAAGCTAACTTATTTCGTTTGGAGGAGAAACAGATTATTTTTGGACTCTAAATTCTGACTCATCTAAGTTTGGGCTCGAGTAATCGCGGAATTAACGGTTTTTTCATTTTCTTGAAGGACTGCTTTGTGTATTTTGAATTGAGAAACCGTGAAGATATCTTTAAATCTAAATTATACAGCTATTTATTTTCGAATGGAAAGCAGGATTCTGTGGAGATACACTATGCTCCACTTTTCATGACATGGATTTAAATTTTCACCCACGGCACAAAACTTTTCGACATTGAGATTTAACAAAAATGTTCTTGCAACAAATGGAAAAATTCACGTATTTTACAGAAAGGAAAAAATATTTCAATAGGAGAACAGCTCACAATCCAAAGTATCAGTATGCGAAAGATATCAGTAACATGTATCAATAAACTGCTTGGAAAATCAATATGGTATAGTCCACTTGATTCAAAATTTATTTCATAAATAAATCACTACAGCAAGAGGGAGCTGCGAATTTTTGATACGGTCCTGGAGTAAAAATATAAATTGTTGAGTTAACTTTTCAAACTTGAGTTAAATAATATTTTTTTTTACTTCCTATTTTTCGACGGATTTAAAATCAACTCTTTTTAGAGCTTACCGTCTTGCAAGAGTTTGTCTAAAACATGAAGTAAAGTTAGTTCAGGTAGGCTCGAGGATACTTTGAATGGGAAACGGTTGATCAATAAAGGTCGCAAGCTGTCATTCCAACAACCTAATTGTTCCATTTATCTATGTCTTGTGTTGTATATTCCACATGTAGTAAAACTTAAACGTGAAATACATTCATTGTATTTTATTTTTATTTTATATGTCATTTGATATAAGTGGTACTTATATGAAATTATTTCAATTTATTTTCAGGAGTTATAATCATTAAATATAATTCTTTGAAATTAAATATGTAGAAGGCTAATATTAAAATATTTAAATAATTTTATATATCTTATATCAAGAATTGATCTCTATTTATGTTATTTTATTCATACTATATAATTATTTGGTTTCCTTAACATTCTTTATACAGATAGTCCTTGTGCTATAGCAGAGGACATTAAATTGTCTTTCAATCTTTTAGATCAAGGGTAAACCATAGAAATATTTACATATAGTTAACCCTTACACTACATTTAAAGATTTTTCAGTTCATCAGAAGTTTTCTAAATGGTTGAAAGGTGACTGAATATTTGTTGTTGATTGATATTATATTTATTGAATATGAATTATTTTAATACTGACGAAGCAAAGTCTCTCTTAAAACTTGTTTTTCAGTAATGTTTTTACAAATCTTGAGTTTTTATATAAAGTAACTTAGTTAGATATCCAATAATATTGAATATTCTAAGTATGATAGTTATTGATAGTATATTGAATTTATAGGATTTTGGTTAACAATTTTTATTTTTATTGGATTTTGTTATACCATTTGGATGTCTTATAATGAGTGTTTATTTTATATGTCATTTGATATAAGTGGTACTTATATGACATTATCTTAATTTATTTTCAGAAGTTATAATCCTTAAATATAATTTTTTGAAATTAAATAAGTAGAAGGCTAATATTTAAATAATTCTAGAATAATCACTGATAAAATGGATTTATTATTATATTTAACAGTTTTTAACATCAAATAGTAGAGTGGAAGTGAAATTTGAAATATGAGTTTCTTGCACGTTACGAGCTTTTAAAATGTTTTGATCGAACAGTTAAATCGGTTAAAACTATGAGTATTCAATTTTTCAGGTACTATCCTAATAGCTATGTTTATAAGTAATACTTAGCTCAGCTCTTGCATAAAATAATCATTTTCATTCTAGTAAATTTGCGATATTGATAAAAGCTTTTTTGCCCATTTGTTTCAATCAATGATTTTCTATGCTGTGGGTGCATTATATACCTGTTGTAATTCCGACATTTTCCAGAAAATCTTAGTATACCAAAAATACTCAGGAACGATGGATTGTTAAGATCTAGTTATTCGTTGAGCAGTATTCTGATTCTATTGATCCTAACGAGGTGATAATCTAAATCTTATTTCCAATATTTCAAATTCTCACAATGAATAACATTGACGCATGCGAATTAAGCATAATTAAGCATAATTACGAATAAGAACAATTTTAATCTAAGGGTCTGTTTGCATTTATAAAACAATAAATGATATCTCCAACATACTCATACCAATATAAGCAATGTTTGTCAAGGAAATATTGAAGGATTTTAGATTTGGCATAATATTTCAGCTTAAGTAATTTTATGATTCACCAAGGTAGTACCTTCTCCAGATAAAATGTCCGTGTTGTAGTCATTCTTCATTCTGTTAGAATGAGGCTATCTCATCTCCTTTATACCAAGGATCCTACTTCAATTGCTTTTATTTTAATGTATTGTATGTTACGAGATTCGAACATACTGATTACGTCGCATTGAACTATTTGAATCATTGTACGGTTTTTTTAATTTTCCACTCTTGAGTGTATTCTAGGTGTCATCACGGATTTGTTGTTTTATTCTGTTGTCATTTGAAGCCAGCAGTAGACAAAGGGATGTATCTCCATATTCATTCGTGCACTCATTTCTGATATCATGTTGAATCGTTTTCTGATAATCTTTACCTATTAATACAAGAAGTGTTGCCTAATGTCATAACGTAGGATGATCCCTGTATATGTTTATTCGGCCGAACACTTAGTCAATCTATCTTGTATAAAAACCTCTCCTGCTAACAAATATTACTTTCGTGCTGGAGTAGCAGGCTTCCGCCCTCAGAACCATCCTGTAATTATTGAAAAGCTTTTACTCAATTCGAAGTTAACTTTCTACACAATCAATGAACGGCCCCAAGAAATTTGCATAATTTTCTCGTAGGTTGATTTCTGGGTTTCAATTTTGAACCTTGTGTGTAAATCGATCGAACTGAAAATTTTGAAAGGTTAAATTTGGATGACAACCCGTGTTAGCCTTGTTTTTTGAATTTATGAAAACTTTTTCAAATACTCAAATTTAACCTTCAGACTGTACCAATCAAGCACCAATAGATTCAATAGCAATTTTAATAACATTGTATTAGAATATGTTTTTCGAAATTTTCCTCAAATTTTAGCATACCAAATCAATTCAAGTTTAGAGGTTTAAATATCATATGATATGAAATTTTTTTGCAAGTTTAAAAACAATAAGTACAGAAGTTTATTTCACATATTGACAATAAAATGATGAATAATAAAAGTTTGAGGATATGTTTGTACAAGATCAATTTTCCATTATTCGCCAAAATCTGATTACAGAATCTTTGGTGATATTTTCTTCACAAATTGCAACCCTGAAAATGAATACATTCGGTTGTTAAACTTGGAAGGTCATTACAAGGCAGAGTCCAATTCTTATCTAAGTTTCTTGAATTTTTATCTAATATATTTGGAGAGAATTTCTGGATGGAGAAAAAGTTTTTATATATTCATTTTTCAAAATACCGTATATTAAAATTTTAAAGAAAGGGGGTTTAAATTTCTATATTTTTCTTGGAAAAATGAAATCTGTCGTTCGGAGAAACAACAAACGAAAAAGTCCTAGGGCGGACAAACCTTTCCTACACCACTGATCAAGCCTCACTGATCCTACAAACAGTGTATGAGATCGTAACCACACAGCTGCCTAACGGAGACATGCATTATCGTACGACTCGTCCCTAGGTTTTAATTGAATAATAATTAGAAGACTATCACGAAGCAGAGGCGCCCTGTCGAGAACGGTCTTTAAACTCGATTACAGAGTTTCTGATTAGAAGTACACTGAATAAGTTGTGCGATGATTCAAGCTCTTTCCCACACGCTTCCTTGTGATATCAAAGGGAAGTTTTTCGATTGGAAAATAGATGAGTCAAGTTCTTAGCTTAACCATATATAACTGCAATTAAATAAGATTCAATGAAGAAAACGCTAAAGTAAGAAAAATTTGTTGTGAAATTCAGTGCATGAGCTGTATTCAATTATCTCAAGATTTTTACGAAGAATGAACCAAAAAATATTTATCCACGAAGAAAGAAAATGGAGAGTTCACTGAACACGGAAGATGGAAAAACTCACAAAACTATTTTCTTGCCATCAGGATAAAAGTTATCAGCATTTAATTGTATGATCAATTGATGATTAGTTAATATTCCCATGAATCGAGAAAATTATATTTCAGAACTTAACATAATTAAACAAATAGCTGTTAATAATGACTATGATCCTAGGTTGATAGACAAATTGTTGATGAATAAAAATAATAAAATAGCTTTAAATATAGTGTTTCCTAATATTAAAGAAAAATTTAAATACATTTCCTTAAAATACACTGAAGGTATTATATTTCTGAGAAAATTGCTACAAACCTCAAAAATAAATATAATTTAAGAACGTCATTTAAAACCAATTTAAACTTGAAAAAATTCATTATAAATAATAAAGACTGCACACATAAAGATGATAAATCGGGGGTTTATAAGTTAACCTGCGGTGATTGCCCTAAAGTTTACATAGGACAGACTGGAAGAACTTTCCGACAAAGAATTTGTGAACATTTGAGGAGTTTTCTCAATAATAAAAGTAATTCTACATATTCCAATAATTTGTTAGAAACAGGACATACTTTCAACCATAATTTTGAAATTCTACATAAAGAAAGTAAAAGCTATGCCATAAATCTGTTGGAATCCCTAGAGATAAATATACATAATAAAATTGGAATATTACTTAACGAACAAATAGATTCAAATAACTCGGCTCTGTTAAATATATTCAGATAAGCTGGAATTTGCAGAGGCCCTTTTTTGGGTTTTAGTGCTTAATGAAAATTTATTGTACTTACTGTAATATAAATAGCAACGGATTTCGGAAACAAGCTTAGTTATTCAAAATGTAATCTTACCTGATGTTGCTACTGTGATAGCTAAACGATTGTTGCAAACATAACAATAAAAATTTATGAAAATCAGTATAACCTTATTTAAATATTATTTAATATGGATTTTCCCCAAGTAAGGACTGATTCAATTCAATATTTAGCGTTCTTGATCATTGTCATTATAAAATAAAACACTTGTTTACATTTTCTACTTTATTTTTGGTATTGACGTACGTTTCGTCTTTGCTAGAAAGACTTCATCAGGTATTCTGATGAAGTCTTTCTAGCAAAGACGAAACGTACGTCAATACCAAAAATAAAGTAGAAAATGTAAACAAGTGTTTTATTTTATAATGACAATTACAACTGATTTCTACCAAGCAACGGCCCAATCTATCATAAATTCTTGATCATTATTCGTTAAACATATTTCAGTGATTTTTTATACTAATCGCAAATTTAATTTTTGTTTAATATATAACAAAAACTACTTTGAAGGTTTGTAAATTTCTCCTTTTCACATATGATATTGAAATTCACCTAAGAACTAGAATCCTTAATGACTGCCTTATTCTCTTGAAAAAACTCAATAGTTTCATGAAATTTTGTGGAATAAGCGGTCTTATCTTAGATTCAACTGAATGCCATGTGATTTCTTTCAAGTAATTATATGATCTGTTTTCCATTCTCACTACTAAATACGGTGCTCTATTTGAATAATATACATGTAACTGTTTGAAACGAATATATTTCCGAAATACATTTAATTATTCAAAACTCAAAAATCTGACTATGCTGCTGTGGTAACGAAACAATTATTATTATTATTATAAATAGGTGAAAACCTGAACTCTAGTTATAATATGATAATAAGTTTTGCTATTAAAAAAAGATATGATAGCGAAACAATTTTTATAGTTATAGTTTAATGAATATGCGAAACCTGCAATAACCTTATTTATAATGTCATTACAAGTTTGTTTATATATGGTTTATATGTGGAAATCACAATGAACTTATTTGAAATATCAATAAAGAAATCTCCATATTCATTATATTGTGGCTATTATGGTTTGTTGAGTTCCGTTGCATATGGTCATTTCAAACGGATTTCCATCAACTAAAAATCTATTCGATTGAATATGGCCATATCTATCAATTTCTAGATCATATCTATCACCCTGTGGCCTCCTTACCCTTCCTCAATGTTCATGCATTCCCCTACACAAACGGAATGAATCAGTGAAGACTACCTGATTTCATTCCTGGTACCACTGCACTCTTCTCCTACAACAGCGTAGACCTTTGGCGCTGTTCGATTGTTAGAGTAGAACTGTGTGGGCTATAATAAGCGAATAGAGAAATTCACTGAAATGATTTTTTTAATTTTCTAATTGAACGATCTGTACGAAATTTTGCACGAGCATGCGAGTTGGAATTATATTTATTTTCAAATGCTGAATATGAATATGGGTTTCTTAAAAACTCAGTTTTAATAAGAGAAAGTGATTAGAGTTAAAACAAATTGTAGAAATTACTATGTTTTACTTCCAATAAAAAGATATATTACACATTTTCTTGTGACTCGAGTTTCGGGAAGTGAACTATCCCATCATCAGACAACTGAAGACCTAACAGTGGTACAGAGGTATTTAAACAAAAGTGATAAATATTTTGAATATTTCAATAGATTCTAGGTAACCCCTAATAGTGGTACACAGGTTTACAAGCGGAAGGTGATAAAAACCGGCTTAAAAAAGAGGGGCCTTCTAACAGATATCGGAATGTCGGCAATCGACAAAGAAGGTTGTTAAACAGATGGTACCCATTTAAATAACTCAAATAATTTTTGGGGTTACATAGCTCCATACAGTCATCCATTATTTTTACATTATTTTGTTGTATATCTCAAATATTTGGATCTACATAGCTCCGTAAAATCATTCATTATCTTTTACATTATTTTTATTGTGAACGAATTTGAAAATTTCCATAATCAAGTTTCTTTTCTTTTGAATCTACATGTGAAATTTCTATTGAGATTTTCTTTTGTCGAAAGGAAAAATTGTTTTCTAAATAATGAGTGGCAAAAGTCGAATTTTTGTTTACTTTTCATTAAATTCTTTTTATGTTCGTTGAAAAAGGTTTTAAACAGATGTTACTCTTTAAATATCTCAAATATTTTCGATTTGGATAGCTCCGTACAGTCATTCATTATTTTTACATTATTGTTATTGTGAACTAATTGAAAAATTTCAACAGATTCTAGATAATCGAGATTCATCCCTTTTGATTCTACATGTAAAATTTTTAGATTATCTATTGTGGGAAAGGAATGACTGTTTTCTAGACAATGAGTGGCAAAAGTAGAATTTTGTTTATTTTTTATGAAACTCATTTTATGTTCGTTGAACCTCGTCTTGAAGGAACATCCTGTTTGTCCTATATATTTATTACTCCACGTAGAACAAGATAACTCATAAAATCCTGATTTGTATATGTTTGGAGTAGGGCCCTTTCCGTTAAATAATACCGATGATAATTTGTTTTGCGTTTTGAAGGAAATATTGACATCTGATTTTGAAAAACTATTGGCCACTTTTTGACTTACGCTACCAAAGTACGATAGAGAAATGAATTTTTAATTTTCTCCAGTTTTCATGATGGGATAAAATTCGTTCATAGGTATTTTAGATAGTTTCTTTTGAATTAGATTATCTATTATATTGGGGTTGAAACCGTTGTTCGCGGCTATTGATTTTATAGTTTGGATTTCAGCTTCGCGGTCATTTTTTGATGAGGGTAATACGAAGGCTCTATGGATCATCGATTGATATGTCAGCGTATCAATCGATGATTCATAGAGCCTCAGCATTACCCTTATCAAAAAATGACCGCGAAGCTGAAGTCCAAACTGTAAAATCAATAGCCGCGAACAACGGTTTCAACCCCAATATAATAGATGATCTAATTCGACAGAAACTATCTAAAATAGCTATGAGCCAAATTTATCCCATCATGCAAACTCAAGAAAATGAAGAATTCATTTCTCTATCATACTTTGGTAGCATAAGTCAAAAAGTGGCCAATAGTTTTTCAAAATCCAACCCCAATATAATAGATAATCTAATTCGACGGAAACTATCTAAAATAGCTATGAGCCAAATTTATCCTATCATAAAAACTGAAGAAAATAACAAAATCATTTTTATATCGTACTTTGGTAGCATAAGTCAAAAAGTGGCCAATAGTTTTTCAAAATCAAATGTCAATATTGCCTTCAAAACGCAAAACAAATTATCATCGGTATTATTTAATACAAAGGACCCTACTCCAAACATACACAAATCAGGAGTTTATGAGTTGTCTTATTCTACGTGCAGTAATAAATATATAGGACAAACAGGACGTTCCTTCAAGACGAGGTTCAACGAACATAAAATGAGTTTCATGCAAAATAAACAAAATTCTACTCTTGCCACTCATTGTCTAGAAAACGGTCATTCCTTTCCCATAATAGATAATCTTTAAATTTTACATATAAAATCAAAAGGGGAGAAACTGGATTATCTAGAATATGTTGAAATTTGCAAATTAGTTCAAAATAACAATAATGTAAAAATAATGAATGACTGTACGGAGGTATGTGAATCGAAAATATTTGAGATATTTGAAAAGTAACATCTGTTTAAAACCTTTTTCAACGAACATAAAATGAATTTAATGAAAAGTAAACAAAAATTCAACTTTTGCCACTCATTCTTTAGAAAATAGTAATTCCTTTCGACAAAAAAAAATCTTAAGAAAAATTTTACATGTAGATTCAAAAGAAAATAAACTTGATTATTGAAATTTTCAAATTCGTTCACAATAAAAATAATGTAAAAGATAATAAATGACTCTACGGAGCTATGTAAATCCAAATATTTGAGATATACAATAAAATAATGTAAGAATTATGAATGACTTTACGGAGCTATGTAACCCCAAAAATTTTTTAGATATTTAAATGGGTACCATTTGTTTAACAACCTTCTTTGTCGATTGACGACTTTTCGATATCTGTTAGAAGGCCCTTCTTTTTTAACCCGGTTTTTTATCACGTTCCGCTTGTAAACCTCTGTACCACTATTAGGTGTTAGCTAGAATCTATTGGAATATTCAACATATTTATCACTTTATTTTATTTATCACTACCTCTGTACCACTGTTAGGTTTTCAGTTGTCTGATGATGGGATAGCTCACTTCTAGAGACTCGAGTCACAAGAAAATGTGTAATATATCTATTTATTGGTAGTGAAAAATTGTAATTTTTACAATTTGTTTCAATTATGATCAACTACCAAATAGTAACGGCTGAAACAATTCAGTACGTGATTAGAGTTATTTGATTTCTGATCAAAGATTTTTTTATAGTTTGTATGACAGAAAGGACCATATGAATTTCAAATAGTCTTGGAAATCGCAAATGTATCTGTTTGATCCAGAAACTCGATCATACAATAAGATTCAATATTTTCAAAACATGATGTATAAAATTTATTTACAAAATCTATTTTCTTGAATTCGCATATTGTTAGTTTTCGGCAATTCTTTTCGAAAAAAAATCATATCAAAAAAATTTTCTGGCGTAAAACTCGGCTGCAGTTAATTTTTAGTTCATTATTTTTTGTGCTATAAAATACTTAATACGAATATAATTAATTAATCATTTATTTACTTAGAACACTACTAATTTTTTATTTCAATTATACTTAGTTTGAGTAGAGTAATCTCATTACAGTTCTCCTTACGATATGCAGCAATTTTTTTAATATTTTCAAACTAGCACTGCCTCGCACTGCCATCGATGCGATATTTATAGGCACACGGCATACCCTGCGCCCACCGACCGCGGCGAACCTGAACGTCATTTTAATGAGATGCTTTTTTGATCTATATGAAATGTACGTATGTAATTTACTCATTTGGATAGGGAATTATAATACTGTATTCTAAAAACATTTGGTAAGTAACACAAAATTTTTTGTGTTGTTACAAAATTTAAGAGATATAAATGCTTACTGTGGGTTATTCTTTGGAGATAAATATATACAATCCCGGACTTCTTTATCCATCTTTTTAAAATACGAAATTAATTTAGTATTACATTATTTTGATCTATCTCGTGAGGCTTAGATCGCGTTTGCGATTTAAGCCCACAAAAATATGTTTGCTACGGCATCACAAATCTTTGAGTTTTTCGGCTTACATGTATAATAAATATAAATCTTTTTCTTAAATCCCCCTATTTTTTGCTGAAAACTAAATTAAAATCCGTTGAATAGTTTCAATGATTTTAGCGAACAGATAGCGGAAGTGACTTCATTTTATAGTATGTGAAAAATAACATGAATAGAGGTTAATTCTTGATTGAAGGTATATAAAATTATTTAAATATTTTAATAGTAGCCTTCTACATATTTAATTTAAAAAAATTATATAATATTTAATGATTATAACTTCAGAAAATAAATTAAAATAATGTCATATAAGTACTACTTATATCAAATGATATATAAAATAAACATTCATTATAAGACATCCAAATGGTATAACAATATCCAATAAATAAAAATTGTTAACCAAAATTCTATAAATTCAATATTTTGAATAGACAAAATTTTGTTTCTGCTGATCAATCTTATGAAAACAAATATCTTTCAAAAATGTCTAACATAATCTCAAGAATTTCAGCATAAAACTATCTTACTTAGAATATTCAATATTATTGGATATCTAACTGAGTTACTTTATATAAAAACTGATTATATGTAAAAACTTTACTGAAAAACAAGTTTCAAGAGAGACTTTGCTTCGTCAGTATTCAAATAATTCATATTCAATAAATATAACATCAATCAACAACAAATATTTACTCACCCATCAACCATTTAGAAAACTTCTGGTAAACTTAAAAATCTTTAAATGTAGTATATGGTTTACCCTTGATCTAAAAGATTGAAAGACAATTTAACGGCCTCTGTTATAGCACAAGGACTATCTGAATAAAGAATGTTAAGGAAATCCAATAATTATATATTATGAATAAAATAACATAAATAGAGGTTAATTCTTGATAGAAGCTATATATATACCTTCTGATCTTGAGTTTTTATATAAAGTAACTTAGTTAGATATCCAATAATATTGAATATTCTAGGTAAGATAGTTTTATGATGAAATTCTTAAGATTATGTTATACATTTTTGAAAGATATTTGTTTTCATAAGATTGATCAGCAGAAACGAAATTTTGTCTATTCAAAATATTTAATTTATAGGATTTTGGTTAACAATTTTTATTTATTGGATTTTGTTATACCATTTGGATGTCTTATAATGAATGTTTATTTTATATGTCATTTGATATAATTGGTACTTATATGACATTATTTTAATTTATTTTCAGAAGTTATAACCATTAAATATAATTTTTTGGAATTAAATGTGTAGAAGGCTAATATTAGAATATAATATTTAAATAAGTACGTAAAAAAATTTTAAAAAGATAAAATGTACTTTCATATACTTTAGGATATGCCATATTTAATACTTTCTCTTGATAATGAAACAATAACAAAAATTATAAATATTATTCAGAAATTTGAATAATGTTATCCCAAATACAATTTCAAATCTTCATCAAGAAATTAATATTGATGTAAAATCCTCATACTCCTTGATCTTCTGTAAAGATTTCTCCGAAGCTTATTCAGCTTGCGATTTAGGAGTTCAGTTGTGTTCTGGTTAGGCTTTGTTATTGCAACCTTAGGCCTTTTTAGGTTACAGCGCTGTTAATTTTCGACCTAACAGTGAGATGGTTGCCGAAACCCGTCCAAATTAATTTCCTATTTGAACAGGATTTGAACCTGGGACCATTCTGTTTCCAACCCAAAGCTCTAGCCACTAAGCTATCGCCACTTATGTGTGGTGGAACACATTTACTATGAAAACCTATAAAAAATAAGTTTGCTTGTGGAGTTACGGTTAAATAGAAAATTTCAACGGGTCCTAGATCAGATTATTATTATTATCCCGATACTCCTTGATCTTCAAGCTTTTTCAGCTTGTGCAAGTAGGAGTTCAGTTGTGTTCTAGGTAGGGTTTGTTACTGCGATCTTGCGCCACTTTGGGTCACAGCAGTGTTAATTTTCGACCCAACAGTGAAATGATAACCTTCCGGTTACCATCACTATGCTCTACCACTATGCTGTCGGTACTCATACGGTATAGTGCCACTATTTCCAAATTCTATATTAATAAAAATGAAAAGTTTATTCATCAACTTTGCAATTTTATTTATTAATCCAAAATGTTCCAAATAAAGTAATATTTTCTCTGGTCAGATTCAATCTATGATAATTGTATATGTTTTAGGATATATTCCAAGATATTTGAATTTCAACTCTTTTGTGTTCCATTTTATAATTATCATCATCATTCATTTTATTCGAAATTTATCGTTACAAGTTTTATTTACATTAAAATTAATTTTTAAACAAATTCAGAATATGAACTTCCGAAATAAAATAATCGGGGTATACCTGAAGCAGAATGGTGTCAGGAGCAATTTTTGTAATCCTATTTATGAGCAAAAATTGTAACGATAAACAGAGTTTCTCTGTTCGAAATCAAAAGAGAATAAATCAAGGAAAACAAATGTGATTCATGAAATATAATCATAATAAATCTCCTCCCCTTTTGAAATAATACCGCATTCTATGAGAGATTTACATTTTGATTCGCTCTATACTCGTACTTGGGCTCTTCTTATAAGCCTGAAATATTGCGTCGAGTAGAAAACCAGACAGTGCCTATTCGCATGCACTAGCACCGAGCTTTGAGAAAAATGTTTATATGAGAAGATACAACCAGATAATGTCACATAAATGTGCATTCATATATTAATATATTACTCTGTCCTGAAGAATGGTAGATACTTAATGAAATATTCCTTGCTTTATGTCTTCTCTAATTCTTTGAGTTTGTTTACTCGTGAAATATCAAAGAAACATATTTGAACAGACTCAATTCTGAAGTATGTGAAATGATGCGTACGTTTAGATAGACTGAAATTTCGTTTTAATCTTCGGAAAGGATGTTTACTAGTATTACTCCAGCTTATTGTTTTAATTTGAAGACATATCAGGTTGTCTTCAAAACTTGTTCCCATATATAGGGTCCTGCAATAGTGCGTTGTTCTTCCAGAGCTGCCGAACCAGACATCTTAGAAATTTCATTAGGAAACAGGTTTCTTTTATTTCTATTTCTGCATCTTAAGAAATTACTTTCCAATATACAGGATGTTCCAAAAAATATATTCAACAAACGGTTGACTTTTCAAAAGGATTGCCACGTACATTTTCATGTATTTCATGTCAATTAATTGTCTCAAAAGCGGCGTTATAATTGAATCAACCTTTGAAATATTTAGCAAAATTTTCAGATAATCCATTATATATTGTGAATACATAAAACTTCAAATCACCCGACCAACCAAAAGATGTCAGCATATAATAGTTTCCTAGATTATTGAATGTCCCTTTGAATTCAGATAACTATTTGAAAGAATTAAATATTATTAAACAAATAGTGTCAAACAACGGTTACAACCCCTTTCTTATAGACAAAATGGTATCCAATAAACAAAAGAAAATGGCATTAAATCTCGTGTACCCAATCATAAAAGAGGACAATACACAGAAATATTTTTCGTTATCTTATGTTAATGGATTAACTGAAAATATTGCTAAATATTTCAAATGTTGTTTCAATTATAACGCGGCTTTTAAGACAATTAATAACCTTAGTACCTACATAAAAAACAATAAAGATCGAACCAAAAAAGGAAATAAATCCGGAGTCTATAAGTGGACTTGCAAAGATTGCCCTTTAGTACACATTGGCCAGACTGGTAGATTATCCAAGAAACGTATCCAAGAACACCAAAGGAGTTATATATCCCATTCTGTACGTTCGACATATGCTAATCATCTTAAGGAATTCAGACATAATTTCAACAATAATTATGAAATTATCCACGTCGAAAGCAAAAATATTCTAGATTAACACTTTTAGAATTTCTTGAAATCAACAGGTCTAATGCTCGTAAAATAATTTTGAACGAACAATGTGATGTTGATAAGGCTCCTTTACTGAATATCTTTCCTTAATGGTCTTTTTATGGCAAACTCCAATAACCACCTAGAGTTTTTATGACTTGTGCTTCCATTATTTGGTCACGTACCTAACAATGTATTTAAATTCGGTTACACTGAATACCATCAGACAGTACAATGTAATACCTGAAGAAGCCACATCGTGGTGAAACAATTGTTGTAGTAGTACAAACATTTTTGTGGAAATAAATTACTGTCATATATACATGTTTTTAATCAAAAACAGTTTCCATCAAGTAAAAACCGAATCAATCAAATAATTATTTTGTTATTTTTCATATTTAGTGAGACCTAAGCATATCAAAACTCTTTTGGAATTACTTCTCCTCAACACAATCTTAAGTATAATTTTTGAAATATTGGGGAAAAAAATTTCAAATGGTTATACATATGGAACACTGGCAATTTTTTTTTTCCATTTATGAATTTGATCTTAATGTTCGGGTCAAGAACCTATACCGTTAATTTGATGTATCTATAACGGCTGGGCGGACGGACACAATTGAATTTTTCTGAGCTGAGTTTTTGAACAATAATCCTGTTGACCTCTCGTACCTTCTTGGAAAGAGCACACAAGAAGATTTTTCAGGAAAAACGTCATAACTTCCGGAATTGCAGTACCAATATTTTTACCAGTTTTATTGAAAAGTAAGAGCGGTATATACTCGCTTGTATGCAAACTTCTGTATCCATCGGAAAAATATTTGTTGAAGAAATATTAACATTCTGCACTAAGAACAGGTACTTTCAAGATATCAAGGAAAATTCCTAAATATTACAGTCTTTCGCATTTTATTCAACAGGTTTGCTTTTTTGTTCAAAATTGAAAATTACCATAGAAACTCCTTCAAAATTGGAATTATTTCCTGAAAACTTTCAACTCTTATCGTGAAATGAATTTCTGGAAAGAACGAAGTTTTATAATATGTTCATTGAAATAGTTCCACTGCTCGAATAGACATTTAGAATTCAATAATTTTTTTGTTACCAAAATTATTATTATCAGTTGATATTCCTATTGTTCATATGAAAACATTTTTCTCATAAGAACGATAAGAAATAAATTTGAATTTTCAGCGGATGTCTTGATCAATATAATTTATAATGATCGAAATAAATAAAATTATGAGTAGCCTCACTGCAGGAAGAATTTTACGTCGGCCGATGTACTACACCTTCATAACTCAAGATCAAACCAAAACGATTGGAATAAATAATCAATATTATTCAAAAATTCATACATCATTCTAAACTTCGCGGTAACTCGATATTTCAAAACATCTGGACATGCTGGTAAAGCCAGTCCAACAGATGCGGGCAAAATCCATATCGCTTCTAAGAAATTCTTTAGTTAAACTCTTATAATAATGGGAAATACGGCATCCGAAATCGGAAGTGACCACATTTCGCAATATTTTCCAGCTTGTTGCACTCAGAAGACTTCAGGGATCAACATATAAAAAAATTGTTTTGTTTTACGAACGCACCCCATTTCTATACAGTACAATCTTTTAGTTCGAGTGTGTCGCCCAATTTACGAAGGAATTACTGAATGAGACGCTAGTTGGGTCCTCCGAAAATAGCAACGTTGGTTTTCAAGCGCTCTCGAATTAAATGGCGACATAAATCAAAGGAAATTTTTATGGGTTTCTTTCAAGAGGATAAGTGAGAACTGTTGATTAAGAATAACATTAACTTCTAGGTAGAATTGAAAGTTTCTTATATCACATGTGTTTATACATTTGATATTTTTATACCAATCATGATTTCATTAACTTAATGGAAAAAATATTATTATATTTTTCATATTCCAGAAATGATTGGAATGTATTATTTTGCATTATAATTTTGATTTTCCATATAGATATTGGATGGAGTAGTCCGTTACTTTGTGATAGTTCATTTTAATGGAATGAAATAAGAAATTACTTTGTTTTCTATCACTTTTAATTATAACTGATATACAGTGACTCGAGTTTCGTAGTGTTTACTACATTTTCAAACTGAATGAACAAATTAGATCTCAACTATTATATATTCTGATTGTAGGCTTCGGCAGAGCTTCGAAGAGAGGGGTTTTCCAAAGTTCCGTCTGTTCGTTAAGTAGTAGTATGTTTTTCAATTTCTATGGATTCCAGGATGTCAAGTTTTTTTCCTTTCGCTTCCACGTGCAAGATAACAAGGTTGTTCAATTCTGGGAACGTGTGATCTGTATTGAAAAAATGGTTCGCAAAATTGGAATTATTCTTCCGGTTCCTAAAAGCAGATTGATGCTCTTTGTACCTTTTATGGAAAGGTCGGCCCGTTTGTCCTACATACACACTATTACACTCTTGACAACTTAATTTATAGACTCCAGAATTATTCAGTCGGTTCTCTTTGTCTTTCGGATTAAAAAAGAGATTAGAAATTTTATGGGAGGGTGTGAAAGCTGCTACTATGTTGATTTTTGACAAAAGTTGAGCTATTTTTTGTGAAGTTGGTCCAAATTATGTTAATTTTATGAATTTATTGTTATTATGATCTGATTTGGAGGTAAATTTGTTTACGAATTAGTTGCTTTTGCTTTTTGTTTATGATGGACTTTATAGTTTTTTTTCCATCATAAACAAAAATCAAAAGCAACTAATTCGTAAACAAATTTACCCCATTTCCAAATCAGATCATAATGCAAGATAACAAGGTTGTTCAATTCTGTTGAGATGGGGTAAATTTGTTTACGAATTAGTTACAAAAAGTTACAAAAGAACAAAAGCAACTAATTCGTAAACAAATTTACCCCATCTCAACAGAATTGAACAACCTTGTTATCTTGCACGTGGAAGCGAAAGGGAAAAAACTTGACATCCTGGAATCCATAGAAATTGAAAAACATAAGAGGCACGTACCAATAATGAACCTACTTAACGAACAGACGGAACTTTGAAAAACCCCTCTCTTCGAAGCTCTGCCGAAGCCTACAATCAGAATATATAATAGTTGAGATCTAATTTGTTCATTCAGTTTGAAAATGTAGTAAACACTACGAAACTCGAGTAACTGTATATCTGTTATAATTAAAAGTGATAGAAAACAAAGTAATTTCTTATTCCATATAGAACTGTAATTGCACAACTGTACAAGATGTCTTATATTCGATTTTATCGTGGAAGTTCTTGTATTTCTTTCTTCGAGAAAGACAGAATGATGAAAACCGCACCCTTTTACAGTTCTCCGTTTATGAGTAAATTTGTGGATAATTTCCAAAACTATTTTGCTAGTATGCTAGGTAGGGTTCTGAAACGTGAACATTCTTCAAGCACTTTTCTCAATGCAATTCAGTGTCGGTCTAAAATATGATTTTCGTTTGTGAATTTCGAATTCTCAATACAATTTAAATTTTTGTAGATGCGAACTATTAATGAATTTATTATTTCTGGATGAAAAAAAAACTCAGATTCGTGTTTGATTATTTACCTAAACAATTTGATTATTCAATGATTGGATTGCATTGCGGTGAACATAGAATTTCCCAATAATATTGGATGAACTCATTGATATTTTTTTACCCAAATAATTAACCAATGGTTTGAATGAATACAACCATATCATCCAGAGAAAATTTTTATTATTTTTTACAATTCTCTCGATTCTACTTCTCTCTTCCAGATATAATTCTGCATGATTCTCATATAGTTACTCATGATTGAGTAGAGTTTTAATAGTATCATTAAGATGAAAGCAATGATTTCGATAACTTCTGAAATTTGAATATTCTTGGGAGTTTCTATACTGATTCCAATATTTTCAATAAGATCAAAGCAGACTTCATGAAAGTATTCCAACATTTTTGCATGATCAAATTAATCATATTCTTCCTATCTAGTCACATTAAAAAACGAACAGCATAAATATGTAATTAAAGCTAGTTGTAGAAATTACTACGTTTTACTACGAATAAATTGATATTTCACACATTTAATTGCGACTCGAGTTTAAGGAACTAACTATCACATCTTCAGACAACTTATATCAATTTATTGGTAGTAAAACATAGTAATTTCTACAACTTGTTTTAATTATAATCAACTACCAAATAGTAACGCCTAAAACCGCATAAGTATGTATTTTAAAAATCTGTTTTTTCTTCGAATTCATAAATCGCAGAATTAATAATACCTGCATTTAAAACAAGAAAACTTCATTTTACATTAATAGATCAACTAAAATATAAAAAAATAATACCAGAATGTCAGAAAGAAGCTTTAGCGCACTTTTTCAACAGTACATTTCTCCGGAAAATTTCAACTGTGAATTCTTCCTCAAAGAAGCCGCATTTGTCGGATAAAAACAAAGTTCTGCCATCCGGAAGCCAAGTAAGCTTAATTTTTTTGCATTCTTAGGACTTTTCTTTTGAAGAAACTAAAATTCCCATGAAGTTGAAAACTACATCGTTAAAAAGATCCATCCTCTTTTCCTTTCATCTGCGTCGTTCCATATTGGCAACAAAAAGTGGAAAAAAATATAATGAATAAAACTATTATTTATACTTTTTGTCAAAATCAGATAAGAAAAAAATTTTGAAAATTCTCGTAATTTAACAACATGAATTTACGCATGAGTCTAAGTGTCCTTTTTTCGTATCTTAATACTGAATTTGAACTCCATCGGATTCGTACTTTCGAAAAATAATATTTTGAATGGGAATAACTCAGGAAGCATTGAGTCGATTCTGTCCATTCTTTCGCGTAAATAATATATTCAGACTTCAATACTACCCTCAAAGTTTATCTGGAGGTCGTTTCGCTCAGAAATGAGCTCGCTAGACCGCTCCTAAAAAGTTTTGCACAGGTCTTGCGCATCGTTGTTTTACTCCTACTTTTTTAAATTTGAGGTTTTTTCGGATCGATTGCAAAAATAAAAATTTCAAATATGAATATCTACCGAAACTTCAAATCAATTTTACCCATTAAATAACCGAGATATTTAGTTGCCAAACCTATACTGATAGTTTAAAGTCTCAAATTTCTTCCGTTCAAAAGTTATAGTGTCGGACCAGGCCGGTCGGTCGGATAGAATTACTTTTGAACTCGGATTCTCCACCAGTGAGTCGAACCTAGTTATTTGAGACCATTTCCGGCTCGGTATTCGTAAATTACAGACATTTGGACAAAACGATAGCAGGCTGTTCCCTAAAACGAGCACTTATCTGAGAACAACTTCTAATCTTAATGAAAGTGCCTGATCATATTAAAGAACAGTAGCTTCCAAATCAAATAAGTTATGTGAAGTTCTTGAAATCATCGAAGCGTCAATGTTCGTAAATAGCTGAAAAAGAAGGAACGGAGGAGGTGGCGGCTTTCAGCATTCTGTTTGATCACATAAAAAGCTCCGAAACTTGTTCTCTGCTCCAATATACCTTTTCTATTTTTGAGATTCTCTCAAGAGTTAATGAATTTTAAATAAATTTTGCATTAAAGTTTACAATGTTTCTTACTCAAAATAACTTCTTTTTAAAGATATTTTCATCAAAAAAATCTGTCAGAATTATTCCATTTAAAATTGAAATATGTAGGTTGTATTATAAATCTCAATTTCTCACAAAGCGATATCCTGAATGCTTATTGTCTCGAAATTATTCACTAAAATTCATTTTTTGTAATCAAAAATCAGTGAAAGACGAAAGGCAACAAGAAGAATGTTTTCCCGAAGACATTCTTTTGGAAAACCACATTAACTGCTATGAAAACTTGTTCACTTTCAGACACTTCAACGCTCTAATTACCATTATAATTATTAAAATATATAATCATAAATCTCAATAAATTCACATGAATTTATTTTTCGATACTATTGTAGCAGATATGCTAAAATTTTATATGCTTGAATATATCTGTCCGTAAAAATGGACTGCATGCGTTTGAATGAATTCATTCTATTGTGAAAATAATACATTGAAAATATAATGACAAAAGTGAATCAAACACGACACAGCAATCACCTAAATATACGAAGGAACGAGATTAAGCAGTCTACCCAACTTTTATGAAAGCTCCATTTACTTGATTATAATGATGAGTTCATAATTAAAAGATTCCAGCTCTATATTTCGAAAAAACACTGACATGACTCAGGAGCTTGTGCCGCACTTACGATCCTTGCTAAATTTTGCGTTAGCCTTCTCGTCGTTATTATATAATGCATCCAGATGTTAAATTTGAATTGGATTTTCAAAGTTTGAAAATATTTGAAGAATAAAATTTCCAATGAGAAAAATATTTCGAAATTACGCTGCGCCCGGATTTGGAAATTTGTTCGAAATTTCGAAATACGGCTCGGTAAGCTTTCTGAGTTTTTAGAATATGTTGGTTTCTTATAGAAAAAATTTTTAGGTTGCAAACATCCATCTGTAAAGATATGAACTGAAGGTTGTAGAAATTCTCATAATTTATCTTCTAGAAATTATGCATGAGCCTCATGTCGTTACTTTATATCAAAATACTTAATTTGACCTCTATCGGATTAATCAGATGAAATGTAAACTGAACAAAAATCACAAGGTATTTCCTTGTGAATGAGAAGAATGAGGTACACAAATTAATAACAAGAATACAAGTGATGTAGAATGTCGACACGATGCAGAGAAGTTCTTTAGATTTATTTCTTAAATATATGTAGAATTTCAGATGGACATAAATCTGTATGGTAATTTGTTATATTCAGTTTATTTCTAGTATGTACTAATTTAAAAATTTTTGATTCTACGTTATAGATTTTTAAATTGTCCTTTGTGAAAATAGAATGACAATTGGAACTGGTCCAAAGTATGTTAGTTCCACAAGCACATATAATCAAAGTGAATAGAAAATTCTATTGTATCGTTGATCTAAAAGCCGCGAGTTTGGACGGTTTGAAAAGTTGGGGATAATTTTATCTGTCGCTGTTGGTTTTCTAAACCAAATAGAGGAAATGTCAGTATTATTCTTAGTTAAAGTTGGACCAAGAAAATTTGTTCTATTATTAAATTGTAGTTTCATATTAAATTATACCTTATGATGGAAATCATTAAGATATTTCAGTACATTTTCGAATTCTGATTATGTTTCTTATAAACAAACGAACATATCGTCTACATATATGTACCAAAATTTGATATACCTTGCTTATGTGGTTTTTATAATTTTTTTTTAAGATGCTCATAAGGATTTCACGAGGCGAGGCCTAAGAGGTGAGACCATTGCTACTCCATCATTTTGTTTCTAAAAGTTTTCATTATGTTGAAAATAATTTCATTCCACGCCAAATTCTGAATGAGTTGAAGTTTCATTTATATGACCTAAATGATTTTATTTCTTAGTATGTTATTTACATTCAGCTTTTGGTATACTCGAAAACTGGAAGTTGAAGAGCTAGGATTATTTCTTTCTACGCAAAGTTCGACAAGGGCTGAAATTTTTTTCTTACGACCGGTTGATTTTTTTAGTCAATCCGATCCTAATTAATGGATGATAGGCGTTGAGTAAATGCCGGACCAACTGGAAGAACTTTCATGAAAAGGTTCAAAGATCATCAACCATAATTCAAGTATCAGAAAGATTACTCTACTTTTGCAAATCATTTTTGCAAAACATGCTTCATCATGTTTTCCGAGAATTAGATGATTAATAATAATAACGTTCATTGTGTACAAAACAATAAATAAATTTTATACGCAGAGGAGTCGATAGAAGTTCTTACAAATTATCACAATCCTGCAGTATTAAACGGACAGACGGACCAGTGGTATTTCCCTCTTTTCGAAATTTCACACAAACCGGAGTCTTCCATAAATAATACCCTTGATAACAAAAATAACCAGAATTTCAAAAACACTCAATAATTAAGGAATATATTGTGAATATTCAAACTCTACCTGAATTTATGTCATAATTTAAACATTAAAATGACTATTTTTTTTAATCACCGAAATAAGGGTAGGTACCTAAGGTAACTGGGCTGGGTAAGAGCCAAGGTTATTCTTAGGAGCCTCAACCAAGTCATTCACCGAGATTATGAGCGGGAGTACCGAAGTTCGCTTTAGCCAATAGATCTCCTTAAGCTCGAATGCGAGATCATGATATCTAGTCAGCTTCTCCTTATAAGCTTGCGCCATATATTATATATGTAGAAATCGCTCTTCGATGGTAAATAAAAATCGAAGTGCACTAAGTATTTAATATTTCTCGGTTAGGGGTTGCAAGATTACTAGTCCAAATGGCTTACGACCTGTGCGAAAGATCCTACAGGCGTCAGACAGTCGACTGATATGAGTTTGCTGTCATGTTCGTCACCCAGTAAATCTGTAGGGAATGAAATAAGAAATTAATTTGTTTTCGATCACTTTTTATTATTACTGATATGCAATGACTCCCATAAAATTTCTATTTTTTTTAATCCGAAAGACAGAGAGAACCGACTGAATAATTCTGGAGTCTATAAATTAAGTTGTCAACAGTGTAATGGTGTGTATATAGGACAAACGAGCCGACCTTGCCATAAAAAGTACGAAGAGCATCAATCTGCTTTTAGGAACCGGAAGAATAATTCCAATTTTGCCAACCATTTCTTCAATACAGATCACACGTTCCCAGAATTGAACAACCTTGTTATCTTGCACGTGGAAGCGAAAGGGAAAAAACTTGACATCCTGGAATCCATAGAAATTGAAAAATATAAGAGGCACGTACCACTAATAAAACTACAAAACGAACAGACGGAACTGTGGAAAACCAATCTCTTCGAAGCTCTGCCGAAGCCTAAAATCAGCATATATAATAGTTGAGATCTAATTTGTTCATTCAGTTTGAAAATGTAGTAAACACGACGAAACTCGAGTCACTGTATATCAGTTATAATAAAAAGTGATAGAAAACAAAGTTATTTCTTATTTCATTCCATTGAAATGAACTATCACAAAGTAACGGACTACTCCATCCAATATTTTTTAACATCTGTACTTTGTATAAATTCCCAAAGACGCATAGCTGGTACCCTCTTAGGGAGAAACCGTGTTCTACTGTCATACAAATAACACACGTGTTTATTGTCTAAGCCCGGATGAAGAATGAGTACTCGCCATCATTGAAATAAAGATTGGAACCGGCCAATCCGTGGTAACAGGGTTGTTCTAAGTTTGGAGAGAAGGGGCGTTAAGCCCGCTTAAGAGTCGCGAAGGGGTGGAGTTTCCAAACCCTGGGGGAAGGGTAGTTCTTCGAGTACCAGCAGTACGAGACGAAAAACGGGGAGTACGAAATAGATCCCAGTGGGGATAGTTCCAGAGTTGCAATATAAAGACGAGGACGAAATACGGTAATACGGAAATACAAAATATCAAGTATCAGGGTGTTGTGCATCGAAAATTATCATTTTTACCTCCAGTCGTCCATCTAGATGGCCTCACAAAATATGGTACGAATCTTTGAGCCGTTATACACCAAAATGCCAAAGTAGTTTCAGATCTATTGGAAAAATAAGAAAAAGAATGAGATGTGAATACCATTGTACCAATTTTACCCATATGCACACTTGGTTGGGATATCTGGGCCCAAAACCTGCTCAAAAAGTTCCAAGTCTTTAGCACTTTCGGTTCGAAAGTTTAAATACTTATGACGGTCGAACCGGCATTTGAGCAAAATGGTAGCACGCTATTTCCTAGAACAAGAGCTTATAAACGGCTTGTAACAGATCAAACTGAGAAGTGAAGAACAATTTTTGAAAAATTAACTCTTATTTCAACAGCGGTACCTCGATGAAATTAAATACTTGTCACAGAGTATAATATTAAGTAATAACGAAAATCTTTCTACCTAGAGTGCTAGGTGCTTTATTTTATTTTTATACTAAATCATATTTTAGAAATGTCCATATATGAATATCTGTGGTAGTCTTATATCCACCGCCCCTTTCCTTTTGTATAAGAATATTTGTTAGTTTATCACTCAATATCATCGCTCTCTGAAAACTATCAATTATTAGTTAGGTGCTGTTGTAATAACAGTTTATTTTAACGTTAGCTTCATCTGTTGAAAAATGTGTCTATTAGGTTTTCTCGAACCTACTTTTTTATTATTTTCGGTCTCTGAGTCATTTTTTACTTGATGGATTTCACAAACTATTATTTTTAACATATTTAGTCTCTGAGTCAACTTGGACGCGATACAATGTGCAATTTCGACTTATGGACCTTACTTTTATTAACCCTGAAGATCCTGGTCAGGATAATGGAATTATTTTTAAATGATTTCATTGTCCTTCTGTCTTGGTCCTTGATAAGTATGGAAACGCACAATTGAATCTAACATTTTAAAGTGAGTATCATTCAAGTTCAAAGATTCTGTTACATTGTAACATTAATACATACATACAGGTCAAGATATTAACAGCATGTTAAGATACCCACTACCTATAATTTTTCAACATAATGAAGTGAATCCGCACTTCAAAATCTATCTTCAGTTGGATATTTGAATTAGAAGCATGCAGAAGTATATTTGCACCCTTTGGAAGAATATTACCAAATTTTTGGCCTTCGATTGAAATTGGACACTACGAATTCAATTTTTGTCCGTTATTTAGTTGTAAAGCTTCCAAGAGACGACCGTTTCAATAATATTGAATTCTACCACGAATATATTTTAATCAAAAGTGCAAGGCCACAATAAAGATGAACATTCAGAAAAAAAGACAACGCTGTGGTATTTAATAAAAATGAATCGTTTTCAACTATGAATTTTATAAAGATACAATATTGATGGATAACTAAACACCTGCAATTAAAGACATTATTGCGTAATGAAACTGTACAGATGTATTATTATTCATAATAAAGAATATAATCTTTTCAATATTGGAATTATGGTATATATGATTGAAGAAGCTCTGCAATTGAAAACTCTGGTTCCCAGATCCAATCCGTTCATTAAAAATTGCTATCTGAATTTAGAATTAAATTTGGAAATCCAACAATCATTCCTTAATTGCGAGAATTCAGATGGAAAGAATGATGAAGTATTTATATATTGGGAGAGAGAGATAAAAAGCTTCCGAATATTCAGACTCGACAATCCGAGGACGAAATTGAATTCGAATGAGTTTCTGATTCCCTTGAAAGAATATCAGCGGGTGAGTATCTCAACTAAGAAGTTTAGATTAATTGACAGATACACGATAACTGAGGAGGAACTCCGTTTTGTTAATTAGTTATTTCGATTCATTGCGAATTATTGTTATTCATCGTTTTTCCTTCATCGAAAATAGAGGTGGGTGGAGAAACATTTTAGATTAATATCGCTAAATTGTGTGAAATGAAATACTTGTAATTGAAGAGTTAACTGATTCCTTCGTCTAAAATTTTTATAATAACCTTTTGGAAATTTATACGAGCCATAAACCTATTGCCAACTTTTTAGCGTATTCAAGACTAATGGAATAATTTTGATAATTATCAAATTATCAAAGTTATTTTCAAAACCCTTGGGTGATTTCATCCACGAAGCCAGATTTGGTATCTTTCTTTCATCTTTTGTGATTGAAAACTACCTGCAGTGACATATTCATTTTGCACAGGATTCCAGTGGAAGATACCGCATGAGGCATACCTATCTGTTTATTTGTTATTGCGAGGTATATCTAACTGCCCACTTTCAGGGAAAAATAGTTCTCAACTGTAAATAATAAAATATTGTATTTTTCAAATAGTATTCTTTCATTTTTTCTTTTCAAAAGTTCATTTAAAATCACTTACAGTATTAGTTGAAGCAATTTCTAGAAATCATACACTCGGTTCAACTCACCAAAAATATTTACATTTATTTATACATTACATCTTCTAAACCCTAAGATTGTTGATTAATTTTCTTTTACAAAATCAACCTACCTGGAGCTTTAATGTTTCTCTTGTGTCTTGAAGTCAGTGATGTTGAAACATTATTATAATGTTAAAAATTTATGAACTTCTTATTTGAACCATTCTGTTGACTTCTTATAAACCTTTGTGTGGATGCAGTAACACTGCTACTTCTTAATTCTGCACATGCATCTTGAATGCGATAAACAAGATTTTCTCTGGTTTCCGCAGTAACCGTATACATAGATCTTAACTTTGAAATAGCAGTGAGCTTTCGATATCCAACGAATTAAGTATTTCTCATTATTTACAAATCAAATTTTGCCAGTGAAAAGTACATTCTGTCAAGAAAGTACCGGGAATCATCGATTTAAATCTGGCGAGGCAATGAGGCAGGTAAAATTTTTTTTCCTAGGTTGGTACCACTGTCCTTAACTACTATGCCAAGCTTGAGCGGGATCTGTCAACTAGTGTGTTTGCAACAGCTGATTAAGTCAGTCGATGTCAGAGTGCGTGCCGATTTTTACTATGGGTGATTACGTTGAGCAAAGAATTTGTTTAAAGTTTTGTGTTGCAAATGAATTTTCGTGTGCCGATGCATTGAAAATGTTGCAAAAGGCCTTTGGTGATAATGCTCTATCGAAAACTCGTGCATATCAGTGGTACAGAGCCTTCAAGGACGGTCGTGAAGTGGTCGCCCATCGACGGTTTCGATCGAAGAACTTCGATAAAATTAAGGAAAGGGTGCTGGAAAACCGTCGTACCAGCTTGAGAGAGATAGCACATGATTTTAAGATATCCCACGAGTCCGCACGTACGATTTTGATTGATATTTTGGGCATGAGAAAGGTGGCCGCACGACTCGTACAGAAAGACCTGAATTTTCTTCAAAAACGTCATCGCGAACAGGTTGCTTTAGACATGCTGGATCGCTGTAATTCCGATTCTACATTCATGGAACGCATTATAACTGGTGATGAGACCTGGGTCTACGAGTACGATATGCAAACAAGCCAGCAATCATCGAAATGGGTGGCAAAAAATGAGCCGAAACCGAAAAAACCACGCCAAAGCCGCTCGAAAATGAAGGTGATGCTCATTGTTTTCTTCGATATCCGTGGCGTGGTGCACTACGAATTCGTTCCAGAGGGTCAGACGGTAAACAAGGAGTATTACCTAGGCGTTATGAAACGTTTGCGTGAGCGTATCCGTAAGAAGCGGCCAAATTTGTGGGCGAACAACTCATGGATTTTGCATGACGATAACGCGCCTTCTCACCGAGCTACGATTGTGACTGACTTTCTCGCCAAAAACTCAACAAACGTGCTTCAGCAACCACCGTATTCGCCGGATTTGGCTTCCTGCGAATTTTTCCTCTTCCCAAAACTAAAATTGCCCCTTCGTGGCACCCGTTTTGAGTCGATTGAAGCCATAAAACAAAATTCGGCGCGAGAGCTAAAGTCCATCCCGGAAAGCGCCTATAAAAAATGTTTCGATAATTGGAAGTGCCGTTGGCATAGATGTATTGGAGCAAATGGAGCCTATTTTGAAGGCAACCCAATAAATTTTGACGATTAAATGTAAAAATGTTGTTTTAATTGAAAATTCCCGGTACTTTCTTGACAGAGTAGTATATCGTAGTATTATTTCGCATTCTTGTTGCTCGCATTTTTATTTTCTGTATCAATATTGCGTTATTTAATATTATTATTATATTTTCATATTTCTACAATGAAACTACCTCTTCGATTCACAAATCACGGACAAACTAATATCCGTTTCAGGTATCATTTGGCAAATGGAAACTATGCAAAAGCAGCTAGAGATTGCGGAGCAAGATTTAATAATAGACGCCAGCCCCATTTCGCCAGTATTTGTGAAAATTTATCAAAAATTCATGACTCATGATCTTAAAACTGCTAAAGCAATAGAGAAGAAGCCGCTGTTTTTCATTGATTCGACAGTAATGCAACAAAAAGCAATACGAGAATTTTTCACATACTCAGTAACTCAAATCCAAAATGTTTTGACGTTTAAATGGAGATCACATACATGTTCACCATCTGCAATTTGTGCAATGTTTGCATTAAAGTGATGAAGGACCCAGATTACAATTTCGCTTATGGATTCTCAATAAAATCGAACAAAACCAATGTTTCCTGAGTAACCTTTTGGATGAATGAAGCGTGTTTTACTCTTTAACCTTACAAGCATGTATGATAGGCTCGGGAAAATCTGCATGCTATTATACCTAAAAACTTCCAAGTCGAATTTAGTTGTGAATATTTGGTATGGCGTTCAAACCCTCAAATATTTTTTCCTTATTTCCTGTCAGATTGATGAGTAAATTATTTTTTCGATTTGAATGGTAAATTACACACGTTCTCCAGATTTAACTCCTCTAGATTATCTATTTCCACTTATTTGACAGATAAGGTCTATTTGGTTTTTATGATTTCGAAATTGATTGTATAAAATATTTCGGCATACAATTTTCCTCAATGCTGACAAAAAACTGAAGAAACTTGAATAAATGTTTGGAATATGAAGCATATTGTCATATACATAATTCATAACGTCTCTCTTGTGCGTAGACAATAAACTTGTTATGTCTTAATTTTGCACATGCATTCTGAATGCGACCAACAAGTGGTCCCTTTTTTTTCACAATAACTAAATATAAACTACAGATTCGATTTATCTGAAATATGTTATTCGGTATAAAAATAGGAAGGCATATTCTCGACCAATATCCGCAAAACTATTGATCCGATCGATCTGGAACTTGATGTTCAAAAGGAGAATAATGAATCTGTCGAAAGCATGCCTCGGTTCCACAATTCAATATAAACCGCTTTATTTTGTTATTTAGATGGAGTCATACAATTTTTGACATACTCCTGTATAGAGAGTTCCGATATATAAGACTCTAAATTAGATTTTTCAACTGCCTACACAAAACTTTCATCTTAGCCATACTTTTATGAGTACTAAGTTCCTCCAATCTTTTTTGCTGGACTTATCTGGAACTAAAAGTAAACCCAGGGGGATCAGTGGGAAAACGTGGGGCCTAAAGCCCAGGCAGATGTACTGGCTATACACTATGGTAATTAGAACACGGTATGGCGCTGTAAAGTGGAATATGTATATATATATATATATATATATATATATATATACATATTCCACTTCTGGTAACTCAAGTCTTTCGTTGTATTAATTTTTATTTTTTTTTAATTACAGATCCTTGACAAAGGTAACAAAGTTTACCGAAAGCTTGGATGATATAACAGTGTTTTATTAATCTTTTAAGACCGAATAGCCTAAAACCTTTTTCTTGTAGAGTTATTTGCGGTCAATGACCTTTTTAAGTTATTGACTAACATATATATATATATATATATATATATATATGTTAGTCATATATATATATATATATATATATATATATATATATATATATATATGTATATATATATATATATATATATATATATATATATATATATATATATATATATATATATATATATGTGAGTCAATAACTTAAAAAGGTCATTGACCGCAAATAACTCTACAAGAAAAAGGTTTTAGGCTATTCGGTCTTAAAAGATTAATAAAACACTGTTATATCATCCAAGCTTTCGGTAAACTTTGTTACCTTTGTCAAGGATCTGTAATTAAAAAAAAATAAAAATTAATACAACGAAAGACTTGAGTTACCAGACTTATATACATATGACGTGATTGGTTCCTTGTATTGTTCAAGTAATAAGATAGATAAAATGTTCTGATAAGTTTAGTCCCACTCTCACGAAAACAATTGATTATATCTTTCCTACACCTTAAAACACTGATGACTTTCTCAATATATATTTTACTTCCTTCCACAGATTCATTCCATCCTGTGTAAAAATTACGTCTTAATTCAGATGACTTGGACATGGATGTCATACTCATCGAAAATTACCATTGAAGTGTCAGCTTCACAGAATTGGAATTCTTATTCTTCTCCGATCACATCGTGTGACGTTGAGCCACGAAGTGGTGGATGCTATCGAATATATATATATATAAATATATATATATATATATATATATATATATATATATATATATATATTCAAAAACAAAAATACATATCAATTTTTTATGTATAAAACTCATCTGCAAATATAGGTAACATTCTTACATAGAAAGTGAAATTCCAAGTATACCCTGCAACGATTGTGAGAAGGTTTATATATACATATTATATATATATAAGTATATATATAAATATATATATGTATATATATTGTCATGGTATTTACAGTTAAAATAAATAATTACATAAAAATATTAAGGAAAACACTCACCATTGTATTTAAGTTGACTCGTTAGAGTATAACTAAAGCAAAATTCATTAAATAATATCCATTCTGACAGAAATATTAATATTTCAATTCGTAAAAACACTCACAAGCTAAAATTATGAAGAAAAACATATTCAGGATACATAACGACTAGTCAAATTAAAATTCTTTGAACGGTAAAAAAAAAACAGTAATCTTGTTGACAGTTAATAAATAGAATTCACAGGGAGATTTCAATTCACAATTATTCAATATAAAACCAGCCAAAGTTGCAATAAATAGAAGTAATTTGAATTTAGATATCCAATTTGAAATTGATGAAGAATTTGTTGAAAAGATTTGTTATTAAAATGAATCACATATAAACTTTAGTGAAATTGTTGACAAAGAACAAGCTAAATTAAATATAACTCACCAGAATTATGTAAATAGGACACATTTGATCAAAATTCACTTAATTCAATGAAAGATAGCATCTACGTCAGATATTTTCAAATAATTAATGTAAGAGATATCCTTCAAGATGTTTAGGCATCAATAGAATTGTAATAGCATCTAAGCTAAAGAAATTTAATCAATTTCATAAGTAATATTAAGTATTTTATAAGTTATAAGCATTAGAAGTTAAAATTTGTTAAATTTTGACACTTGAAATACTTTACGAAGGAAAAGCAAGACTTTTACTGTTCTGTTTAACATGAAACATATATCAAAATGTAGTTTAAAAAATAAGCTAATTTTCAAAAGTAATTTCAAACCAGGAAATATTGTAAACTTTGTAAAATCATCAAAAGCATCATTATTATATAATTTTGACAGAAGCTAGTAAGCTTTGATATTCAACTTTTCTTGAAAACTATAAATAGGGCAGACACAGAAAAAGTCGGCAGTCTCCAATTATATGCAGAGCAGAATCCTTGTCGGTCCATAATTAAAAAAGTGCCAAAAAAAAGTATCATCATCTGAAAAAAGAAGATTATTTGGTTATTGTGAATGGAAATTGAATCCAGAAAATACATTACCTGAATGTGAATGGAAAAATATCACATAGAAATCAAGTTTCAAACGAATTGAATATATCGAAGAAAATCAACAAAGTAGCCTGTGAATTTCAGAACGTTCTAGAAGTGTTGTTTCCAACGAAACGAGTGTTATTCCTGAAACAAAGAAGACAATTAAAAGGATCATACATAAATTGATGAACAAACTTACCAAAGGTATTAAAATTCAATCCTGTTAATCTTTCCACAAGAAGATTAGAAATAGTTATCATTGTTTACATTAGAATTACGTTAGGATATTTAGATGAGGTTAGGTTAACATAGAATTAGATTTAGGTTATTGTTCACTGATTATAATATTTCAAATTACTTTCATAAAATATAATTTAAAAATTCAATCTTTTTAGAAAATTCAAATTGAATCCTCCCTCAAATATTAATCAAATTTAATAATATTTTAATTAAAAAATTCAAAATTATAATCTTAAGAGTTAGCCGGAAACATAGAATAATACATCACTTAGATACAAGGGTGATCTAATTAATATTTATTCACAAAATTCTAATAAGTATTCATTCACAAAAATTCATTAATATAATACCATAACAATATATAGTATATATATATATATATATATATATATATATATTATATATATAATATAATTTATTGAATGAGGGATATCGATCAAAAACCTCACAGTAATTTTGAATTACTCTTCATTCATGAGCCGAGCTTTCGAAACGGTTTTGTTTCTTCCTCAGGGCAACTGTTATAATACGAATATAAATACAATAACAATCAAGAGTAGAACAATCAAAAATTATCTTATCGAATGTGAGGTTAAGTTATGTCGAGAATGGAACGTAAATAATCATCCATCAGATCCGAAAAAAATGATATGGATCAGTTATTTGATATTAATTGAAATGAAACAGCTTTCCTTGTGTCTAATGATCAAAAAATACAACTTTACGCTTCTTATTGTTCTCTTTGAAGCAAGCAATAATTGAGCAAAAATTACAGTACAATAAAATGTCAAATTTCTCAATGTCTATTTCAGGTTTATAGAGTATTATCGGCCAACGTCGGGAGATTATCTACAGGACCATCGAAAAATGGTGTATTCTAATACTCCAACAGATATGAATAGATTGGACTCAGGTTTTGTGTGTCCATTTTCTTGTTTATTTTACTTCCCTGATTTTTTATGTGTATCATTTCTAAAATACATCTCTTCTCTTAATTAGCATTCATATCCAATATTCTAATATTCTCAAGGTCAACAGTGTGATAATTTTTGTTCGCATGGATGGACAAGGCTCATCTAGGGTTATTCTTTTTCACATCGCTCTTGTGTAGGGCTAACCTATTTTTCAGCCATTGGGATGTTTGTCTCACATATGTTTGGAGGCAATCTAAACACTATTTCGTACACTACATTAGATTTGAGATTTCTCGGAATCGGGTTTTTAGTCTTGAATATAGGTTGGATACCTTTTTTTTACACTGTGTTATTATCTTTAATGATTTTTTATCCCCAACGCAGTTTCTGATTTTCGTTGTTAGATATTGAATATTTGGAAGGCATCGGTATTCTAATGGTTGTTTCTCCTTTGTCGTGTTCGTATTCTCAGCAGTCTGAACTTTGAGTCTGTCAGATGCCGAAAACAAAAGTTTTTTCAACATTGTTGAAGGATAGGAGTTTTCTATCAGCAAGTTCGCGTCTCCTTTGTCGTGTTCGTATTCTCAGCAGTCTGAACTTTGAGTCTGTCAGATGCCGAAAACATAAGTTTTTTCAACATTGTTGAAGGATAGGAGTTTTCTATCAGCAAGTTCGCCTCTCTAAACATTGGATCGCATATTCTACTCATTCTGGCTATTTTTCTCTTATAAAATTTATCTTGATGTTAACTGGATGATCCGACAAGAAATGTCGGATTCATCATATTGAAACGATCGAGTAAACACGTATTAAATAGTGCTCCTGTGTAATCGGTGATATCTGAGCGATTTTTGAAATTTTAATACTTTTGTGATTCCATCTGTGAGTTTCTACTGCTCACTGAGCTACATTGAATTCTGTTTTCAAACTTCAGATCGTATACGAAATAATTTTATATTTTTTCTCATTTCCTTGTTTACGTTCAGAAGCAACCGGTGTTTTTATAGTTGCGCGGTGCCATCCCCTTTTTATACTGGTATTTTGATTGTAAATTACAAATAATCATATCGTTTACTGCGGCCAGCTCTTGGGCGTTGGAACACATAAACTGTGTTGTCACAGTCTGAGGTATTGCTGTTTCGTCGTTTTGAATTCGCGTGTATCCTCTCCCGCCCTGATTTCCCCTATCCGTGACTCTCCCAATCTATGTCGAGTCTTTCGTAGAGGCCCAAGAAAGGAAAGAACGCCTCAATATTTGTTAATCCTTCACCAATAATGTCTCGCTCCTTGAGAAGTATCGCCTCCAACAGTTGCTCATCTTCTGGGGATAATGAAAACCCCGAACAACTTTCAGGGAATGCAAATTCAATAACTCTACATTACTTCAATACTCTCTTAGAAAAGATTAATGAAATTGCTCCGAGTGTTGTTAGAAGAGTGAAACGACATGAGGATATACTAAGCCAACTTGCGAACTGCAACGCGTCCATTAATGAACATTCTGAGATCCTCACTGTGCATCAAACTTCAATTGACCAAAATACATCGGAGATAAACCTCCTTTCAGAGTGCCAATCCAACCTCACATTATCTGTCTCGGAGATCAAGAATCAACTTACCAATCTTGAACTCAATTCTTCGGTGACGACAACAGCAGATAGTAGTATCATTCCGGAACTGCTAGATCGAGGAAAAAAGGGACCCAACATCATAATTGCCAACGTACCAGATGGCTGAGACACCTCCAAGGACTCTGCTCTAGCCACTGAAATTGTTGATGTTGTTTATGGGAATTCCAGTAAATGTTTGGTCAGCGCATAGCGGCTTCCATCTAAAGATCCTACTTGAACTCGCTGGTTGAATGTTAGTTTCTCAAATACAGAAGTTGTGTCAAACATTCTCCGACACAAATCGTCCTTGTTAGGACATCTGCAGTTCCGTAATATAGCTGTTTACGTCGACAAAACGAGGTTACAGATCGCGGGGCTAAATGCACTATGTGATGAGTTGAAGCGACGTCAGAAAGTTGAAGAAAGAAATCTAACGACTAAATATATTAGGAGATCCCCTAAGATCGTTTGTGTTGACAAAACTAACGAAAAGCAAAAAAACTGAACAACCTGCATGTTTAATCAACCTGCTCTCTTGTATCGGTGATTGGACGAGAGCTTGGGACTCTGATGTTCCGGTGGATGTCATCTACTTAGACTTTGCGAAGGCGTTCGATCGTGTTCCCCATCGTCGCCTAGTTGCTAAACTGAAACATCTGGGTGTTAGAGGCGATAGTTTGTCGTGGATAGGTTCATTTTTACATGATAGGACTTTTCGGGTAAGAGTTGGAGATAGCATGTCTTCAACTGATGCCCGTGTTATCAGCGGTATTCCACAGGGCACGGTCCTCGGACCCATTTTGTTCCTCTTGTTTATATCAGATTTCCCCCTCCATAAAATCGAACTGTGCATTATTTGCCGATGACATGAAATTGTATGGTTGTCCTCCTACCGATGCCAAAGTTCTCCAGGATGACCTGGACGCGTTGGGTCGATGGTGTGAAGAATGGATGCTGCCTCTCAATATTGATAAGTGCTGCGTGCTTCGCATAGGCAGAAAAAATCCAAAAATTGACTATATCGAGAGGAGATTGCTGAGAACTGTTGACGAGCACTATGATTTAGGAGTTACAGATACCTCTAATTTATCCTGGTCCCGCCATATTGCCAATATATGCAGCAAAACTAAGCAATTATGCTACTCCTTATATCGCTCCTTTCATGGATGCAGTCTACCAACGTGCAAGCTATTATACACCTCCTAAGTCCCTCCGATAATGAAATTTGCCGGTCCAGCTTGGTGGCCTTCACTCAGGGGTGATTTGGATGTATTGGAGGCTGTTCAGCGCACATGTACACGATTGCCATATGGCCGCAACCGCCCTGATTATGACTCTCGACTCCAGCTCTTGGGCATCCCTAGATTTGCGCATCGACGTGAGCGGGGCGATCTTATAATGACCTACCGGCCACTTCATGGATTTGCTGATGGTTGTCTGCAAGACTTATTCATCGTGAACCAAAATCACCTAAGGGGCCACGAATATAAGCCTGCCAAGGAGAAATTTAGAACTATGGTTCGCCAAATTTTCCTATCCAATAGGATATTTGAGCGCTGGAATCGATTACCGCCTGATGTTATTGGTGCGCCTTCAGTTAACGGATTCCAAAATCGCTTCGACAATTGGATCTTGGCATATTAATTATATTATCAACTTTTGTTTATGAGTTTATAGGTTTATGCCTCAACTCTTTTTGTATCCAATAATAATAATAATAAAAATAATAATGTATAAACCTGCCCGGGGCAATTTTCTTTGAGTACCAGTCAAGTTTGCCACTGTTTGACACACATCAGTATCTGAAAACGGTACTGAGTTGTTTCCATCCTCTGTTTCTATAGTGAACTTCAGACTTTTTTTCATATGAATCAGCCTTATCGATATATCGAGCAAATGCCCACTGTTGGGACACCCTGTATATATATATATATATATATATATATATATATATATATATATATATATATATATATATATATATATATATATTCCCAACAGTGGGCATTTGCTCGATATATCGATAAGGCTGATCCATATGAAAAAAAGAATTCCTTGAATCCTGTTATTTAAAGTAAAATTAGTCTTTCTTAGGATTTTGGATTCCACAAATAAAATAATAAAGTACTATGAATATTAAAAAGACGTTTCGTCCTCAGTTGAGGACATTCTCAATTTTATTAGTATACAAATTAAAATCATGTGACCATTCTGAAAAAAGATATTACAATCATAAAAATATATAAAATAGGACCAAGAGGTGACGTACCCAAGCAGAAAATTAATATTATTTAGTAGCTCAACACTCAGAAACAACTACCTTCCACTGGTATGCAGCATCGTCTACGTATTAGTTCACAATAATTCTGGAATGACGCGGTCTGCTGTGAAATATGTGAAAACCGTGGACGAAACGTCTTTTTAATATTCATAGTACTTTTTAATTTTATTTGTGGAATCCAAAATCCTAAGAAAGACCAATTTTACTATATATATATATATATATATGTATATATATATATATATATATATATATATATATATATATATATATATATATAAAAACCTTCCTACAATCGTTGCAGGGTATAATTGGAATTTCACTTTATAATGGGGTCAGTAATGTGTTCAAAGTATTATGTATTTTATGTGATATTTTCAAAATACTTTCATATTTTCACTTTTAATTGCAGATAAGTTTTCTACATAAAGAATCGTGATATATTTTAGTTCTTGAATTTCTTTCCTGTTTCGCGTCTTGTTGTAAAACCTGTGCGTTCTTTGTTGGATGATCCTGTCAACTATATCTATCGGTTAGTTATTGTTGGTCAAGATTCTCTTAACTCTGATCAGTGTTCTTTTCGTAAAGATCGGAAGTAATGTGCTCAAAGTATTATGTATTTTATGTGATATTTTCAAATCATGTACCTTCATATGTATTTGTGCAGATAAGTTTTCTACATAAAGAATCGAGATATATTTTAGTTCTTGAATTTCTTTTCTGTTCCTCGTCTTGTAAAACCTGTGCGGTCTTTGTTGGATTATCTTCTTGGCTAGATCTATCGGATAGTTATTGTTGGTTAAGATTCTCCTAACTCTGATCAGTGTATCTTTTAGTAAAGATAGGCTAGTTTGTATAATTGCACGGTCTATTATGCCTATTTTCACAATTTGTGTTCGGCAGAAATGATGTCTTTGTATACCATTGTGTGGGTAGGACATTGTCACTTCTAATTAGGGTTAAATCTAGGAAATTGATTTTGCTATTTTATTCTTTTTCTATTGTAAATTGTATCATGTCATGAAAACCATTGAAATCACTTAAAATTTCATCCGACTTGTCTTGAGGTACAGCCATAATGCAATAATCTACGCATCTTCTGTAGAATAATAATCTAACCTTCAATTTCTCGATACAAAGCACTTCCACTAACTCCATTACTAGTTGTGCAACAGGACTTGAGATTGGTGAGCCCATAGAGCATCCATCAATTTGTTGGTGAATATCAATTTCGTATTGAAAATAATTCGTTAACATCGTATGTTCGACCGCACTGATAAATTCTCCTTAAAGTGTTCCTGTAGTTCAGTCCATTTCCTGTTTAACGCACCCTTTACAAGTTGTTTAGTGATGCTGGTATGCAGGGAAACTGTATTCAAGGAAATTTATATATGGTCATCAGATATTGTAACTGTGTTAATTAATTATTTTAATGAAAAGCTATCTTTTATGCTAAAATCATTTTTTCTGTCATTTTATAAATGGTGTTGGCTAAATGCTTTGTTAGATTAAGGAACAGAGTTTTAACACAGAAAACTATTGGTTTAGGTAAGGTAAGCCATAAATTTTGGTAGATAAACATTATTTATTCTCAAAAGTTTTTCCGTGTCAGTCGATATATAATTTTTTTTTTCATTTTTCTATTAGTTTCTTGATTTGCAACTGGTGTTTGTTAGTTGGAACTTGTTTCAGATGTTTCAGTTTCTTTCATTCAAAGAATTTGTTAACACAATTTCTATACCTAATGATCTTGTATTAATTTGCTTTGATGTTGTTTATGGAATCCAATATCCTCAAAAAAACGAACATTATTATATTCGACAGGATTTTAACTAGTTCTAAATTACGAAGTACGGCCGGCTCATTATCCATGTGGCTACTTGAGCTTTCAGAATTTGTTTCTTAGAAATACTTTAGAGTATTTCCAATAGAACAATATTTTTGATGAGTTTGTCCAGTCTAGTCATTTGAAACCATTTCCGACTAAAACTTCTAAAATTACAGACATTTGGGCAAAACGATATCACGTTGTTGGCTAGGATGAGCGCGTTAAAATTGGTGGAAAGCACTGATGTGATGTCAGAGTAAAGGCTAAGTTTAAACTCGATCTCAGGGATTCTGATTCCGGTAATGCTCAAGGCTGCTCTGTTTACACTAGATTTTTTTTTGAACTTCCACTCATGCAATCCTCGTGTCATTATGCAGAAATATGCTTGTCCTTATTCTTATTCATAAGTTTCAAGTCGATCGGACTAGTAGTTTCGAAAATATAAGGAAAAACGTGAAAAAATTTCAAATGCTGACCATTTGAGAAATATTTGATCGATGTTACTCATTAACAAACTTGAACGATATATTTAGACCTTAAAATTTCGCTAACAGTTTCAAGTCTCTATTTCAATTCGAAAGTTAGAGTATTATGTACTTATGTGATTCAAGAATAAAAAATATTGATTCATCTATACATTTAATAAAACAGTAGAATTGGAATGTTTATATAACGAACCTATTCGCCAGAACATAATTGAGATTGATAAAAGAAGAGTAACAGAACGTGAAAAGCAATTCTTAAGATTTTAATCGGTTTGTCGGTTCGTTCAATTTAATCGAAGAAATTTCTTAACTAATTTTCACACGATTTTTTAAAGAAATCACGAAAAGACTGAAAGAACATTTAGATTATGTTTCATGGGAATTGGATGACGAGAAAAAGAATAGAGTCACTCAACAATATGTAAAAAAATTCTTCAATGCAGTTGAATATAATAGAAAAGAAATAAATTCTTAAATTTCTGGTCTTTTTCATTTTAGTTAATCAAAAGGGTATATTATGACTTGGTACAATCTCGACTGCAATATGCTATACTTAGTTGGTGTGGCCTACTTGATACGCACCCAAAACAAAATGGGAATACTACAAAAAAAATACTAAAAATAATGTACTTTAAAAAAGCGAGTATCCCTTCAACTGTGTTCAGAGATTAGAAGTATAATATTATATCGTTCATATACAAGAAAAAAAAATCTTCTCAGAGACCTGGAACATGCTTATTACACCAGAAATAAATCCAAGGGAATCATACAGGTTACTTTGGCAACAAAAATATTAGACAGCGCACATATAAATATTTGTGTGGCAGAGTATTCAACTACTTATCTGAAATGTATAAGACAAGAAATAAATAATATATATCTACTAATGAAAAGTTTCGAACGGTATTGGCTTGAGCTAGAGAGAAATATTATTCACTACTTAATATTATTATGTATTCAAATATTTTAAAATTAGCCTTCTACATATTTAATTTCAAGAAATTATATTTAATAATTATAACTTCAGGAATTAAATTAAATTAAAGTCAAATAAGTACCACTTATATCAAACGACATATAAAACAAACATTCATTATAAGACATCAAAATGATATAACAATATTCAATGGATTAAAATTGTTTACCAAAATCCTATAAATTAAATATTTTCAGTAGTCAAAATTTTGTTTCTGCTTAAACTTAAGAATTTTATCATAAAACTATCTTAATTAGAATATTCAATATTATTGGATATTAATTGGAAAATTACTACTTGGTTTTAGTGGGAAATTCATGCTTGTGATAAGTTATTTTTAATCTCAAATTATTATAACATGTATTTATGTGTTCAAATAAACAAATGTTAAAACAAAGCTCGGGTTCAAGCAATTACACGTAGAATTTCAGTATTATACAATAAGATAGGTTCACGTAAACGATGTAACGAGCAACAGCTACTCAAGTTATAAAATGATAGATTTCATATTGGTGAAACTTCTGTGTTTGTTCGCTGAGATTAGGAAAAGAAAATCGTAGTTATGCTGATAAAATCTGACCATTCTTTCTTGAATAACTTTACAAATGGAAATGAATTTCGAATCGTTCAAATCAGCATCGCTCTACTCATTTCAATGTTAAATTTTTGGTTGTATATTATCCATTCTGCTTTAAGCCTTCCGTGAACTTGGTAGGGTAAACGACGAGATGTGCGTAATTGTAGAACACCCAAGGGTATACGAACCGTGCAATTCGGGGCCCGCGAGAACATTTTTAATTTTACTTACATCCAGGATTGGAAAAGAAACGCTTCGTAGACGGTCTATAGGGGTTTTAACGACTCGACACTAAGCAAATTGTTTCATTTTCGAGGCTGCATCGAAATTTGATGAAAACAGTTCTTAGAACTATGGCTTCGAGAATATTCCCATCAAATCTATCTTCGAAGTGGATTTCTGGTTTAGGTTCAGTGAATAATCAGTAGCTCCAATACGAATGTTATCAGTATTGGATTGTAACAATATCTTAAACTCAAATCACATATAGAGATATTGAATTTTAGGACCTCGGTAGAGCATCAGATCATGAAATTGACTTCATTGCGAGAGTTAACGGGTTCAAATCCCACACTTGCCATTAGCTGTATTGTTTATATTAGTTATTAGTGAAATGTTTTAGGAGCGGAAAAGTATTAAAGTTGTTGGTAATTGAATGTGTTTCATTTTCCGTTGTAATTGTCTAACAGATGCTTCCCAGAATCTTACTAAAAATTTTGACTTCGTCTCATATTTTATTTTTATGTTCGGCCGCCTGAGAAAAGAGAAACCTACATCACTGAGTTGGTGCTCTAAGCGGAAATATATATGAGATATCACAAATTTTTTTCTGTAAGTGCTTCTTCTCTTCTCATTTTACTTGTACTTCAGCTATAAATTAGAGCGTATTCCTCGACTCTATCGGTTCTTATCAGAAGATTTTAGATAACTATTTCGGACAAGTCTGGGCCGTTACTGCTTTAAGGTGGACTATACACAATAAAAAAATTACCGAACTTCAATAAAACCAAAGCCGTCAGTAATAAATGGTATTCGTCAGTCTCTAAAGTGTTCCTAAATCGCATGTGAACCAATATCCATCATCTCACTTTTCAGACTAACTCGTAGATCCTGACTTTTGTGGATGAACTGAATACTGAACAAGAGGTACCTAATTAAAACAAATTGAAGAAATGACTAGTTTTACTACTAAAAAATATATACTACACATTTTCTTGTGACTCGAGTTTCGGGAAATGAACTATCCCATCATCAGACAACTGAAGACCTAACAGTGGTACAGTGGTATTTAAACACAAGTGATAAATATTTTGAATATTTCAACAGATTCTCGGTAACACCTAAGAGTGGTACAGAGGTTTACAACCGGAACGTGATAAAAAACAACCGGGTTAAAATGAGGAGCTTCTAACAGATATCGGAATGTCGGCAATCGACAAAGAAGGTTGTTAAACAGATGGTACCCATTCAAATATCTCAAATAATTTTTGAGGTTACACAGCCCCGTAAAGTCATTCATTATTTTTACATTATTTTGTTGTATATCTCAAATATTTGGATTTACAAAGCTCCATACAGTCATTCATTATTTTTTAACATTATTTTTATTGTGAACGATTTTGAAAATTTCAATAATCAAGATTCTAGATAATCGACTTTCTTCTCTTTTGATTCTACATGTAAAATTTTTAGATTATCTATTGTGGGAAAGGAATGACCGTTTTCTAGACAATGAGTGGCAGAGGTAGAATTTTGTTTAATTTTCCTGAAACTCATTTTATGTTCGTTGAACCTCGTCTTGGAGGAACGTCTTGTTTATCCTATATATTTATTACTGCACGTAGAATAAGATAACTCATAAACTCCTGATTTGTGTATGTTTGGAGTAGGGTCCTTTGCGTTAAATAATACCGATGATAACTTATTTTGCGTTTTGAAGGTAATACTGATATCTGATTTTGAAAAACTAGTGGCCACTTTTTGACTTATGCTACCAAAGTACGATAGAGAAATGAATTTTTTATTTTCTTCGGTTTTTATGATGGGATAAATTTGGCTCATAGCTATTTTAGATAGTTTCTGTCGCAATAGATTATCTATTATATTGGGGTTGAAACCGTTGTTCGCGGCTATTGATTTTATAGTTTGGACTTCAGCTTCGCGGTCATTTTTTGATAAGGGTAATGCCAAGGCTCTATGGATCATCGATTGATACGCTGACATTTTTTGTGAATATGGGTGATTGGAATCAATAGGAAAACATATATCAGTGGATGTGGGTTTTTTGAACACGTTGAAATTTATTTTTATATTTGAGTGTGATATCGAGAGGTCTAAAAATGTAATACCGATATGATATATATAAAAATAATAATATATATAATATTAATATATATAATAATATATTTCAACGTGTACAGAAAACCCACATCCACTGATATATGTATTCCTATTGATTCCAATCACCCATATTTACAAAAAATGTCAGCGTTTCAATCGATGATCCATAGAGCCTTCGCATTGCCCTTATCAAAAAATGACCGCGAAGCTGAAGTCCAAACTATAAAATCAATAGCCGTGAACAACGGTTTCAACTCCAATATAATAGATAATCTAATTCGACAGAAACTATCTAAAACAGCTATGAGCCAAATTTATCCCATCATAAAAACCGAAGAAAATAAAAAATTCATTTCTCTGTCGTACTTTGGTAGCATAAGTCAAAAAGCGACCAATAGTTTTTCAAAATCAGATGTCAATATTGCCTTCAAAACGCAAAACAAATTATCATCGGTATTATTCAACGCAAAGGACCCCACTCCAAACATACACAAATCAGGAGTTTATGAGTTATCTTGTTCTACATGCAGTAATAAATATATAGGACAAACAAGACGTTTCTTTAAGACGAGGTTTAACGAACATAAAATGACTTTCAGGAAAAATAAACCAAATTCTACTTTTGCCACTCATTGTCTAGAAAACGCTCATTCCTTTCCCACAATAGATAATCTTAAAATTTTACATGTAGAATCAAAAGGGAAGAAACTCGATTATCTAGAATCTGTTGAAATTTTCAAAATAGTTCGCAATAACAATAATGTAGAAATAATGAATGACTGCACGGAGCTATGTAAATCGAAAATATTTGAGATATTTCAAAAGTAACATCTGTTTGAAATCTGTTTCAACGAACATAAAATGAATTTAATGAAAAGTAAACAAAAATCCAACTTTTGCCACTCATTCTTTAGAAAACATTAATTCCTTTTGACAAAAGAAAATCTTAAGAAAATTTTACATGTAAATTTGAAAGAAAAGAAACTTGATTATTGAAATTTTCAAATTCGTTCACAATAAAAATAATGTGAAAAAATAATGAATGACTGTATGGAGCTTTGTAAATCCAAATATTTGAGATATATAAGAAAATAATGTAAAAGTAATGATAGATTGTACGGAGATATGTAACCCCAAAAATTATTTGAGAGAAATGGGTACCATCTGTCTAACAACCTTCTTTGTCGATTTCCTACATTCCGATATCTGTTAGAAGGCTTCTCTTTTTTAACCCGGTTTTTTATCACGTTCCGATTTTAAAACTCTATACCACTATTAGGTGTTACCAAGAATCTGTTGAAATATTTAAAATATTTATCACTTTTGTTTAAATATCACTGTGCCACTGTTAGGTCTTCAGTTGTCTGATGATGGGATAGTTCATTTCCCGAAACTCGAATCACAAGAAAATGTGTAATATATATTTTTTGATAGTAAAACATAGTCATTTCTACAATTTGTTTTAATTATGATCAACTACCAAATAGTAACTGCTGAAACAATTCAGTATAAGAGCTACTTAAACAAATGAACAAACGTTCACAATACTTTTTCCCACAATAGACAATTGAAAAATCTTGCACGTAGAATTAAAAGGGAAGAAACTTAACTATTTGAAATCTGTTGAAATTCTCAAGTTAGTACATAATGAAAATAATCTGAATAAGACACATAATGAATGACAGTTCTACGTAAATTAAAAATTTCCGACAATGTACAATTGAAAAATCTTGCACGTAGAAATAAAGGGAGGAAACTATTTGAAATCTGTTGAAATTCACAAATTTGTACATAATGAAAATCATCTAAATATAAAAGTTAATGAATGGCACATCTAAGTAAATCAAAAATTTCAAATATATTTCAATAACATCGTTACGTATGTTGAGACCTTCTCTGTCCGTGTCAACATTTTATAATACTTGAATTCTTAGTATCATGTGTACCTAGTTGCCTACTTCAAAGAACCATGTACCTTTTGTTCAATTTTTAGTTCGCCTAATGATGAGGTGAATAACTTAATATTGAAATAAGAAAAAAATAAATATTTTTGAATGTTTTGGTAGTAAACCATGGTAATTTATAAAACATTTTAAGTATGTGATTGCAGTATTTTATATAAAATATATCAGAATATTAAAAATCGTCTTATGTCACAGTTTTTCGCAGATAAGTTTATTGAATTTTTCATCAATTGTTATAGTTTAGGACACCGTGAATTCTACCGGTTAGGTTATTGGCATGTGAGCATAGCATTTTCACCAAGTGACTACTCAACAGTCTCCACAATCTGCTCCAAGAAGCAGAAATTGTGAATGTTAGGGTTACGCCATATCATCGCGCATGGCGAGAAATACTCCAAAAAGTTGAACCCACCAGATTTCAGTTTCGGCTTCAGTCTGAAAACCTACACCGAGACTGGTAGCAGCGAAGCATTATCCAACCTCTATTGGCATTGCATGGTCAGTATCCGAGTTGTTTGGGGCGCAGCTCACAGGCTGAAGGAGTTTCTTATCCACCCACCCAAACGCAGTCCCATGAACCTAGAAAGTCTCAAGATTGATGCTTCAATTGATCCTGGTACGAGCACCGTCAATTCAGCACGTACTTCAGAACATACGAACTCTTGTGAAGTCATTCAATTGATCTTGGCTTCAAGCACCAACGGTCTAGCCATATCGTCGAGAGAATTTCTGTGAGAAATAATAAAGTGTCTGCTGGAAGACTTCGCTCGATAGACATCTGATCGGAGAAAAAATAATTTGAATTTCCACATGTTTATTTAAATATAATAATTGTTCTGATTGTTCAATAAAGTTAATATCTCGCTCTAATATAGTGATAGTTGATATGAAAGAAGCTGATAACGACTTAGTCAATTCCACAAAGTCTTAGCCGACGAAATTAGTTGGTATTGTTTTATCAAAGAATAATATAATCAAGCAATACCACCTCTCTAAGAATTGAGTATCGTCGAAAAAACATACATCAAGAATCAAGAAATTATTATTGATTCCAGACTGTTCATTTGAAGAATGAAATCTAGCTTCATTTTCGAAAAAATAATGTTATTGATTATTTCGGTCTTTAATTAACGGAAATTCATCTTATATGATTTGAAGTAAAACACAGTTACTATACTCACCTGATGAAGTCTAAATGTATTTATGTATTATATTTGACGAAAAAGTTTCTGTGTAAACAATAAATATTAGCGAAAATGAAGTGTTTACTTTGAAAGTTATTGAAACTTTACAGGTGCACATTGATGGGCAATCGAAGGTAGATTTATTAAAACATTGCTCTAGTACTCTGCTGAAGTCGATAAATGAGTAAAGTCTACTCCACCATTTATCGAAAAGAGAATAATTGGGCGATTACAGTGAAGAGAGTGTAAATCAATCAAAAGACATATGGAATCATATAACAGCTGATCTCTACTTGGATTAACCCTGAAAAATTTATCAAAAAAATGAAAAATTTGGAGAATAATGTTTTGTCCGACAAGAAAGAAATGCCTATGAATTTATCTGATTTTTCAGTCGACTAAAAAAAAGATGCTGATAAGATAAAAACACCTAAAATTTTCTGGATGAAGGAGGTAAATTTGTTAGGGATACACTTAACCTAATTCCTACTCATGCTAAAGAAGTGGAAGTTTTGATATAAGATATTAGAGTGGAAAAGTTCAAGACGGAATTCATTCGAAGGTTCTCTTTGAAATTAAAACTGAAATAAAAAATAAATTGAAATGGTTTATTACTTCAAGGAGGGTTTATTTCAATATCTTGAATATCAAGCATTCAGTTCTGTCTCACCTTCATAAATTTTAATTTCGTAAAAGATCTTAAAAAACAGAGGGAGTTTAAATAGAAATCAATATCTTAGTAACACTATTCCTTTTAATTAGAAATTTAAAATTATCAAATATTGCGAAGCACCTGAAAGATGAAATGATCAAGAGAATGAGAATATTGTTCAGAATTACTTAGCAAACTTAAGCCGATAGAGGAGCTATTTTAAACCAACGTTATGTGAAAAACAAATTCTGTTCTTAAAACGCCAAACATGAATTTGAAAAAATATCTTGAACTAACCTGCCAAAAAAGGTGTTTGAAAAACCTTCAACATTATGCAGCACATCATCAGAACAGCGTTCGAACAAAAAATGAAACAATCGATATAAATTATATCACATACCTGTCTCCTTCTTATACACTTCACAAAGCTAGAACAAGACCAACTCTGAAAGGTATATATATATATATATATATATATATATATATATATATATATATATATATATATATATATATATATATTATATATATATTTATATATATATGTATATATATAGATCTGTTATCAATTATTATTTTTATAATCAAAGAAATAGACGATTTGACGTCATGATTCTGAAAGAATTTATTTTCTTTAGTTTGAAATAGAATATAATAACTAAAAAAATGTATATGAGAAAGTAATTTATTTCCACAAAAATGTTTGTACTACTACAACAATTATTTCACCACGATATGGCTTCTTCAGGTATTACATTGTACTGTCTTTACATTTTTTAATTAAAATGAGTTTCCACCAAGTAAAGACCAAATCTATCAAAAAAAGAACATAATAACATACACAAAAAAAATAATAACATACAAAGAACTACAAACTGAATTTAAAAACAAGAAAATAAAAAGAAATAGCTTACTAACCTGAAAGAAATGAAAAACAATGCTACTCTTCGGGTTTCTCAATTTAAACTTCTAACAGCTAACTAAATATAAAATGAGGTAGTTTTGAGGATAGAATCTTGGACATAGAACAGAGAACATAGAAGTTACAAAGTGGTTTTCCTTAAAAATAACAGTTTTATTTTTACATCCTCCACACAAAGTATGCACTCCCCATTACATGTTTGTGTTTTCACATGAGAACTTAGTTACATGAAAATAGTTATTGTCCTTTCTTTTATTTCCAATATCTATCTCATATACAGCGTTAAAAAATTTTTCACTATCGGAAAAGGTCCTATTCTTATTTCATCAAGATTTTTTCTTTTCAATTTTGATTTATTTTCAACTTAAATATTCTTGTCGATCAGTCTTATATTGAATTCATGATAGCGCTAAGAATTTTCATATAATTTCTCTCTTCAATGAGTTCTTCTGGAGCAATGGGATCAGTTCTGCCACAAAGTAAATATTGTGGTCTATATCCAGTTGTAGAATGGCCTGTTCTATTGTATTCTTCAATACATTCATCGGCCATTTTGGTCCATGCCATAGTTTACTTTTCGTTTTGTTTGCACCTTATTCTGTTCACTAAGGTCTGATTTAGTCATTCATTCAGACCATTAGAAAAAGGACAATCTAGTGTTGTGAAAATCAATGTATATTCAAACTTCTCATATGTTGTCTGAATTTTTCCGAATTTATTCCTGGGCATTGATCTGTTGCTAGTGTTTTTATTGGATCTTGAATTTCATTTATTAATTTGATTTGTTTTGAAGTGCTCGCAAATGCATATCGAGTAAAATGATCCACTAGAAGATGAAAGTATCTTTTTGAAGAGCGTTTTCCAGCAAAACCTCCAATTGTGTCTAATGACATTATTTCAAGTGGTACCTTTGCTGGGCCCAGTTGAGAAAGGAGACCATACTTTAGGCCTACTCTCGTTTTATTTTGACAACATGTGTCACATGATCCACAAACTTCTTTTGTCAGTGAATCGATATTCTGAATGTAATAAAACTTCCTGATTTTAATATTTATCTTACTAGCACAGATATGGCCATAATGCTTGTGCAGTTTTCTGATTGAATCTTTTCCGAAATCATTTGATGAAATTATTTTTTTGTTATTTTTGTGCAATTTGTAATGTATCTCTTTCTGTACAACAGTTCTTCTCATACTATTTATCTTTAAGAGACTATTCTGTTGATCGTTTTTTATTTCATTTAATTCCACCAAATTGAGTGTTTTCATACATTCGTCCATATTGTTTCTTCCATGACTGTGTTTCTCGAAAGGCAATATGCTTCTACATTTCCTTTTCCTGGTTCATATCTAATCTCAAAATCGATTTGTGATAGAAAATTCATCATGTCACCCAGCTCTTCATCTGGTCTTGTACGAAATTATTTTCCTTCTAATAGCATATGGTCAGTAACAACAATAAATTTATGTCCTATTAGCCAATATTTCTAAAATTTAATAGCCTCTTTAATTGCCAGACATTCTAGGAAAATTGCTTTCTTGTTCTTCTGATATTTATTTAGTTTTTTAGAAAAATACGCTACGGGTTTCATTTCACCATTAATCTGTTTTTGTTTAAGAACAGCTCCTACTCCTTGAATACTGGCATTAGTATAAATAGTAGTATAGGCGTTTGGTCGAAAATTGCAAGAATTGGCTCAGAACAAAGGATGTCCTTAACCTTATTGAAAGGTTCCTGATAACCCAATGACCAATTTTACATCTTTTCTCAGTAAATTATGCAACGGGTCTAATAATCTAGCTGAATCTTTTATATATTTGTGATAAAAATTAACTTTAGCCAAAAATTACCTTATCTTCTTCCGAGTATCTGGTGGAGAAAAATTCCTAATGGAAATTAAATTGTCATTTATAGGTCTTACTCTATTGTCTCCTACAATATGTCTAAATATTTTACTTCTTCTTCTGCAAAATTACACTTGATAAATTTAAGTCTGAATCCTTCATTACATATTGCTTCCAAGAGACTCTCCAAATGTTCCATATGTTGGTCAAATGTTGAACCAATATTAGAATATGATCTATATAATTTAGGCAATAATTTGGAATGAATAACTCAACAGATATACGAAAGTAATTAAACTTAATAAATAAATATTTAAAGGAGACAAAATTTTGTTTCTGGTCTTACCTTTAAGAACACCAATTGCCTTTTAAAAACATGAACACACTTAAAGGACTTCTCAAAGAATAGAGATTTTTGAAATAATTCATTCGAATATTTAAATATATTGAATATTTCAAATAAATTATATTCTTTGAGAAGTCCTTTAAGTGTGTTCATGTTTTTAAAAGGCAATTGGTGTTCTTAAAGGTAAGACCAGAAACAAAATTTTTTCTCCTTTAAATATTTATTTATTAATTTTAATTACTTTCGTATATCTGTTGGGATATTTGTTCCATTTGACATTAAATATTGAGTTTTGATTATATACGTCTATTAAATGTAAGCGGTGCTTGTGTAGACATAAATTTATTTCTAAAAGTTTTTGGAATAAAAAATTTTTTTGAAATTAAAATTGTAGAAGATAAACATATTTCAATTTGTTTCAATATTCAAATTTTGTTATATTTCTTCTATCAAGTAAAAGGCCTTTCTATTTTATTTGGTAGGTAATTTTTTGTCAATACATTTTCTATGCAATAAATAACTAATTATTGAAACAAGTTGTAGAAATTACTATTTTCCACTACCAATAACTTAATATTTGACACATTTTAATTGTGACTCGGGTTTCACGAATTAACTCTCCCATCTGGTGGTAAATCATAATAATTTCTAAAACTTGTTTTAATCATAATCAACTACCAAATAGTGCATGCTGAATCAGTTCAGGAAATAAATAACTTCAGTATTTCGTAAAAACAAATCAAGCTATGAAAAATGTTATTGTAATCAAGTCTCATAAACCTGCCAATAGTTCTATACATGACATGAGACATGAAACTATTGTAATTCATATCAGATTAAATAATTTCCTTCGATGGTTTCCATTATCAGACTTATCAGGCCATAAAGTACTTCAATCAACAATGGAAAAACCTTTAAGTTGAGTAGTATATATCTGAAATCTTTGGCATCCAGCTCATGCGAGAGCAGATTTATGCTTAAAACGTTGGTGCCAACTTGGCGGCCGGCTTGGGGGCCAACCCGATTATTTCACTCTGTCGAGAAAGGTTCATTCTAACCAATGACGAAAAATATTTCCTCATCGATGTGCCCAAAGAAACTCTCCAATGTATTTCTCAAGTATTTCTTTCATTTTATTTCGTACTATGAAAATAACACAGCTTGAAATCGAGGAAATGGAAAATCAATTTCTGATTGAAGCCGAACTCATAGCTCCGACATTCAGAATTCAGAAAATGTAATCGAGTTCGCGCCATTTTTTTATTGTGAAATTATAGCATAATGACAGCCTTCTTCAGAAAAAACACATTTTTGAAAAGTATTATTCAATTTATATTTAGATATTCCAATTCTCACCGTTGTGCCTCCAAATTTACACCATCAATTGTTCTTAAAATCAATGGATTCATCAACAACCAATGGTTACAAAACAGAATATTCCCAAACGAATTAAGCAAAATCCAGTAGCTTATGTACCTTGAAATATATTGAAGATCGTTTGTGAAGTATTGATCGTAAATATTATTTTATTGCACTAATATATCCAAATAATTTTCCTAGGCGAATCGAATTGTGGAGATATCTGGTCGATATTTTCTCCTGAAATAGATGAATATTATTTTTCGACAACACAGAAACATTTGTAATAAGAAATAGATGAAAGAAGCCAATAGGAAAATAACTATTGAATAAATGTTATTACTCAGTATCTGAATGAAGGCACATCGTCATAGTGGTATACTACATATTCAGTGGCATACTATTATATTATATAATTATTATATTATGAAATAAAATAGAAATGCCTTTTACTTGATAGAAGAAATATAACAAAATTTGAATATTGAAACAAATTGAAATATGTTTATCTTCTACAATTTTAATTTCAAAAAAATTTTTATTCAGAAAACTTTTAGAAATAAATTTATGTCTACACAAGCACTGCTTACATTTAATAGACGTATATAATCAAAACTCAATATATAATGTCAAATGGAATAAATAACCCAACAGATATACGAAAGTAATTAAAATTAATAAATGAATATTTGAAGGAGACAAAATTTTGTTTCTGGTCTTACCTTTAAGAACACCAATTGCCTTTTAAAAACATGAACACACTTAAAGGACTTCTCAAAGAATATAATTTATTTGAAATATTTAATATATTTAAATATATTTCTTCTATCAAGTAAAAGGCCTTTCTGTTTTATTTTATCTATAATATATAATTATTTTTTGGCTTCAATAAATCTCATTATAGAATATCAATGAATTTAAATAAACCTTAAAATAACTCACACTGTTCTTGGATTTTGTTAGAACATAGATCAATCTTGAATTATATAGTTGATCTGTATTTCGAAGCTTAAGTCTTTTAACACGTGAGAGATATAGGTTAAGTTTTTGATATTTGGAATATTAAATGAGGACTGAAGACGGGATTGTCTAGAATTATATTTGTTTTTTGAAGATATAGTGCACATTTTTAGAGATTTTTGAAATAAATTATTCGAATATTTGAATATATTGAATATTTCAAATAAATTATATTCGTTGAGAAGTCCTTTAAGTGTGTTCATGTTTTTAAAAGGCAATTGGTGTTCTTAAAGGTAAGACCAGAAACAAAATTTTGTCTCCTTCAAATATTCATTTATTAATTTTAATTACTTTCGTATATCTGTTGGGTTATTTATTCCATTTGACATTATATATTGAGTTTTGATTATATACGTCTATTAAATGTAAGCAGTGCTTGTATAGACATAAATTTATTTCTAAAAGTTTTTTGAATAAAAATTTTTTTGAAATTAAAATTGTAGAAGATAAACATATTTCAATTTGTTTTAATATTCAAATTTTACCTACCAAATTTCTGCAGGAATATAATGATCAACATTTGTCTATTTTTGTTCAACATCCTTCATTCCTTGATTTCCCTAGGCTGCAAAAAAAGTTTCTACTTCTTGTTGACGCATCTCTATCTAATTTATGAACAACAGTTTCAATTTAGTAGACATATAGAATTAACACTCATTATACAGTACCAAAAGAAATAAACGAATTACAAGAAATTCAAATTATTAATTCGTTTATTCCTTTCGTTACTGTGTAATGAGTGTTAATTATATATGTCTACTGAATTGAAACTGTGTTTTCAAAGACATTTACTGCATCTATCAAGTAGAAACCTCTTTCAATAATTGAAATTCAGTATCAGTTAGTACGCAATTAGCAAGCGCCCTTCTCTGCTTTGCCATTTGTAGGCATCAAGGAAACCACATTCTTATAATTTTAGTAATAAACTTCTCACCTTGCCTTGCTTGCATTATTCCATGATAATCAACTAAAACATTTAAAAATATACATACTAGGTGTTTTGAATTCAAACACGTCATTCTTATTGTTGATGCATTGCTCAGAAAATCCTAATCATTTCAATGAATAAATTGATTGTATCGTACCACAGTTTATTTGTCGCTGTATTTAGCTTATTGTTTCAGTATATTGAAACAAATAACGAATGCAGATTAATTGATCGCAACGACTAATTACGAATGGTTTTGTGGATTGTAGCATAGCAGTGTTTTAACTTCAAAGAGCAATGTATGCAGTTATTTTCAACGTCGTTTATCTAATAATAATAAAACACAACGACGATGAAATAATACACGAACACAACAATTGAATTATGTTATCATTTTATATGATGCCGAGCTAAAATAATGACAATGTGTCAAAAGTAATCGCGATAATCTTATGTGGAGACGCAAACAACAAAAGTTGGTTACAACTAGAAAAATAATACAATATCTTAGATAAAAAGGCCACAAAAGGCCAAAGGAAATAACTATTTTAAAACCTCCAAAGACTTTCCACGTTTTCTGAGGGCCATTTATATATATTCATTAGAAAATAAATAATCTGAAGTGTCGAAAGTCACACTTAAAAATTCGAATAACACATCCTATACATAATTATGAAAAGATTTAAGTATCGATAAGAAAACAATGAATTACCGAGGGTGGTTCAAATATGATAGAGACAAACTCTGTAGATGGCACGCAGGTATGTTTCAAAGGTCGTGGCTTGAATATGTGATAGCTGGGTCTCTTACGAACAGTGTGGCATTTGTTTTCGTCGGAGCACGTTTTTTACACGTGTGCTACGACCATGAGTTAACGTCAAGTGCCGACTGCCATTGCGCAACGTATTATCATTCGTTTTTTAGTGGGAGAAGACGTTAAAAATACGGAAATTTTTTTTTGCTAAAGCTGTTCGGTAGAGAGTTCCTGAATAGGGCTGCCGTGTTTAAATGAGCCAAAGCATACAAGGATGGCTGCGAAACCGTCGATAATGAGCCGCATGATCGTCGACCGCGAATCAGCGTCACATCAAACAACATTCGCCGCGTAGAACAACTCATTTTGGAGGACCGTTTGATGAATGTTCAAGACATTTCGGCTGAAAACGGCATCAGTATTGGTAGTGTGGGGTCTATCATCCACAAACACCTTCAATATCGCAATATAACGGCGCAATGGGTTCCTAAACTGTTGAACTTTGAGCAAAAATTAACGCGGTTGGAAGTTTGTCGCCGCTTACTGACGCGATACGAGGCGGAAGGGGACGGTTTTTTAACGCGAATCTGTTATACAGACGAAACATGTGTACACTATTACACTCCCGAAACCAAGGTGTCAAGTAAAGAGTGGAGGAAGAAGAAGGAAGGGGCGCCAGTCAAAGCGAAGACAACCTGGTCCGCGGGTGAGGTAATGTATACTGTGTTCTGGGATCGGCAGGGCGTGCTGTACGTCGATTTCCTGCGCACTCAACGTACCATCAATGCTGCATACTACTCTAACCTTCTGAAAACATACGTGAAACCAGCTTATCGCTCGAAACGGAGGAGCATTCCAGCACGAAGTGCGGTTCTCCTACAGGCTAAAGCGCGCCCTCATACCTCGAAAGGTACTGGAACACCTCCCTACAGTCCGGATTTTTCGCCCTGCGACTACCACATGTTTAGACCAATGAAAGAGGCCCTCGGAGGTCAAAAGTTCAACACCGACGACGAGGTAGAGGGGTTCGAGCGCTTATGGGTGTCCGAGTTACCCAAGGAATTTCTCGATACCAGCATCAAAAACCTTCCGGAAAGGAGGACAAAATGTATAAATAGTGTGGGAAATAACCTAGAAAAAATGTGATTTTTTGCAAATTTTTCGGGTTTTCCTTGGTGGTGAACTGGGGATTTATCCTCTTGGTTCTCATCAGCGAAATTTGTAAAGTTGTCATTCACTGGTATACGGGCGTATTCGCAGTAAATCACAAAATATAGAAAATAAACAAAAATAATCTTGAAGAAACTCAAAATACAGAAACAGCAGCAGAATTTAACATTAGATTTAGGAAGCAATAATATCTTTACAGAAGAGCCTTCTTAAAATTAAGACAAATTTTAGAAATAACTATGTTTTACTACCAATAAAAATATATTTTACACATTTTCTTGTGACTCGAGTTTCGGGAAATGAACTATCCCATCATCACACAACTGAAGACCTAATAGTGGTACAGAGGTATTAAAACAAAAGTGATAAATATTTTGAATATTTCAATAGATTCTAACACCTAATAGTGGTACAGAGATTTACAAGCAGAACGTGATAAAAACTCGGTTAAAAAAGAGGGGCCTTCTAACAGATATCGGAATGTCGGCAATCGACAAAGAAGGTTGTTAAACAGATGGTACTCATTTAAATATCTCAAATAATTTTTGGGGTCACACTCATTCATTATTTTCACGTTATTTTGTTGTACATCTCAAATATTTGTATTCACATAGCTCCATACATTCATTCATTATTATTCGAAATTATTTTTATTGTGAATGAATTTGAAAATTTCAATAATCAAGTTTCAAGAAGTTTTCAAGAAACTTGATTATTGAAATTTTCAAATTCGTTCACAATAAAAATAATTTAAAAAAATAATGAATGACTGTATGGAGCTATGTAAATCCAAATATTTGAGATGTACAACAAAATAACGTAAAAATAATGAATGACCGTAGCCCCAAAAATTATTTGATATATTTAAATGGGTACCATCTGTTTAACAACCTTCTTTGTCGATTGCCGACATTCCGATATCTGTTAGAAGGCCCCTCTTTTTTAACCGGGTTTTTATCACGTTCCGCTTGTAAACCCCTGTACCACTATTAGGTGTTAGAATCTACTGAAAAATTCAAAATAATTATCACTTTTGTTTATATACCTCTGTACCACTGTTAGGTCTTCAGTTGTCTGATGATGGGATAGTTCATTTCCCGAAACTCAAGTCACAAGAAAATGTGAAAAATATATTTTTATTGGTGGTAAAACATAGTAATTTCTACAATTTGTTTTAATTATGATCAACTACCAAATAGTAACGGCTGAAACAATTCAGTATCAAAAAAAAGCCTTCTTGCCTGTAGTCCATTGGGGGCATAAGAATCTGTATTCTCTGTACTGACTATAGGGACGCATAATCTCAACACACACGTACTTCGTATTCAGAGATTTCCATTTGCTATTTATGCTAATAGAAAAAATTACAGAAAACCGATAATCGGCATTGAATTTCATCTACCAAATTCATGAAAATAAATTCATGGAGTTATTCCAATCCAATTGACAAGGAAGGGCCGAATGAGAAATTAATTAAAGATAATTTAATCATATGCTTTGGCTACTTATTTTGAAAGGCATCTTATAAGTAACACACTTTCTTAGCTTTGTGAGCTTTTTCACTCTGCAACATTTATTTTGGCGATTTTTGTTGATATGGCACCTTTTGAAAATTTAAACTTGATTCTAGAAAACTCGTTTGTAAAAACACTCGGGATATAATCATGATATCAAATCAAAATGAATTACGAAAACATTCCAATAAAATTTTTATACTTCGAATATGTCATAATGTGGCACCGGAATTTCACCACGTCTGCAGTACTTGCATTGTTTTAGCTCTCCTGAGACCAAAAGTGCACCAAAACTCAGTCATCTTCTGTGGAAAGTTCATTCCTAATTTCTTTTCGTATTACTCCCTAGGATCCTATAGCAATTCTACCAGTTCAAGAGTTTGCATTAAAAAATGCAAGCTTAGTGAAAACAACAATTATGAAGGGATATAGACGGCCATCTCTAGGGAAAAATAATGGAAAAGTTGCTGAACAAATCCCTATCATCAACGTAATTCATTACGACCCCGATTTATCCGCGCCTTTTACGCTGCAGAGCTACGAATAACACTGAATTATTTTAACGGTCTTGACTTGAGGAAAACTGTGCCCCCGACGGTGTGTCTCTTTTTTTAATAAGCCGTTTTTCAAGAGCACATTTTGTTTTATTATTATGGAATACGATATTTTCGAGTTTCTCATTTCGTTCCGTTCATTTGTCTTACTTAGGGTTATGCAGCGAACGTAGTTTATTTTCCCGCAAACACGCCTTGCATTTTCAATGCGCGTCCTCAGCGATAACTCTTCTGAAGAAAAATTTGAATTCAGTATGTTTTGAGATCCCATACTTGCATTTCTGTAATCGCTATACCAAGGCGTTGTAACGTTTTAAAATAACTTTCTCCAATATGTACATTTCAGATTAAAAATTCTTCATTCCATTCAACTAATTACATCAATGCAAAAAACTTATCATAATAATGTAATAGGTATGTAGAAATCTATTGGTGCCGGTGTCTGGAATTCGATGTCTCGCGCACACAATTATGATGAAACAAAAGAACTTATCGTAGTACATTCATTTCGATTTAGAAGGTGAAATGGATAAGGTGTTTTGAAAAACTCTGTACTCAGCAAGAGGATTTGAAATTGTTTCGAAAAGTTCCTTCAATTCAGACATTTGTTCATATCGTGAAAACCTTTCTGTGAGGTGAATTGAAATAGAACGAAATTCTACATTTTCGTGAATGAATTACAGGAATTATCGGTTCCATGCAAGTAACAGTTCTTGCTCACGACTTTTGGATCGTCTTTCTTATTTCAACTAAAAATAACGTTACTTACCTGTTTTAATACGGTATATTCAGCCACTCACCAACCTCATTTCAAGCCGGAATTACTAACAAGATTTCGACAACTTAGCGGTTTGTATGTGTGAGTTTAACAAGGTTCATATTTCTGTTCATATGCTGTTTAGTTCCTGTTTCAGCTTGGATAAATTTCCACTAGTTCCCATTCCCATTCCCATTCGTGGATGTATAAATTTTACACGAAAGGCAGAATTCTTCACATCTTAAACTAATTAGCGCCCTCAATTCATCAGGAAATTTCAGAAGCCCTTATTTTTATTTTTCATTGACATTTATAATTAAAACCCATGCGTATAAATGCTCTCCGGCCAACAGCTGCCGTTTGCTTCGGGTCACTTTTCATTGTCACACTAATTTTTTCATAAGTACATTTGAATAAAGTAAAAAGTAGGCAGCCACATTAGAAAATTTAAATAATCACAAAAACCTCGACCTAAGGACTCTAAATGCTATCGCATATTGAGAGTTAAATATAATTATCTGAAATGCAATAATTCTATTAGTAGTATAAATGAGTTCATGCGGTTTTTTGTCTGAAAACGAAGCTTTATTGTAAAAAATTGGATATTCATTCAATGTTCAAATTATTGTCTGTCGTTAGCCACTTCTTTTTCCTATCTTTCTGGCAATTGACGGATCCCATGGCGAAAAAAGGGCAGCTCTTTGACCGTCATCCATGCATCGATCCATTTTTTGACTTCATCCTAATTGGAGAAGCGCTGGTCAGCCAGGTTATTTTGCATCGATCGGAGAAATCGTAATTAGAAAGAGCAATGTCTGGCCTTTACGACGGCTGGCGTTATTTGAGCGTTTCTAAGTACGTTTCAATGGTCGACAGAACGTGTCTCCGTGCATTGTAATGCTGCAAAATAACTTTTTCGTGTCTCTTGGGGTATTGTGGTCGTTTTTCTCGGAATACTATACTCAAACGCATCAATTGTCGTCAGTAAACAGCCCCTGTGATCCCTTCGTTCGACTGTTGCAGCTCATAATACACCACACCTAGTTGATACCATCAAATACACAGCATAATCTTTTCGCCATGAATATTCAGCTTGACAGTTGATGATGAGGTATCCGCAGGTTACCTGACGCTTTCAATTATTGTAATACGCCCACTTTACATTGATAATCACAAATGGATGAAAAGATCCGTTCTTTGCTCTTAGAGCAGTTGTTCACTCATGAAAATACGACGTTCGATGTATCTTAGCTTTAGTTCCTGTGACAACCAATTTTCTATTTTTCGGATCATTCCCGTTGCTTCTAAACGATGACAAAGGGCTGATTGAGTGATTTCAAGTGTTTTTGCCAGTTGATTACTATTTTCAAGAGAAACCACTTCTGACACATTCATTTAGCTAGAGCATGACATACATAAACAATATTCGGTACATAAGTTGACATTTTCAAGCATGCAGGAATTACTTTGTTTACACTCAAAATGACAGATATTGAAATGAAAGGCTAATTATGACAATTCAAAATGTAGGTGTTGCCAAGTGGAACAATGTGAAGATAAACTAATAGTGACATCTGATATCAAAACTGCGCGAACTCATTTCTACTACTAATTATTCCTTCACCATTGTGATTTATTTATTCATTCAGAATTAGGCATTCAAACAGAAAAAAATCCCACATTAGTATCCTCTTATACAATCGATTACAAAAATTAAATGATGGTGCTGAAATTAAAGAAATGTTAGACAAAAAATCACTAATTTAACTGATTAACTAATATTAAGGATAAAATTTAATTAATTGAGACCAAAACTTATAAATTAATAATATTTCTAATTGACGTTACAAATGACAAAAATGTTATGGAAAATATGTTCAAGTTATATTTATTAAACAAATCACATATTCTCCCGATTAGAGAATTTCTACTTGATACTGAATTGTTTCAGCCGTTACTATTTGGTAGTTGATCATAATTAAAACAAATTTTAGAAATTACTATGTTTTACTACCAATAAAAATATATTTTACACATTTTCTTGTGACTCGAATTTCGGGAAACGAACTATCCCATCATAAGACAACTGAAGATCTAACAGTGGTACAGAGGTATATAAACAAAAGTGATAAATATTTTGAATATTTCAATAGATTCTAACACCTAATAGTGGTACAGAGGTTTACAAGCGGAACGTGATAAAAACCCGGTTAAAAAAGAGGAGCCTTCTAACAGATATCGGAATGTCGGCAATCGACAAAGAAGGTTGTTAAACAGATGGTACCCATTTAAATATCTGAAATAATTTTTGTCGTTACATAGCTCCGTACAGTCATTCATTATTTTCACGTTATTTTGTTGTACATCTTAAATATTTGGATTTACATAGCTCCATACAGTCATTCATTATTTTTCAAATTATTTTTATTGTCAAGGAATTTGCAAATTTCAATAATCAAGTTTCTTTTCATTTGAATCTACATGTAAAATTTTCTTAAGATCTTCTTTTGTCGAAAGGAATTACTGTTTTCCAAAGAATGAGTGGCAAAAGTTGAATTTTTGTTTACTTTTCATTAAATTCATTTTGTGTTCGTTGGAAAAGGTTTTAAACAGATATTACTTTTTGAATATCTCAAATATTTTCGAATTACATAGCTCCGTACAGTCATTCATTATTTTTAAATTATTGTTATTGTGAACTTATTTGAAAATTTCAACAGATTCTAAATAATTGAGTTTCTTCCCTTTTGATTCTACATGTGAAATTTATTGTGGGAAAGAATGACCGTTTTCTAGACAGTGAGTGGCAAAAGTAGAATTTTGTTTATTTTTCATGAAACTCATTTTATGTTCGTTGAACCTCGTCTTGAAGGAACGTCCTCTTTGTCCTATATATTTATTACTGCACGTAGAAAAAGATAACTCATAAACTCCTGATTTGTGTATGTTTGGAGTAGGATCCTTTGCGTTAAATAATACCGATGATAACTTGTTTTGCATTTTGAAGACAATCTTGACATCTGATTTTGAAAAACTATTGGCCACCTTTTGACTTATGCTACCAAAGTACGATAGAGAAATGAATTCTTTATTTTCTCCAGTTTTTATGATGGGATAAATTTGGCTCATAGCTATTTTAGAAAGTTTCTGTCGAAGTAGATTATCTATTATATTGGGGTTGAAACCGTTGTTCGCAGCTATTGATTTCATAATTTGGACGATATCACACTCAAATAGAAAAATAGAATTCAACGTGTTCAGAAAACCCACATCCACTGATATATGTATTCCTATTGATTCCAATCACCCATTTTCACAAAAAATATCAGCCTATCAATCGATGATCCATAGAGCCTTGGCATTACCCTTATCAAAAAATGACCGCGAAGCTGAAGTCCAAATTATAAAATCAATAGCCGCGAACAACGGTTTCAACCCCAATATAATAGATAATCTAATTCCACAGAAACTATCTAAAATAGCTATGAGCCAAATTTATCCCATAATAAAAACTGAAGAAAATAAAAAATTCATTTCTTTATCGTACTTTGGTAGCATAAGTCAAAAAGTGGCCACTAGTTTTTCAAAATCAGATGTCAATATTGCCTTCAAAACGCAAAACAAGTTATCATCGGTATTATTTAACGCAAAGGACCCTACTCCAAACATACACAAATCAGGAGTTTATGAGTTATCTTGTTCTATGTGCAGTAATAAATATAAAGGACAAACAGGACGTTCCTTCAAGACGAAGTTCCACAAACATAAAATGAGTTTCATAAAAAATAAACAAAATTCTACTTTTGCCACTCATTGTCTAGAAAACGGTCATTCCTTTCCCACAATCTGTTAGAAGGCCCTTCTTTTTTAACCGGGTTTTTATCACGTTCCGTAAATCTGCAAATCTCTGTACCACTATGAGTGGTACCTAGAATCTATTGAAATATTCAAAATATTTATCACTTTTGTTTAAATACCTCTGTACCACTGTTAGATCTTCAGTTGTCTGATGATGGGATAGTTCATTTCCCGAAACTCGAGTCATAAGAAAATGTGTAATATATATTTTTATTGGTAGTCAAACATAGTAATTTCTAAAATCTGTTTTAATTATTTCTACTTGAATTATTTATTAAGATCATGTTATTTGTTATCGTGTTAGTTTTTCCTGTGGAGTTATCTGAAGTCTAAATTAAAATATCAGCAACGCTAATAATCCCAAGTACTATGTAGAGATGAAAAGAAGTAATTCGCATTCTTGTCATTCTTTGGATAATTCAACTCGTCTGTATATTTACTAATTTCAATGATAGAAAGTGTAAAGAATTGCTAAAATGAACATTCCAGCCAGGGAATGGAAGGTTACTGGCTGTCAATTGATTTAATGTCTAGAACAAACACTACATTAAAGGCTATGCACCACATTGAATTTTCTATGGCAGACCTGGCAGAACAAGAATATTAAATTAACTTCCAACACAAGCTGAAATAAAAACTCTATCACAAAACATCACACATATAAAATACAATAAGATATCAGTACTTTTTCTTGACAATCAAATGACAAATGTCCCTGTCTTTTTTACGTTAAAGGAAAAGAAACAAATAAAGTTAACATATATGCATTGAAATCAGTTTATATGATTTAAAGTGGACCACTTTATTTCCGCTCATATTTATTGTTTACACAACAAATGTTGCGTCAGTTACATTTCAACTTCATCGGGTGAGTTGGTAACTAACTACGAGTTTGAGCAAACAGAAACGTGATAACCTGAAGGTTTGTTTTAGTAATTTTCAGAATTCATGCAAAAAGGTTCAGTAACGGGGTTGTATTTAAATCTGCCTGGTCGTGAAGAAAAATGTGTTTTTTATGATGATGATTTATTTCTAGTGCTTCTAAAAGGTCCAGTCTATTGGATTTGTTTTCTTTATGGAGAATTGTTAAATTATAGTCAAAATCGTGTCCTGTTTATTGAGGGTGGTTGGCATAGGTAGAATTAAATATTTTTTAAAGAATGAATTCTGATGTTTCCTTATCCTAATTTCGAAAGTTCTGCCTGTTTGGCAAATGTATACATGTGGACATGTACCGCAGGTTAACCTATATACCTCATATTTTCTGTTCTTATTGAGGATGGATTTCTTATTTTTTATCGATTTACCTGAATACTTTATGGTATAGGTAGATCGATAAAAAATAGAGATAAAGGTTAATAAAGAAAAACTATATGAGTTACCTTCGGTACATGACTATATGTATACAAAACAATACTTATATAACAACAGTCTTCAGAGATCAATGAGATTCAATAATATACATTGCTTCAATCCATGTTCTTCTAAAGACATCTGTGATTAACTCTGAATTCACAAACATATGGTGGGATGACAAAATCAGATAAATGGTTAAACGAAACAGAAAGGTAATGAAAAATAATACGGAAATCCTCATAGAGAAATCTATATTTGAGTTAACAAATTACGAGCACAAACCGAATTATTGAGAGGAAACAAACCATTCTTTTAAGTATTGTGAGCAACGCGCAATATGATACATTGCGAAAATCCATCCAAAAGTTATAAGCAAATACTATCTGTTTCTCAGAACTCCAGAAAAACACCAATACAACATTGATCCCTCTCCATTTCACCAATAATTCAACTTCACCCTTTTCCACATCAGAACTCGAACTTGTACTACAGGATTGTAACCCTGCAGCTCCAGGAATGCATGAAATTCCTTATATATGCTTTAAAGACCTTGATATCCCTCTTAAAGAAAAACTTATCTACTTCTGCAACGAAATTCTGATCTCATCCTGAAATATAGTCCTCAATGAAATATTAATTCTTGGTTTCACTAAACTACAACCCACAACAGACCATAATAACCTAGATCAAAAAGCTTCATTCCCATGTAATTTAAAAATCTCGCAAGCAGTCATCTAGCATAGAATAGAAGAGCAAATAGATCTGGCAGCTCAATTCCGTCATTTAATATTCGTTTGTTGTCGAGGTTTTTTGTGGTTGATAGTTTGATCTTCCATAACATCACACATATACAAAGCACTTTCTGAAAATAAGGTCTGGTCATATTACTAGATAATAAGGGAGCATATGACAATGTTAATAACTAATTTTTCAGAGGAAACATGATATTATCATTATTATTATTCAACCAACAATATTGCCAATTTTATAATGGTGTTTCATTAAAACAGAGAATTTTATACATTCAATCTGGAAAGCAGTTCAGCTCATTGAACCATTCTTGTCGTTTGTTGTAGTATTTTAGAGGTTTTTAACTGCGTACCAATCTTTTAAATTTTCCAGAGAGATCATCACAAGAATAGAGAAGGCAGGAGCAGGTTTCAGTAAACTGAGAAAAGTTCATTGTGCGAGAGATCTGAATTTGGAAATGAAGATTCGACTAATAAGATGCTACGTATTCACAACTCTGCTGTGTGGGGTGCGGGCTTAGACCCTGAACCATCATCAAGCGGTTTAATCATTTGAGATCTGGGTGCATAGGAGAATACTTAAGATATCTTGGACGGAGCATGTGACAAACACCGAATTCATTAGGAGGATGAACAAGAGAATGAAAATCCTAGGTATCCTTAAAATCAGGAAACTGCACTACCTCGGTTACATTACCCATGGCTCCCGATATACCATGCTTCAGTTGATCATCCAGGGAAAAATTCAAGGCAGAAGAAGGGCGGGAAGGCGCAGAATATCATAGATTCGTGACCTTCGAGAATGGCTTTCATATACATTCTGTCAAGAAAGTACCGGGAATTATCGATTTAAATCTGGCGGGGCAATGAGGCAGGTAACAATTTTTTTTCCTGGGTTGGTACCACTGTCCTCAATTACTATGCCAAGCTTGAACGGGATCTGACAACTAGTGTGTTCGCAACAGCTGATTAAGTCAGTCGATGTCAGAGTGCGTGCCGATTTTTACTATGGGTGATTACGTTGAGCAAAGAATTTGTTTGAAGTTTTGTGTTGCAAATGAATTTTCGTGTGCCGATGCATTGAAAATGTTGCAAAAGGCCTTTGGTGATAATGCTCTATCGAAAACTCGTGCATATCAGTGGTACAGAGCCTTCAAGGACGGTCGCCCATCGACGGCTTCGATCGAAGATAACGTCGATAAAATTAAGGAAACGGTGCTGGAAAACCGTCGTACCAGCTTGAGAGAGATAGCACATGATCTTAAGATATCCCACGAGTCCGCACGTACGATTTTGATTGATATTTTGGGCATGAGAAAGGTGGCCGCACGACTCGTACCGAAAGACCTGAATTTTCTTCAAAAACATCATCGCGAACAGGTTGCTTCAGACATGCTGGATCGCTGTAATTCCGATTCTACATTCATGGAACGCATTATAACTGGTGATGAGACCTGGGTCTACGAGTACGATATGCAAACAAGCCAGCAATCATCGGAATGGGTGGCAAAAAATGAGCCGAAACCGAAAAAACCCCGCCAAAGCCGCTCGAAAATGAAGGTGATGCTCATTGTTTGCTTCGATATCCGTGGCGTGGTGCACTACGAATTCGTTCCAAAGGGTCAGACGGTAAACAAGGAGTATTACCTAGGCGTTATGAAACGTTTGCGTGAGCGTATCCGTAAGAAGCGGCCAAATTTGTGGGCGAATAACTCGTGGATTTTGCATGACGATAACGCGCCTTCTCACCGAGCTACGATTGTGACTGACTTTCTCGCCAAAAACTCAACAAACGTGCTTCAGCAACCACCGTATTCGCCGGATTTGGCTCCCTGCGACTTTTTCCTCTTCCCAAAACTAAAATTGCCCCTTCGTGGCACCCGTTTTGAGTCGATTGAAGCCATAAAACAAAATTCGGCGCGAGAGCTAAAGTCCATCCCGGAAAGCGCCTATAAAAAATGTTTCGATAATTGGAAGTGCCGTTGGCATAGATGTATTGGAGCAAATGGAGCCTATTTTGAAGGCGACCCAATAAATTTTGACGATTAAATGTAAAAATGTTGTTTTAATTGAAAATTCCCGGTACTTTCTTGACAGAGTAGTACATTGAATAAACTACCCCGAGCAGCCTCGTCCAAAGACTAGCTATGAAGATTGCCTACCTCCGATGAGGAGATGGCACATGAAGAAGAAGAAGAGGATTATTTTCAACATATTCACTAAAGATCTGTCGAAATGTGCAATAGATTATTCACCATTATCCAGATGACCTATATCGTATATGTTTAGAAGTGGACATTGAAAAAATGCATGAGAAAATTTAGATGGTTAAATGATAGAATGAAAATAATGAGTACAGTTTGAGTAAAATCAATGGACATTTATTTCATTGTGAAAAGAAAATTAAGCCATTAACACGGAAACAAAATATCAGCCAAATAGCCGCAACAACTACGGTTGCAGCTATCCCTATCCTTTTCATGCATATTTATTTCAAAATCCGTAATTTATATAGTGCACTGTATGTTTTGAACCAAGAAACGTTCAATAAGTGAAATTATACACAGTTGAGCAGCAATTTGCCAAACTCCAGTTTCACCTGTATTTTTTGTGCAACGATATTGTGAGACAGTCCACGTTTTATGTTGCAAAATATATACTGTTAACGAAGCAAATCAGTGTTGATTTAATCAGCGACCTACGAACAATTCCAATCCACTTAATCAAAGAATTAACCAGTGTGCGGAAAATGTGCAAGTACTCTCATATCCCTACAAAATTAATTACGAACCCTTCTCTCTGAATGCTACCAATTGATTCAAAAATATAGGCATTTATTCAAAAAAATAATAGACAAGACAGTAATTTGAAGAAACAGATCTTCAGTCAATCGTTGGACTCTAAAACCAGCAAAATTAGGTCTAAGACTATTATCAGTAGGCTTGAGTTGTTGAACCAGTTGATTTTCATATGGGTGCAAACCAGAATCGTTTATCGAATTCAGTATCTGCTTGTCCCGATATTAATATCTGGTTTTATCCTGACATCCAAAATTGAGTGTTACTTTTCCTTTTTTTATTATTCACCTTGCTTAATCTTTTCTTGACTTGAGAAGATGGTTCAGATGTATTTCCACCGACATTTTTAGAACCGCGTCTTCTAGAATTATGATTGCCAGAAGAATCGTCAACCCCTCGTTAGGAGACGGCGTACTAAGAAGTCTAGACTCTGCTACACTACAAATCAATCGTTAACCAAATATTTGAAATTCATTGAAATAGTGCTCTGAATCCTACAACATTTTAAATAAATTTTCTAAAATTTTTGACTTCTGCTTGAACTGACTGTAATTTTTTTGAAGCTGGGAAAGCAAAACTTCTAATTGGCATATTTCCGTTATCTATGTACGTATACTTACAATTTGATATTATCGATTATATTGCTGGTATTGTCTGTTGACTAATTTATATATCGTGAGAGCCTAATATAACAGTTCATCGGAGATTTCTGTATGAGTTTTTCTGAAAAAAAAAATGTTCCCATATGAAAACAAAGATTTCCTTATTATTTGACTGGTATACTTTCATCTTCAGCATCCTTTGAAATACATACCGTGAGACCTACATAAAATATTCAGGCCAGATATTTCATTAATGTGAAAACTTACGGAAAACATCGAGAAAGGTCAATTTAAATTTGAAGAAGATCGTTGGATTGCAAATTCGTGAGTGTACTATCATACCCCTATGCGAGCATGAATTTCAATTAAGTAGATCTTCAAATTGCCTACCGTTCACTTCTACATAGTGTTCGGTAATGTCTTTAATCAACATTTCCTTTGACATTTTGTAACTAGAGCTGTTTCGTCTCTAGAAGATCTTCGTCAGAGTATAGTGTTAGCAAGTTATGAAATAATACATGAAATGTTACAGAATGGACGGAAAAATACCCATTCGACTGTATTTGTGTTTTGAACTGTAACATAGAGACACCTTGCAATGTCCCGATTCGTAAAACTTCCCATTCAGCATAGCTCAAACTCTATATCATATCATTTGAATACATCGATTGCCCTACTTTGCATACAATGTCCCACTATGTATATAATGAAAATCTTAAGGAAAAGACAGAAATTATGTTCTACTTCAGCTAGTGCTGATTAACAACCGTAAATGTATGTGTAATACATTTTTTATTCAGCTTTCGATGTTTCTAACTGATAAATATCCTACAACTTTTTCAAGCATATTTCGTTATCTTTTTGTGCAGTCATTCAATTTCAAAGAGCATTTGAAATAATTATTGATTGTTTCGGTCTCTTTTTGACGGTTATTCGTTTTATATGATTTAAACTTAAACACATTATTTCCGCTTCTATTTATTATTTACACAACAATTGTTTCGTCAGTTGTATTTTGACTTTATCAAGTGAGTATGTTAATTAGCTACTATTACAAAATCGGTATCCTTAAATCAAGACTGAGCAAACAGAAAAGTGATAACATGAAGTTTTGTTCTGGAAATTTTCAGAATTTATTCAAAAAGGTTCGATAAAAGGAATCGATTTAAATCGATCTGGTCGTTAAATAAAATGTGTTTTTTATGATGCCTGTTTATTTCTAGTGCTTCTAAAAGGCCCGTTATTTTGAATTTGTTTTGTATATGGAGAATAATATAATAATAAAAAAAAGGTTTTTACTTAATTCAAGGATTATTACAAAATTTTAAATATCATATAGATATATTCTAGTTACCTCCTATAAATTTCATTTTCATGAAAACTTTATTCAAAAATTTTAGAATTAAATAAATAATTTTTGATTGTCTCGGTCTTTACTTGACGGAAATTCATCTTCAATATAAAAAAAACAAATGTTAACTTCCGCTATTTTATTGATTTACACGACAATTGTTTTGTTTAAAGAAAAAAGAAAAATATAACATCTCTTTAGGCAGCTCAATAAAAAATAATAAAGACGTCATTCCTAAAAACAAAAAATCAGGAGTTTACGAGTCAACATGTAGTGATTGCCCATGTGTATACATTCTGTCAAGAAAGTACCGGAAATTATCGATTTAAATCTGGCGGGGCAATGAGGCAGGTAAAATTTTTTTTCCTAGGTTGGCACCACTGTTCTTAATTACTATGCCAAGCTTGAGCGGAATCTGTCAACTAGTGTGTTTGCAACAGCTGATTAAGTCAGTCGATGTCAGAGTGCGTGCCGATTTTTACTATGGGTGATTACGTTGAGCAAAGAATTTGTTTAAAGTTTTGTGTTGCAAATGAATTTTCGTGTGCCGATGCATTGAAAATGTTGCAAAAGGCCTTTGGTGATAATGCTCTATCGAAAACTCGTGCATATCAGTGGTACAGAGCCTTCAAGGACGGTCGTGAAGTGGTCGCCCATCGACGGCTTCGATCGAAGATAACGTCGATAAAATTAAGGAAAGGGTGCTGGAAAACCGACGTTCCAGCTTGAGAGAGATAGCACATGATCTTAAGATATCCCACGAGTCCGCACGTACGATTTTGATTGATATTTTGGGCATGAGAAAGGTGGCCGCACGACTCGTACCGAAAGACCTGAATTTTCTTCAAAAACGTCATCGCGAACAGGTTGCTTCAGACATGCTGGATTGCTGTAATTCCGATTCTACATTCATGGAACGCATTATAACTGGTGATGAGACCTGGGTCTACGAGTACGATATGCAAACAAGCCAGCAATCATCGGAATGGGTGGCAAAAAATGAGCCGAAACCGAAAAAACCCCGCCAAAGCCGCTCGAAAATGAAGGTGATGCTCATTGTTTGCTTCGATATCCGTGGCGTGGTGCACTACGAATTCGTTCCAAAGGGTCAGACGGTAAACAAGGAGTATTACCTAGGCGTTATGAAACGTTTGCGTGAGCGTATCCGTAAGAAGCGGCCAAATTTGTGGGCGAATAACTCGTGGATTTTGCATGACGATAACGCGCCTTCTCACCGAGCTACGATTGTGACTGACTTTCTCGCCAAAAACTCAACAAACGTGCTTCAGCAACCACCGTATTCGCCGGATTTGGCTCCCTGCGACTTTTTCCTCTTCCCAAAACTAAAATTGCCCCTTCGTGGCACCCGTTTTGAGTCGATTGAAGCCATAAAACAAAATTCGGCGCGAGAGCTAAAGTCCATCCCGGAAAGCGCCTATAAAAAATGTTTCGATAATTGGAAGTGCCGTTGGCATAGATGTATTGGAGCAAATGGAGCCTATTTTGAAGGCGACCCAATAAATTTTGACGATTAAATGTAAAAATGTTGTTTTAATTGAAAATTCCCGGTACTTTCTTGACAGAGTAGTACATTGAATAAACTACCCCGAGCAGCCTCGTCCAAAGACTAGCTATGAAGATTGCCTACCTCCGATGAGGAGATGGCACATGAAGAAGAAGAAGAGGATTATTTTCAACATATTCACTAAAGATCTGTCGAAATGTGCAATAGATTATTCACCATTATCCAGATGACCTATATCGTATATGTTTAGAAGTGGACATTGAAAAAATGCATGAGAAAATTTAGATGGTTAAATGATAGAATGAAAATAATGAGTACAGTTTGAGTAAAATCAATGGACATTTATTTCATTGTGAAAAGAAAATTAAGCCATTAACACGGAAACAAAATATCAGCCAAATAGCCGCAACAACTACGGTTGCAGCTATCCCTATCCTTTTCATGCATATTTATTTCAAAATCCGTAATTTATATAGTGCACTGTATGTTTTGAACCAAGAAACGTTCAATAAGTGAAATTATACACAGTTGAGCAGCAATTTGCCAAACTCCAGTTTCACCTGTATTTTTTGTGCAACGATATTGTGAGACAGTCCACGTTTTATGTTGCAAAATATATACTGTTAACGAAGCAAATCAGTGTTGATTTAATCAGCGACCTACGAACAATTCCAATCCACTTAATCAAAGAATTAACCAGTGTGCGGAAAATGTGCAAGTACTCTCATATCCCTACAAAATTAATTACGAACCCTTCTCTCTGAATGCTACCAATTGATTCAAAAATATAGGCATTTATTCAAAAAAATAATAGACAAGACAGTAATTTGAAGAAACAGATCTTCAGTCAATCGTTGGACTCTAAAACCAGCAAAATTAGGTCTAAGACTATTATCAGTAGGCTTGAGTTGTTGAACCAGTTGATTTTCATATGGGTGCAAACCAGAATCGTTTATCGAATTCAGTATCTGCTTGTCCCGATATTAATATCTGGTTTTATCCTGACATCCAAAATTGAGTGTTACTTTTCCTTTTTTTATTATTCACCTTGCTTAATCTTTTCTTGACTTGAGAAGATGGTTCAGATGTATTTCCACCGACATTTTTAGAACCGCGTCTTCTAGAATTATGATTGCCAGAAGAATCGTCAACCCCTCGTTAGGAGACGGCGTACTAAGAAGTCTAGACTCTGCTACACTACAAATCAATCGTTAACCAAATATTTGAAATTCATTGAAATAGTGCTCTGAATCCTACAACATTTTAAATAAATTTTCTAAAATTTTTGACTTCTGCTTGAACTGACTGTAATTTTTTTGAAGCTGGGAAAGCAAAACTTCTAATTGGCATATTTCCGTTATCTATGTACGTATACTTACAATTTGATATTATCGATTATATTGCTGGTATTGTCTGTTGACTAATTTATATATCGTGAGAGCCTAATATAACAGTTCATCGGAGATTTCTGTATGAGTTTTTCTGAAAAAAAAAATGTTCCCATATGAAAACAAAGATTTCCTTATTATTTGACTGGTATACTTTCATCTTCAGCATCCTTTGAAATACATACCGTGAGACCTACATAAAATATTCAGGCCAGATATTTCATTAATGTGAAAACTTACGGAAAACATCGAGAAAGGTCAATTTAAATTTGAAGAAGATCGTTGGATTGCAAATTCGTGAGTGTACTATCATACCCCTATGCGAGCATGAATTTCAATTAAGTAGATCTTCAAATTGCCTACCGTTCACTTCTACATAGTGTTCGGTAATGTCTTTAATCAACATTTCCTTTGACATTTTGTAACTAGAGCTGTTTCGTCTCTAGAAGATCTTCGTCAGAGTATAGTGTTAGCAAGTTATGAAATAATACATGAAATGTTACAGAATGGACGGAAAAATACCCATTCGACTGTATTTGTGTTTTGAACTGTAACATAGAGACACCTTGCAATGTCCCGATTCGTAAAACTTCCCATTCAGCATAGCTCAAACTCTATATCATATCATTTGAATACATCGATTGCCCTACTTTGCATACAATGTCCCACTATGTATATAATGAAAATCTTAAGGAAAAGACAGAAATTATGTTCTACTTCAGCTAGTGCTGATTAACAACCGTAAATGTATGTGTAATACATTTTTTATTCAGCTTTCGATGTTTCTAACTGATAAATATCCTACAACTTTTTCAAGCATATTTCGTTATCTTTTTGTGCAGTCATTCAATTTCAAAGAGCATTTGAAATAATTATTGATTGTTTCGGTCTCTTTTTGACGGTTATTCGTTTTATATGATTTAAACTTAAACACATTATTTCCGCTTCTATTTATTATTTACACAACAATTGTTTCGTCAGTTGTATTTTGACTTTATCAAGTGAGTATGTTAATTAGCTACTATTACAAAATCGGTATCCTTAAATCAAGACTGAGCAAACAGAAAAGTGATAACATGAAGTTTTGTTCTGGAAATTTTCAGAATTTATTCAAAAAGGTTCGATAAAAGGAATCGATTTAAATCGATCTGGTCGTTAAATAAAATGTGTTTTTTATGATGCCTGTTTATTTCTAGTGCTTCTAAAAGGCCCGTTATTTTGAATTTGTTTTGTATATGGAGAATAATATAATAATAAAAAAAAGGTTTTTACTTAATTCAAGGATTATTACAAAATTTTAAATATCATATAGATATATTCTAGTTACCTCCTATAAATTTCATTTTCATGAAAACTTTATTCAAAAATTTTAGAATTAAATAAATAATTTTTGATTGTCTCGGTCTTTACTTGACGGAAATTCATCTTCAATATAAAAAAAACAAATGTTAACTTCCGCTATTTTATTGATTTACACGACAATTGTTTTGTTTAAAGAAAAAAGAAAAATATAACATCTCTTTAGGCAGCTCAATAAAAAATAATAAAGACGTCATTCCTAAAAACAAAAAATCAGGAGTTTACGAGTCAACATGTAGTGATTGCCCATGTGTATACATTCTGTCAAGAAAGTACCGGAAATTATCGATTTAAATCTGGCGGGGCAATGAGGCAGGTAAAATTTTTTTTCCTAGGTTGGCACCACTGTTCTTAATTACTATGCCAAGCTTGAGCGGAATCTGTCAACTAGTGTGTTTGCAACAGCTGATTAAGTCAGTCGATGTCAGAGTGCGTGCCGATTTTTACTATGGGTGATTACGTTGAGCAAAGAATTTGTTTAAAGTTTTGTGTTGCAAATGAATTTTCGTGTGCCGATGCATTGAAAATGTTGCAAAAGGCCTTTGGTGATAATGCTCTATCGAAAACTCGTGCATATCAGTGGTACAGAGCCTTCAAGGACGGTCGTGAAGTGGTCGCCCATCGACGGCTTCGATCGAAGATAACGTCGATAAAATTAAGGAAAGGGTGCTGGAAAACCGACGTTCCAGCTTGAGAGAGATAGCACATGATCTTAAGATATCCCACGAGTCCGCACGTACGATTTTGATTGATATTTTGGGCATGAGAAAGGTGGCCGCACGACTCGTACCGAAAGACCTGAATTTTCTTCAAAAACGTCATCGCGAACAGGTTGCTTCAGACATGCTGGATTGCTGTAATTCCGATTCTACATTCATGGAACGCATTATAACTGGTGATGAGACCTGGGTCTACGAGTACGATATGCAAACAAGCCAGCAATCATCGGAATGGGTGGCAAAAAATGAGCCGAAACCGAAAAAACCCCGCCAAAGCCGCTCGAAAATGAAGGTGATGCTCATTGTTTGCTTCGATATCCGTGGCGTGGTGCACTACGAATTCGTTCCAAAGGGTCAGACGGTAAACAAGGAGTATTACCTAGGCGTTATGAAACGTTTGCGTGAGCGTATCCGTAAGAAGCGGCCAAATTTGTGGGCGAATAACTCGTGGATTTTGCATGACGATAACGCGCCTTCTCACCGAGCTACGATTGTGACTGACTTTCTCGCCAAAAACTCAACAAACGTGCTTCAGCAACCACCGTATTCGCCGGATTTGGCTCCCTGCGACTTTTTCCTCTTCCCAAAACTAAAATTGCCCCTTCGTGGCACCCGTTTTGAGTCGATTGAAGCCATAAAACAAAATTCGGCGCGAGAGCTAAAGTCCATCCCGGAAAGCGCCTATAAAAAATGTTTCGATAATTGGAAGTGCCGTTGGCATAGATGTATTGGAGCAAATGGAGCCTATTTTGAAGGCGACCCAATAAATTTTGACGATTAAATGTAAAAATGTTGTTTTAATTGAAAATTCCCGGTACTTTCTTGACAGAGTAGTATGTAGGACAGACAGGCCGTTCATTCCAAACAAGGATACGAGAACATTAAAAATGTTACATTTATAATAAAACGAATTCAACTTATGCCAACCATTTGTTAGAGACTGGCCATAATTTCAATATGAACTATGAAATATTACATATCGAAAACAAAAGTCAGAAACTAAATCTGTTAGAAACTTTAGAGATCAATAGATATAATAAAAGACAAATTTTATTGAACGATCAAATAGATTTAAACAGATCTCCCCTACTTAATATTTTTCATTAATTGTATACCATCTCTTTCCACCCCTCTATTTTTTGTACCAGAGCTGTGTATTTAAGGTCATGTTTTGCATTGTATACCTCAGTTTAAATACTCACCTGATGAAGTCATGGTATGACGAAACAATTGTCGTGTAAATCAATAAAATAGCGGAAGTTAACATTTGTTTTTCTTATATTAAAATAAATAACTTAGAACATTCTATGTGGAGAACTTGTTGTCTAAATCATGAACATCAGAATTAATTCGTTGAAAATAAATCAAATTCTACATGTGCCAACCATCTTCAAGAAACAGGACATGATTGTGACCATGATTTCGCAGTTTTCCATATAAAGAACAAATGCAATAGACTGGACCTTTCAGAGCCACTATAAATAAGCCTGCATCATAAGGAACACATTTTACTTAACGACTAGATTTAAACCGATCCTCGTATTGAATCTGTTTGAATAAATTCTGGAAATTCACAAAATTACTTGGATTTGCATTTCAGAAGACCTATTTTGTAAAAGTAGTTAGTTACAATACTTACCTGATGACGTCAAAATGTAATTGACAAAGCAGTTGTTGTGTAAATAATAAATATTAGCGGAAACAAAGTGTTTTGCATTTTAAATAAGGTTAGTTTCACTTGTTCTTTATAAATATAATTATTACTTAGATAAGAATAAGAATTCGAAAATTTCTGTGATTCTGGTAAATTCTAATTATTCTGGAAACTCTTTGGTGTTAGTCATTGTTCTTTTTTTATATCTGTTCGAAAGTAGAGATTAATGTTTAAAAGGCGTTGAAGAAAACTATATTTTGTCAGTAGATAGATTTTTTGATTGTTTAGTGTTGGCACTGAGTTTTGCTGTATTTTGAGCTTCTTGCCCCCGTAATTAGTGTATATTTGACAACTACTTTCACTTCCGTATTTCAGTACGCGCCTACTTTTGATTTCTTAATATTTTCGAAATAACAAATCTGATCTATTTTTGAATCTAATTTTCAAAACAAGCTTAATAACAGACATATTGCTGAATTTCGTGAAGATCGTATAACTGAAAGAAAAAGATTACGAGCAGAGCAGAGCTGCAAAACCATACCAAAACTCCTGTAACTCCGTGTTAATTAAGCATCTAAATGAAGAATTTTAATGCAAAATATTGAGTTGATCGTAGGTGGTAAGAATCGTGCAAAAGCTCCTTATTTCAACAATTTTCTGGAAAGTTTACCAGTTTGTCTCATGTAAACTTTTCGGTAATCACCACAAACTAACTTGTAAACTCCTGATTTATCATATGTACATATCATAATATTTTTAGTATTTTCAAGGAAGGAATATAAATCATGAGATTCAAAAACGGATTCAAGAAAATTTAGAAAATTTACTCAATGCAGAAAACAATTTCACTAATTCAAATCAATTATTAGAAGTAGAACTTACAATAGTAGTTCCAAATTTTGTATCCTGAAAATTGAAGTTTCACCCTGATTCTGCTTAGAGCGTTGGAAATAAATAAACATAATATAATCAGAATTCTTCTCAATGAACAAACAGATGTGAAAGTTCGCCGTTTTAGATTTTTATTGTTTACCCTAATTCTTAGTAAACTTCAATTTTGGATTATTACTGAACCCATTTGAACAAAATACCTTCAATAGTATAAAACGAATGCATTTCCGAAATAAGTTTAGTAATTTAAAATATAAAAAATTAGCAATGCTATTGTGATAGTGAAATAATTGTTTTACTTATGAAAAATATCTGAAAGTAGAATAACTTTTACTGAATTATCATTTTAAATGGATTGGCAAGTAAAAACTGGTTCAATTGAATATTCGCAAACAGCATGTTTTAATTTGAATGAGTGGTGTTTCACGGAATCATGAAATTTTGAAAAATACCTAGATTTTCATGCATTATTGGGTGAAATAGTTTGCTCAAAATATAGGAACATTTGATGTAATATAGCGAAAACTGGTTTGCCAAGTTTAGTAACGAAATAAATTCTTGGAACCATCACAAATTGATGAAATTGAATTGCGTCCTCAATAATACATGAAGGGGGTGTAGCTACATCTTCCTGGTGTAGGAAGGATTGAAGCATAAAGAACGTTTACTCAAGAAGCTGAGACAGTATCCTCGCATTTTAAGGACATTATCCAGAAACGTTTTCTTTCCATTTGAATACCACATATTTTAAGAAACCTCATTTATCGCTGAGGAAGACGTGCAACTCCACCCATCTCTTCCCTATTGAAATAAACTCTCCCGCATTTATTTTTTGTCTCGGCATTCTCTCTGAAATCATCGTTCTTCTCGTGGTTTGATTGATATTTTTTATCTATTTGTGGTTTATAGATGATGAATGATAATATGTGTCCACAAAACGCCCTCTATTTCATCTTGATCTGCATAATCAATTGCATTTAATAAAATATTTCCTATACAGTTTTGTAGAGTATTCGGATTTCTCAACTACATATATTTCGATCAATTATTATCTTCTATAAAATATCTCACTCATGCTTCAAGCAGGAGATTACTATGATATTTCCAAAATTCAATACTGAGTGTATAATATTTTATTTATTTATTCGTGAAACGCGGTATATAAGTCGAAAAGTACACTTTCCTACTAAGATTCTTCACTCAATTAAAAGAAAAAATTAAAAAACACTCAAAACTCTATTGACGCATTTCAATTACACTTAATATGGAAATTCCTAAAAGTTCTTCTTTCACATAAGGAGACTTTAGCTGATAGTATATTAATATTTATATTTATTATGTATTGTACGCCGTAAGTAGGAAATAAAATAATTTTATCCCTCTGTTTATGAGACTTCTCACTACATTGGATTGCAATCATAACTTAATCCAATTTTGAAAATCCTATTATTCACAGAGATTGGACTCAAATAAGCGAAAAATATAACTGTTGGGAAAAACTTCAATTAATAACATCAGAAAAAAAAATCATAATTATTCACTTTACGCAAAGACCTTCAGCGCACTCATTCGTTGATATTTATGATTGGTTGTTGTATTCACATCAGCCGTCTTCTGAGGTTTTCCAGAATTATCATATTGTTAGCACAAAACGAAAATAGAAATAGAAACATTCCATACTATTGATTTTCAATTTTGAATGACTAAGTTATAATAGTCAAAATAATTGAAATAAATACATTTATGTAGAGTGTTCCGTCTCATTGGAGACGGCCCTGTCCTTCGAGATCGGTGTGTCATCAATATTTAGACCTTTTTATGTTAATATTTCCATCTAGCATTTTTTCAGCTGCACCAGACGAACTGAAGTGTTATTTGACACTTCTGTTTATTTGTTTTATAATTATTATATATTGTCTTAGAAAACATGAAAGGTAATTTAGTGATTTGACATATTTATGCCTATTAATTTCACATGACACAGCATTCCAAATTATAAACTGATTTTATCCTTCTTTTCTTGCATTTATCTCATAATTCTTCTGTAGCCAATAAGGAGGTTTATTTTGTTCATTCAGTCCACTTCCAAATGGATCTTCCAATAAATTATGTTAATTTCCCTCTTTTTGTATTAGGAGGGATGCATCGAGCACCTCCAACGTCCAGTCTTCGAAAGGAAGGAAAAATCATTATTCTCCTAATAGTCAAGTTGATCGTTTGTAATTGTACAAGCTTAACGCGATTGCTGTATATGTAGCAATCCACCTTACACTTGTTTGTTGTGTAATTGTCATCACATTAGCTTAGTATCATATATATATATATATATATATATATATATATATAGCATATCATATCATATATCATATATCATATTCCTGTGCGGTATACACAGACATGATGGCAATACACAATCACAGGTTACTCCAGGTGATATCAAAGTTCGTCGTAAAGAGATCAAAACTATCCAAGTCACAAGCAAACAAATCTAATAAACGAAGCCAAAAGTCGTAAGTACACAAATAACACGATCAAATACAGAAAGATGCGCAGTAGACCAAGGGCCATGGCGTACTGATCTGTATTGCGTTTACGTGTGCCAATACCAAATGGTGGCGTCACTATCTGTCTCACTCACACTTTATGAAAGGACTCACCCCATCTCGTTCAAACCAGATTCTTAAAGTATTGGATGCACTAGAATCATTTTTAGAAAGTTCGAAGAAATTGTTCGAAATTGTGTGGAAAACCTTTTTTTTTTTGACCTATCTAAGAAATAATCTAGTAAGTACACTTGTTTGTTGTGTAATTGTCATCACATTAGCTTAGTTTCATATACAGTGATACCAAAATATATTAGTTTTTGTTTGTTATAAGTGTTTTACTTCAGTTCCTCATCATCGTTGTGGTTTATCATTATTAGATGGAAGCTGTAGACCACCACACATAGAGTGTTCTTTGAAGTCAAAATCTCCGCTAATAATCAAAAATACAGTCCACTAGAAGCCGTTGAAATTAATCATCGAGATTAATTAATTTGCAATTGTCTATTATTTTAAAATACTGAAATAATAAGCAAACACTACGGTAAACTAACCGTGGTACGAAACATAGAGATTATGATAAACTCCTGTAATTTCCCAACTGTCGCCATTGAAATTTTTTCAATATTATATAAATTATATTTTATATTCTTCCTGTAATTACCTTCGTTTGTGATGAATATTTTTCTAGATAACATAAATGGATTTTTTTTTACTTGAACTTGATCTTTAAATTTGACTTTAAAACTTTCTAGTTTAAATTTGTTTAGTTTAGAAATAATCGTGCTTGCAAATGGTTCGTCGGCCATTGGCCAGCTATTCGGAAAGATGTAATTGAATTGGTCCATTCATTCCTGGGTTCAACGTAATCTTCCAATGATTCCCCCAAAGTTTGAAAATCTCAGACGGTATGACTAAATGATCGGCGCTTCGGAACAAGCACGCAAGAAAAAATACACTACTTTTCTGTATATCTTTTAAACTAAAATCGCATCCGTGGTCTGATATTTCCAATTTGATTTTTTTATTTCGAATTAAAACCCATCTGGTCCTCATGCTGTAATACGCCACTTTATCTTTAACTCGTTCAGGGTCGTTTCCCTTAATATATAAGTGTGTTTATCTCATTATAAAATGGGTAACTTTTTGAAACTTTTTTATTTCCTACTTTCAAAAAAAAATAAAGTTAATTCCAATTTTAAAATAATGAAACAAGCAAAAATCGAAATAATACCTAATATAAACCTTTTTCTGACTATCAACCCTTACCACTGTCACCACTTACTCTCTACATTCTACTCATAATTCCTGAATCTAGTTCCCAACTCAAAAATATATCAAAATATACTTACTTTACTGAACTTTCTTTTTGGAAAGAATTTGGGTTCGTGCTCGTCGCACGAAGGACAAGTCTTTTGTTTTAAAAGTATTTTCTGAGGAGATGGATAGAGCAAAAATAACACATTTAAATGAGATATCACAAATAATGAACTATTATGGTGTCAATTAAAAGAAATTTCAATAGTTACAATTTTTCAGTCTTTTGAAAAGCAATTGATGTAAAATGATATTCTAAAATCAGATCCTAGTAATTGTTTTAATCAATTTTTTAGAAGACTTCAGGATCCTGGACTGTCTATTTTAATGAGTCATACTCTCGTTCCCGCTTATGAACAATCAATATTCAACTAATGAAAAGATTTTAGTGAAGTTACAAAAAACCTACCTTTTACGGGACACCGATCCACCAAAACCCAATGTTCAATAGCTGAACCCTCTACACGGGGGTGTTGGCCTCAGCCCAAAGGCACAACACCCCTTCAAGAACAAACACTATAATTTAGCCCTTTATTTTTGAACCTGAATTAAACTAAACTATCCCGACCACGAACCGATTAGTGACTGTCTGCCACCAATGCCTGACAACGACTCTCTCTTTTTTTTTTTCGAACTTCCAAAACTTTGGCTTCTATCCTCCTACCGAAGTTTTACTGAGTCGGCTTTTTCTAAGTTCCCATCGTTTCAACGCCTACACACGTCTAGACCATCCAGATCTTTTGACTTGTCGATTTCTTATCTCGACTTTACTGAGAATTCCCAATCTTAGCCTTGAAGTCCTTTATGTCGTCTGCACTAAAATCATAATCGCTAACTTCCGTTCCCAAGACCTCCTCGTTGAAATTTAAATGAATCGATCTATTGATTAATACATTGTTGCTTTTAGAATTAACGCCCGTTGTTTAGGCTACATTTTTATCTCAAATAATCAACATCGCTTGTCGGTCCTCGGTCCTCGAGCTTTATTATAATAGAATTCTTTGGATCAAAATTTATTTCCCTATTTCTAAGTGAAACATAGGCCCTTTATTACAATGCTGCCAAACGAACGCACGAATAGAATTGAATTTAGTCAACGCTGTCTTAGTATTGACATCGAAAGTACTTTTAATGTGATTCATTCAAGAACATTTTTACTTGAAATTTCCAAATCTGACAACTGAAGGTTGAAAATACAATTGTAAAAAAAAATTACTCTATAAATTTTGAGAGATTTCCTTTTATGAAACTAGTTATAATAACCGCACATCAGTATACACCGATTTTCCAAGATTTTATTTATCTGACACTCAACAACCTATATATCCCATAACCGGATTACATTTAAACTTCTGTGGAAAATATGGTATTCCACATCAATTATTCAGCCAATTGTACTCCCAGGATTGAAACTTGGGTGTGAATATCAAATTCCTTCAAATATTGCTCTTAAACGTGGGTGTGTTCACGTGGAAATAAAGATAATCAAAAAGTTCTTGTACACCGTTGTGTGTAATAAAGAATAGGTTTTCGCACGATAAATCCAGAGCCACAATCATTTTGTCAGATTGACTGTAAATTTTGAATTGAAGCCATAAATATTCTTGAAAAATCACGTTGGATAAAATATTTCTGAGTGAATTCAGTTATACAAGATGTCCCAGTAGTCGACGTCCAACCAAAAGTGGGGGATAGGCATTTCGAAAAATTTGGAAAAGTTCGCAGCCTGTAATGGTTTTTAACCTTCGTCACTATAAATCTTTATTTAATTTTCAATTTAATTTTTGCCCACTTGCTCCGAGGAGAACAAACAGTGTTGCTATCGTTTCACCCAATGTTTGTTATTTTCGAACTTTGAACAAAAAGTGGTTGGACTAACTAATGAAAAGTTCAAAAGTAATTCTGCCTGGCTTATCCGGCTGGTCGCAAACACGATAACTTTCGAACGGAAAGAGCTAGGGCCTTGAAACTTGCAGGAAAGTGTGGGATATAAATATCTCGACTTATTTCGTTAATGGTCAAAATCGGTTCAAAATTTTCACAAGTATTCACGTTGGAATATTTTTCCCAATATTTTCGAAACTTCAGATTTGATTGATCTGAACCTAGAAGAATAGCAATAACGCGCATGTTCCTGCGGAATTTCATGAGGATAGTTTGATCAAATGTTTCAAGAAAAAATTTTTCTGAGTTAATCAGCGTTGCACGCTATCTTAAGCAGTATGCCTTCGGCAGTAAATGAATAGAGACCTAAATTTTTTGGAGTAGGTTTGGGGCCTAATTGGCTAATTTCTTTATTCGGCAAAATCAGTCGAAAGCTTCCACAGTAACTGTAGTTGAATTTCGTAAATTTGTTTTAATGTTTTCCAAAATATTGATGCGATCAATCTGAAATTTGGTACTTGAGAGGCGAATAATAACACACATGTTCATGTGAAATTTGGCTGCAATCGTTTATTTAGAAGAATTCAAACCAATATACATTCTGTCAAGAAAGTACCGGGAATTATCGATTTAAATCTGGCGGGGCAATGAGGCAGGTAAAAATTTTTTTTTCCTAGGTTGGTACCACTGTCCTTAATTACTATGCCAAGCTTGAGCGGGATCTGTCGACTAGTGTGTTTGCAACAGCTGATTAAGTCAGTCGATGTCAGAGTGCGTGCCGATTTTTACTATGGGTGATTACGTTGAGCAAAGAATTTGTTTAAAGTTTTGTGTTGCAAATGAATTTTCGTGTGCCGATGCATTGAAAATGTTGCAAAAGGCCTTTGGTGATAATGCTCTATCGAAAACTCGTGCATATCAGTGGTACAGAGCCTTCAAGGACGGTCGTGAAGTGGTCGCCCATCGACGGCTTCGATCGAAGATAACGTCGATAAAATTAAGGAAAGGGTACTGGAAAAACGTCGTACCAGCTTGAGAGAGATAGCAAATGATCTTAAGATATCCCACGAGTCCGCACGTACGATTTTGATTGATATTTTGGGCGTGAGAAAGGTGGACGCACGACTTGTACCGAAAGACCTGAATTTTCTTCAAAAACGTCATCGTGAACAGGTTGCTTCAGACATGCTGGATCGCTGTAATTCCGATTCTACATTCATGGAACGCATTATAACTGGTGATGAGACCTGGGTCTACGAGTACGATATGCAAACAAGCCAGCAATCATCGGAATGGGTGGCAAAAAATGAGCCGAAACCGAAAAAACCACGCCAAAGCCGCTCGAAAATGAAGGTGATGCTCATAGTTTTCTTCGATATCCGTGGCGTGGTGCACTACGAATTCGTTCCAGAGGGTCAGACGGTAAACAAGGAGTATTACCTAGGCGTTATGAAACGTTTGCGTGAGCGTATCCGTAAGAAGCGGCCAAATTTGTGGGCGAACAACTCATGGATTTTGCATGATGATAACGCGCCTTCTCACCGAGCTACGATTGTGACTGACTTTCTCGCCAAAAACTCAACAAACGTGCTTCAGCAACCACCGTATTCGCCGGATTTGGCTCCCTGCGACTTTTCCTTCTTCCCAAAACTAAAATTGTTCCTTCGTGGTACCCGTTTTGAGTCGATTGAAGCCATAAAACAAAATTCGGCGCGAGAGCTAAAGTCCATCCCGGAAAGCGCCTATAAAAAATATTTCGATAATTGGAAGTGCCGATGGCATAGATGTATTGGAGCAAATGGAGCCTATTTTGAAGGCGACCCAATAAATTTTGACGATTAAATGTAAAAATGTTGTTTTAGTTGAAAATTCCCGGTACTTTCTTGACAGAGTAGTATATCTTGTAAACTCAGCAGCCTTGATTGCTACCGAAACCATATGAACTGTCCTACGATCGAGTCCAAATTTACCATTGAGATGTAATTTAACGACACAAAGGCTAACGCCACAAAATTAAAAAATAAATAACTAAATTGTGAGCAGAGCAGCGATAAGTGCTACCGGAGCAAAAGCAACAGACCATTGAGTTGAAATTTAGCATTCAGATCTAAACTTACTACGAGAAGACTAATGCAAAGTTTCGTGAGTATCGTTAGTTACATAAACACTGGCTTCACGTCAGTGTTCTTCACCATTTTTAATTTCGATTTCTTCGATCAGTAAAATATCCGAGAAATTTTAGTTGTTTATTGGCAATATAACAACTAACTATATACAGGTGTCCCAGAAGTCGACGTCCAGCCGAAATCAGGTAACAGGTTAGGTCATAATAGTCATCAGAAAAATTCAAAATAAAATCCAAGTCCCGTATTTTTCAAATTATACTGCACTTTCTTTTATTTAATAAAATGCACAAAATTTTTGAACTCCTGTTGCTACAATTTTCCACTATTTTCAAATTTCATTTTTCTTATATTGTCTCCAATAGTACTTCTGTAACCTGTAATCTTCAATTCTAAGCCAATTGCTCCAGCTTGAAAAATTATGTCCCTTTTTGCCGAACCAAGTATTCAAAATTAAAATTTCGCCCAAATTAAATTGACTGCACTGAACAAAAATTGTATTACATCAGTTTGGCAAGTTACTTCAAAAGTAAGCACATTCAATAAGGATTCTAAAATACTATAACACTAACAACATTCTTCTTTAGATTGGACAAAAAAAGTTTTTTCTTGAAGAAATTCAGTTCGTTTTGTGACAAGATTAAATAAATTCACAAAAGATGTTCAAACTGCCCTCATTCGGCCGCAATACATGCACGACAGCTTCTTAAAAAAGATCGGGATATCAAACGGGCGAATCTTCCGTTATTGACGAATTGCATTGCTTCCCATTAGGGAAGAGAATTACTCTCCAGAAGCTCTGCTACATTTTCAATTTGTGTTCAATAAATTTTTTCCTTCACTGCTCCCCAGTGAAAAAAAATCTAAGGGATTCACATCAGGTAAGCAGGCTGGCGACGAGATTGCACCAGATCGCCCTATCCATCTGCCCGAGTATTCTTCATTCAGATTTTCTCTAACTAAGAGGGCAGAGTGCGCTGGGCAGCCTTTTTGCTGAAACCAAATTTCTCTGAAAATAATAGGTGGTACGTCTTCAAGTAAATTTGGGAACTGATTTCGTGAAAAATCTAAATAAATTTCAGCATTTAAAACCTCTGGCAACTCAAATGGTCCTATAACTCTCCTGTTCAAAATTTCAGTCCACATGTTCACTTTAAAACGATATTGAGATCTATCTTGTCTCATTAATCGGATTTTTTACGTGCCACTCGTGTAAATTGTGTAGGTTCATTTAACCATCTTCTCTAAATGTTGATTCCTACGAACACAAAATTTTTTCTAAGAATTTTGGGTCTACCGGTTCTTTTCTAGCATGGTTTGCCTAACGCAACCCGAGTTTCACAATCCCGAGGTAACAGGTAACTCGCTGTAGAAGATATGGGTGGAGCTCAGGTTTTTTCAATAGTCGGTGAGCTGTACTTTTAGGCACTCCTGTGCTTCGCTGAATTTCACATAGCAAAGTACTTGGATCTTCCTGAACTGCTTGAAGCACAATATCGTCGTAAGGCAAGGAAATGGTTTCTTCACCACGCACTTTGTTTGGAAGTCAACCCGCTGTGAAGAGTAGACGGTGCACATTCGTAAAAACTCGATGATCTGAATACAGATCACCATTTGGGTATCTATCGCGATACATTCTTGAAGCTGTAGTAATGTTACATCTGCATTCTCCATAAATGAGGTGAATGGTGGCAAATTCCTGTGCGGTATACACAGAAATGATGGCAATACACAATCACAGAGTTCTCCAGGTGATATCAAAGTTCGTCGTAAAGAGATCAAAACTATCCAAATCACAAGCAAACAAATCTAATAAACGAAGCCAAAAGTCGTAAGTACACAAATAACACGATCAAATACAGAAAGATGCGCAGTAGACCAAGGGCCATAGCGTACTGATCTGTATTGCGTTTACGTATGCCAATACCAAATGGTGGCGTCACTATCTGTCTCACTCACACTTTATGAAAGGACTCACCCCATCTCGTTCAAACCAGATTCTTAAAGTATTGGATGCACTAGAATCATTTTTAGAAAGTTCGAAGAAATTGTTCGAAATTGTGTGAAAAACCTTTTTTTTTGACCTTTCTAAGAAATAATGTAGTAAGAGTTAAACCATTTCAAAATCCCCAATAAATGCGCTAACTTTCAAAGTAATTTGCCAAACTGATGTAGTACAGTTTTTTTTTCAGTATAGTCAGTTAAATTTGTTCGAAATATCAATTTTGAATACTTGGTTCGGCAAAAAGTGACATTATTTTCCAATCTGGAGTAATTGGATTAGAATTAAAGATCGCAGGTTACAGAAGCACTATTCGGGATAACATAGGGAAAATAAAATTTGACGAAAGTAAAAAATTGTAGCAACAAGAGTTCAAAAATCATCACAGTGTGTGCATTTTCTCGAATAATAAAAAATACAATATAATTTGAAAAGTACACGACTCAGATTTCTTCACATATTTTTCTGATGACTACTATATGACTCAGCCTGTTAACCGATTCCAGCTTGACGTCAACTTCTAGGATACCTGTATAATAATGAACCAGCGAACCGGAACTTCTCACATAAAATATGTACCTTAATGAATTTCTGAATCAACCAGACAGCCATAGGGAAAATATCAATAGTTTCAGGCTGTAATCAGTTTTATGACACACCATGGCAATATCAGCCTTCTATGACATTTGTCTATCGTAAGTTGGTATTCGTGAAGCATTTAGTTTATTTAATCAATTTTGTCCGCCTGTTCTGGGGAACAGCATGCTATCGTTTTTCCCAAATGTCTGTAATATTTGAATTTTAAGCCGAAAATAATCTCAGTTTGAAAATTTCTTCTATATTTCGAATAGTTCCGAAGCAACTTATACGATCGAAAAGAAATCTGATAGCTGGATATATAATTATAAGGAAAATGTTTACGCCAAATTTTGTAAGTATCGGCCTTATAAGTAGAAAATACTAGTTTTCGAACGAAAAAACCTTAAAACTTAAAAATTTCAGGGTGGGTTTTAAGTTCAAATGTAAAAGTTATTTTCAGAAGTGGACTTAATTGATTCAATGGTTATTGAGATATTCATACTATATTTCGAATGTTTTCGAAAGTATAAATTCGAGTTCAAACCTTATATTTTGATGTGGAAGGATAATAAGGAGGCTCATAGATTCTTATATGATATAGGCAAAAAGTGTGAAAAGAATGTGATGTTTTGTTCGATATATTTTTTCCATTTCTTCTTGCCAATATGTAACTGTGTATATTGAAAGGATGGAGCCTTTCAAAAATGTATTTTTCATTTACATGAGATTCTCTGTTTCTTCAGGAGACCAATGCGTTTTAAACAAGTGGTTATTTCGAGGCTGGAAAAACTTCTGTCATTCGTGTTTTGACAGAACGTTAGTTCAATATTTGATATTAACGAAATTATTCGACTCACACTAGCACAAAACTGGAAAATACTAAACACAAATCCAATGTGGTGAATCTTCTATCCAAATTTACAAAATTTAATAGAAATGATAGGCCCTCACGATAATTTGTGTATGAATTTGTTCGTGAAAACTGGATAGTTATTTTATAAAACGAACCATTCACGTTCTCGTCCAGAGAATACACTTGAAACGTTGCTGATGCAGGTCAGAATGTGACTGAGCATCCATCAACATCAATCGTGCTCATGAAACTGAAGATTTCTCGCACTTCTCTGAGGAGTCTTTTGCATAAATACCTCGGCATGGAGGCTATCAAAATTCAGCAAGTCTATAAAGTGAAGCCGCGTGACCATTCGATGCGTTTCCACTTCACTTAATAGGCTAATGATCGCAGGGCCGGACATGACCATCTTTACAAAAAAATCATCTTTAGCGATGACTCTAATCTTCATCTCGGATGACTACTTTTTGTGGGGATTCGTTCAGAATAAGTGTTACGTTTCTCATCCAGAAAATATTGATACCTTGAAACACCAAATCGATGTTGCCATTAATGAGATGGAGCCCCAAACAATCGACGATGTACTGAAAAAAGTAAATGAACTGATGGGGTACTGTAGCCAGTCGTAGTGCTCATTTGAATGATAGTGTTCTTCGCTCGTGAATGTGAACGTTCAGCTTTTCTAATATACTCACAACTTCAAAAAATATCCATTAGTTTTTTACTTATAGCCATTCGAAAATGCAAATCTTAAATAGCCCACTTAGGAACAGAGCTATCACCAAAAAATTTTCCCTGGCTTTGGACTCACTATCGTTGTTTTGAAATGAAGGATATCAAATACTGACGAATAAATACATCTCGAAAATACGTATCACATAATCTATTATTCTACTTGCATTTAACCAATTTCAAAGACCACCCACACAAATTCCGTGCACAGAATTAACATTGATGTTTTTTCCTTCTGCTTCGTTGGTTCGGTGTATAATTCCCGAGACTGAACGGTTTTTCAATTCCCAGGGAATTCCCTTGATTTCTCTATTCCCTTAGGACTTTGAATACGTGACGGCCCTCAATTGGGCATACGTTTCGTTCTTTGCCGGGGTTTGTTTTTACCTACTTGTGCTGAAAGTTTTTATTCCAAGAAATATATAAGCATGAAATATATTGATTTTTCGCAAACCACTTGATGAAAAATTTTGGAAATTTTAATATTAAAACAGATTCAATCTGTTAGTCTTCTACAATTTTAATTTCAAAAAAATTTTTATTCAAAAAACTTTTAGAATTAAATTAATGTCTACAATAAGCAGCGCTTATATTTAATAGACTTATATAATAAAGAATATATTACATGTTTTGAGAGATTTTTGAATTACCTTATTCGAATATTTAAATATATTGAATATTTCAAATGAATTATATTTTTTGAGAAATTCTCAACTTGTGTTTTATGTTTTTGAAAAGCAATTGGTTTCATTATGGTAAGATCAGAAACAAAATTTTGTCTCCTTCAAATATTTATTTATTTATTTCAATTGCTTTCTTTATATTGGTTGGTTTATTTATTCCATTTGACATTGTATATTGAGTTTTAATTATATACGTCTATTAAATATAAGCGGTGCTTTTTGTAGACATTAATTTAATTCTAAAAGTTTTTTGAATAAAAATTTTATTGAAATTAAAATTGTAGAAGACTAACATATTAAATCTGTTTCAATATTCAGATTTTGTTATATTTCTTCTATCAAGTAAAAAGCCTTTTCCTATTTTATTAAACATTTTGGATATAGATAAGGTAGATAAATACATTCGGTCAAGAAAGTACCGGGAATTATCGATTTAAATCTGGCAGGGCAATGAGGCAGGTAAATTTTTTTTTTCCTAGGTTGGTACCACTGTCCTTAATTACTATGCTAAGCTTGAGCGGGATCTGTCGACTAGTGTGTTTGCAACAGCTGATTAAGTCAGTCGATGTCAGAGTGCGTGCCGATTTTTACTATGGGTGATTACGTTGAGCAAAGAATTTGTTTAAAGTTTTGTGTTGCAAATGAATTTTCGTGTGCCGATGCATTGAAAATGTTGCAAAGGGCCTTTGGTGATAATGCTCCATCGAAAACTCGTGCATATCAGTGGTACAGAGCCTTCAAGGACGGTCGTGAAGTGGTCGCCCATCGACGGTTTCGATCGAAGATAACGTCGATAAAATTAAGGAAAGGGTGCTGGAAAACCGTCGTACCAGCTTGAGAGAGATAGCACATGATCTTAAGATATCCCACGAGTCCGCACGTACGATTTTGATTGATATTTTGGGCATGAGAAAGGTGGCCGCACGACTCGTACCGAAAGACCTGAATTTTCTTCAAAAACGTCATCGCGAACAGGTTGCTTCAGACATGCTGGATCGTTGTAATTCCGATTCTACATTCATGGAACGCATTATAACTGGTGATGAGACAACTACGAGTACGATATGCAAACAAGCCAGCAATCATCGGAATGGGTGGCAAAAAATGAGCCGAAACCGAAAACACCACGCCAAAGCCGCTCGAAAATGAAGGTGATGCTCATTGTTTTCTTCGATATCCGTGGCGTGGTGCACTACGAATTCGTTCCAGAGGGTCAGACGGTAAACAAGGAGTATTACCTAGGCGTTATGAAACGCCTAGGTAATATAAGGGGCCTGTAAATGAATGGGTTGGTTCGCTCATGAAGCAAACTCCCTTCCTATCACGTCGGGGATACCAATGAAGCTCTCGAAGGAATTGCAATGTTGCGAGGGAGCTTCCACCTTTTAGTTTGGGAGACGGCGCTTCGCTCGGAGCCTGCGCATCTGAAACTTCATCAGACAGGCGTGATGTGCAGCTTTGCCTGTGACGCTGGTGACCATGTGTTCCACTTGGAAAGATGATCGTCAAACACTGTGCCTTGCCCTACTTGAACTCGGCTGGAAAGGTTAGTCACGAATCCTTAGACTAGTCGGGTCCTCTATTGGTACGCCGGTCAAGCTGCGACTGAGCAAGGCAGGTTTCTGGACGAGAAACGAAGAAGTTATTCGCTACACACTTCCCCTCCAGTGAGCGTCGATAAAGGTCATGGAATAAGGCGTTGGAAGCAGGCAAGGAGACAGTCCGCCGCTGGGCTGGTCGTGGTGCCATCTCTAGCGGGGATCTGTGCAACGAAAGGAAAGGCCGTCTGGGAATGATGGATAGGGCAATTAGGGCCTCTAAATGAATGGATTGGTTCGCTCTAGAAGCAAACCCCCCAATCACGTCGGGGTCACCAATGAAGCTCTTGGTGAATGTTGGTGTTGCAAGGAAGCTTCCTTCCCTTAATTCGGGAGACGGCGTTTCGTTTCCGAGTCTGCGCATCTGAAACTCATCAAAAAGGCGTGATGCGCAGCTCTGCCTGTGACGCCAGTTATCATGTGTTTCGCTCGAAACGCTGATCGGCAAACGCTATTTGCTTTGCTCCATTTGAACTCGGCGGGGACGATAAGTCACGAATCTTTAGACTGGTCGTGTTCTCTATTGGTACGCCGGTCAAGCTACGACAGAGCGAGGCAGGTTTCTAGACGAGGAGCCAAACAGTTGTTTGCTTGAAAACTTTCAAGGTAGCTTTGAGATCTACATGTCGCGAGTGAGTTCGGTGATGGAAAAAATAGGTATGGCCATTTCGCAGTTATTCACATTTGGAAAATTCTCCTATATTCCCAATTTTCCGAAATTACCAATTTAATCGATCTTAAATTTGGCACGTCCAAGTAAAATAATAACACTGATTTTCATGTGAAATTTCGTGAAAATCGTGTAATTAAAAATTTAAAAAGAAAATTCCATGAGAGTATCAGCGTTGAGCGCTAACTTCAAAACTATAATTTTTGAACGAAAAGAGATATAGACTCAAAAGTTTTGAAGTAGGTTCGGGGCTGAGTATCTCCACTGATTTTGTTATTGCGCAAAGTTCAATGGTTTCGAAGTTATTCATATTAGAAATTTTTTCTTATCTTATTTTTTTTGTCCAGTGTTATAGCATCGACTGGTGTGATAATAAATCAATAATGCCTGACCAAATGAAGTACACAAACACATCTATGGTCTAAGAGGTACTCGAACTCTCAATCTGCGCATCTCTGCCAACTATGCCACCGAGATCTCCTTCTTTTATTTCAATTGATATTTTCCAAAGTACCAATCAAATTGATCTGAAGTTTGAGGTTTAGAGGGATAATAGTAACGAACATGTTTCTGCATAATGTGATGAGGATCGTATAATTAGATTCAAACCGAAGGCAAAAATTTTGTAGGCGGATCAGCGTTTAGCACTGAAGAAACAAACCATAGTAAAATTCCCACGATCGAACTTTAAATGAGCATTTACATGTGACATAATGACAAGAAAACTAATTAAGAATTTCGTGGAGATGGTATAATTAGATAACCTAAAATAGAAATTTAATTAGGATCGTGGGTGATATTACCTAACGCGTAAAAGCTCCTGACTTCACGTCAGTGCTGTTCACCTTTCACATTTATTTTACTTGTTTTTCGAGAGATTCCGTTCGGTATATGCATCTCAGTTTTCAAAATTTCAATCTCCTGCATAAGTATGAAACAATATTTTTGTGTGCTTGTTCTAGAGAACAGCTTGCTATTGTTTTACTCAAATGTCTTTTATGTTAGAATTAAGATTCGACAGTAGTCTTATACAATTAGGTAGGAGTCACTGATGAAGAATCCGACGTCAAAAATAATTCAGTCCGGCCAGTCTATCTCTGAACGCGATAACTTTCGAATGGAATGATCTAGAAACTTAATGGAAAAAAGGAAACTTAATGGAAAAATTGCTCAAATGGTTCCACAGTTATTCGCATTCGAATTTTTTTGTTTTTTTAAATTTTGTCAAAACAGCACACCCCAATCGATCTGAAATTTTATATTATGAAGCAAAATAATGACTGGAATATCCTGCGAAATGTTGTTAGGATCCTATGACAAAATGATTAAAAAAAAAAGAAATTGTGAGCAGAGCACCGACTAGCGCTAACAGTCCTACGAATGAGTTCGAATTTAGTATTACGATGTAAAAATAACGGTATAAAGGCTTATATGCATTTACTGAAAATATCTTCATATACTTTTGATACTTTTTACCGAAATCAGGTTGGAACAAATTTAACAAAAATTACGCTTCGCCTGGATTCGAACACTTGTTCTAAATTTCGTTGTACTATCCATAAGCCATCTTGCTACCTGAAATATTAGAATTTCTCTGATTTTCAAAGACATATTTTCAGGTTTGAAAGGTTTATTTTGAAGAGTTCGAAAATGAACATATTCTTGTAATTTATATTCACGAAACTACATCTAATCCCTGAATTTGAACTCAGTCGGATTTCAAAACTTTTCAAAATATTTGGAAAATTCAATTTCAAATGAGAATAACTTAGGAGCCAGTTCAGCGATTCTGTTCATTTTTGAAAATAACTAGTATATTCAGAATCCAAACCTATTTAAAAAATGTTTTCAATCCATTTATACATTGACTTAACTCCAGGTATTCACTTGGAATGATACCCACATGATATATTTTAGGTGTTTCGTGGAATTAAAAACTCTTTTAAAAACATACCGCTTTATTGAAGATCTTAGCCTTACGAGTTCAAAAACCTCTCTGCCGCTCTAAATGAAAGTATGATTGAGCAAGAATTAGAACAAAAGGAATAAAGTGACAAGTAAGCATTTCTAAAATGGACTGACGATTACTTCACATGAATCTTCCCGATTTTCAGAATTTTTGTTTTCTTCATTTACAGAAGTGCAAAAGTTGAATTTCTTTCTACAAAATAGGTAAACGATCATTGAAAAAACACAAAAAAAAGAAGAGCATGATAAAGGCACTGAAATATGTATTATGATCACTCCACGAATTGAGTTCTTTCAAAGTTGGAATCTCCATATGGTGTTCAACCTTGGGTTTCTTTACTCCTTCCATTATTTTTTCAAAGAAGTCAGTTGAATTTAAGATGATTCTTCGTACTTTCGGATCGGACAGATTTTCTTTAAACCATTAGGAACCATACAGTTCGTGGTCAGCTGGATCTGGGAATTGCATGTCGTACACATCCACCATCGCATTCTTCATAAACCATTGTGTTTTGGATAGACACAATTGTACCATCTTTTATCGGGATGAGGTTAGGCAGGTATCGTGAGGTTTTCTTAAGCAATCTTCGGTTAATGTCTGTAAAATATCTTTAAGGCAAGTTTCCGGATGATGTAAGTCACCTTCCTTAACAACGAAGAAATCCTCTAATTCCTGAATGATCTGACAATTCCATAGAACTGTCCTCTTTTGCGATCATGTAAGTGGAAAGGTTTGAAATGGTTGTGTTTTGGTAAGGCAAATTATGAATGTGAAATACTTCATAACTTGACCTTTGAAAGATCAGAATGGTTATAGCGAATAATAATTCTGTATTCTTAACAATTCACTTACTTCAATTTTATCAGCAACAAATTGTAACTTTCCAGTCACTTGACAAGTCTGTAAAATATATGTTTATTATTGTAATAAAGTGATTTCTACCAATTTGGAAACAAGTTTCATCAGATATATAGACATTATTGAAATTATCTTCTTGAAAACGTTGATAAAATTTTATCCTTCTTTTATTTTATGAAGGTGTCACTATAGGGTTTTCTTTTTTTTTGTTTCCTTGTAATGTAGACTTGTCTTTTCAGAGACATACGGACATACGGACGGTTTCTGGACATACTTTTATATTTCATTGATTTCCAAATATGTTAGCCAATTTGCGAGACCGCAGGCGCAGAATGTGTCGTCCTAAGGCCAATAACGCGTTTAAATTGTTTCCTTTAATCTTACGCGGTCTTCTTAAAAGTGATCTATGCCTCATACCCATGCTATTTTTCATTCTCTTTATTGTCTCATATACAGAAATTTTTCTTAGTTCAGTCAAATCACTAATGTTTCAACGTTTTGAAAAGCTTTTCTATATAAATATTCTACCTGTTTATTTTTCTAGTCGCGACATTATGTCATGAATTGTTTATCTGTTGTTATGTTATTTATGGCGAGCGGACGTCTGACCACCCTACTACTGCGTCCGCACGGACTATTATGGTTCACCCCTAATTAATATCTCCCCGATGAGATCCAGTTTTTCGATAAAACTGATAATCTTGTTCAGGGGTAATTTTTTCAGTTCGCCGTGGGCTATAAAAGCCTGGCCAAAGACCTCAAATCTGATTCGACTCACCGCTGGGCACTCTGAGACGATGTGCATTGTTTACCTGTTGACAATCAACAATATTCGATAAATAGTGTTGTCGTGAAACTTTGACCATAGCCGACTATCTGTACAACCTATTTTATACATTTCTTTGATCTAAGAATGTTACAGAAAAGAAGTAAATTAAAATTAAAAAGCTTTTTCAGCTTGTGCAAGTTCGAAGTTCAGATGTGTTCTGATTAGGCTTTGTAACTGCGACTTTACGGTCACAGCGCTGTTAGTTTTCGACCCAACAGTGAAATCGTGGCCGAAACCCGTCCAACTAGAAAATCCGTTTCCTACTTGAACAGGATTTTAACCCAGCACCTTTTAATTCCAAGCCCAATGCTCTTACCGCTAACCTATCGGCACTCTATTTCTAAATAACTTAGCAAAAATCTTCATGTCATCATTGTACAGCTACTCATAAATACCAAATTTGAGTCCGATCAGATACGCTGGAACTTCGGGAAAAGAAGGAACTGTTTCAAATGTGGATAACTGTGGAACCACAGAACTGATATTTTCCATGAATGAATTCAAACCGAGATATTCAGTCTGAATATTTCAAAATCTCGAACTCTTTCGGTTCGAAAGTTAGAATATTTACGGACGGACCAAAACGTACTTGACCGACAGAATTATTTTTAGATTTAATTCTTAATCACTGGGTCAGAATTGTTCAAAAATATTATCGAGTCAAAATTTGAAAATTACAGACAATTAGAAAAACGATAACATGCTGTTCCCTAGAAAAATACACCTGTAGATTCAGGTAAAAAATTCAGAAAGAAATAAATTTTCACTGGTCTTTTTTCGGCACCTGGAAAAGATGATATGTAGATCAATATGATACATATATTTGATGCTGAAAAGTATGTTCAGAATTAGAAAAGGTCCGGTTATGAGCAAGCTTGTGAATTTGAATTCTCTGTGAAGAAATACGGCATTGAATTTAAATTAGAGAACGCTAAAGTATTTAATGAAGAATAAATAGAGGAATTTTTAACCGAGACTATGGTCGAAATATTTCAAAATATAAATATGAAAGGATGTCGATAACGTTAAGATAGTGATTTTGGATTTTTTTCATGGAGTGATAATATAACTATAAACTTACTAGGCAAACTCTTCCAGACCAATTATGCAAATTATCCTGATTTGCATTATATCCCACATCAGAACAAAGACATGTCGCTTCAGTTTGGGAAGAAGGAAAATATATCGCCAGACAGAAATGGAGCCTAACGAGACCCAGGTAATGATTACAGGAATCGTTTAATTAACCAATATGCACCGTAGTCAGTTTGTTGATAGTTTGATCTAACATTATCTCAACCAGGATATAACTAACAAGCTAGAATTCATGTGTGAGGAAATATTGGAACTTTATCTTTTTAACTTTTTGTAGGTAAATTTATAAGATTCAATTGGACAGTCACTCCATAGGATAAAATTCGATAACTTTATAAAGAATCACGAATTGAGTCATAAAAAAAATTTTTTTGGCGAAATTGAAGATAAAACTGAAATGCGATATTACCACTTCAGGTTAAAGTTTCCGAATGATGGTATACAAATATTTGAGAATATTTCTCACCTAAAGTTTTACGACTCCGTAGTTCCTAATTACTCGTACCTCAATAATTCGCCCGTCACTACTGATCCAGAGGATCTTTTAAAACTAAGCGGAAGGGTTTTCCTGAAGAAAGATTATTTGCGTTTTCTAAAAAAATCCTAATGAAAGACTGATTCTATAAGATAGGGTTATATCTTTATTATCGAGGAATAGATAGATAACTGTGTTTTATCGAAACTATCAAATGGCCATCGAACTAAGTACTTCAGCCAAATATCAAGGAATATTTAATTGAAATAATGAATTTTCATAGTCAGTGAGAGAATTGTATGTTGTTTCCCAGATTTAAGCATATGGTTCATTTCGTTAATAGTATTTTCATATTGTTTGTTGCCTGTTACGATATTTATCGCAATAGGGACGAATGGGTAGTGAATTTTAAAATAAATAATAATAACATGTATTTGATGATAGATACAAGTGCGCAAGCTGATAAAATTTCTAACAATATATATATATATTGTCATGGTATTTACAGTTAAAATAAATAATTACATAAATATATTAAGGAAAAGACTCACCTTTGTATATAAGTTAACTCGTTAGAGTATAACTAGAGCAAAATTCATTAAATAATATCCATTCTGACAGAAATATTAATAATTCAATTCATTTAAATACTCACAAGCTAAAATTATGAAGAAAAAGCATATACAGGATACATAACGACTAGTCGATTGAAAATTCTTTGAACGATAATCAAAAAACAGTACTCTTGTTGACAGTTTATAAATAGAATTCACAGGGAGATTTCAATTCACAATTATTCAATATAAAACCAGCCAAAGTTGCAATAGAAAGAAGTAATTTGAATTTAGATATCCAATTTGAAATTGATGAAGAATTTGTTGAAAAGATTTGTTATTATAATGAATCACATATAAACTTTAGTGAAATTGTTGACAAAGAACAAGCTAAATTAAATATAACTCACCAGAATGATGTAAATGGGACAAATTTGATCAAAATTCACTTAATTCAATGAGAGATAGCATCTACGTCAGATATTTTCAAATAATTAATGTAAGAGATATCCTTCAAGATGTTTAGCCATCAATAGTATTGTAATAGCATCTAAGCTAAAGAATTTTAATCAATTTCATAAGTAATATTAAGTATTTTATAAGTTATGAGCATTAGAAGTTAAAATTTGTTAAATTTTGACACTTGAAATACTGTACGAACGAAAAGCAAGACTTACACTGTTCTGTTTAATATGAAACATACATCAAAATGTAGTTAAAAAAATAAGCTAATTTTCAAAAGTAATTTCAAACCAGGAAATATTGTAAATTTTGTAAAATCATCAAAAGCATCATTTTTATATAATTTTGACAGAAGCTAGTAAGCTTTGATATTCAACTTTTCTTGAAAACTATAAATAGGGCAGAGACAGAAAAAGTCGGCCAGTCTCCAATTATATGCAGAGCAGAATCCTTGTCGGTCCGTAATTAAAAAAGTGCCAAAAAAGTATCATCATCTGAAAAAAGAAGATTATTTGGTTATTGTGAATGGAAATTGAATCCAGAAAATACATTACCTGAATGTGAATGGAAAAATATCACATAGAAATCAAGTTTTAAATGATTTGGATATATCTAAGAAAATCAGCAAAGTAGCCTGTGAATTTCAGAACATTCTAGAAGTGTTGTTTCCAACGAAACCAGCGTTATTCCTGAAAGAAGAGACAATAAAAAAAGAACAATCCTAAATTGATGAACAAACTTACCAAAGGTATTAAAATTCAATCCTGTTAATCTTTTCCAAAAGAAGTTTAGAAATAATAATCATTGTTTACATTAGAATTACGTTAGGTTATTTAGATGAGGTTAGGTTAACATAGAATTAGATCTAGCTTATTGTTCACTGATTATAATATTTCAAATTACTTCCATAAAATATAATTTAAAAATTCAATCTTTTTAGAAAATTCAAATTGAATCCTCCCTCAAATATTAATCAAATTTAATAATATTTTAATTTCAATTATTCAAAATTATAATCATAAGAGTTAGCCGGGAACATAGAAAACATCACTTATATACAAGGATGATCTAATAAGTATTCATTATTAAAATTTCATTAATGTAATACCATAACAATATATATATATATATATATATATATATATATATAAAATATTTGAACGAAATAGAACTGAGAAAATGTAGAACTGAACTACACAGATATACAGATGAAACAGATTTGAATTCTAGACACAAAAATAATGATTATAAGAATAATTTCCATATTGTTAGAAATAATAGACTGCAAATTTCAGAAATTGAAACTATAAATCACCTTAAAATTGCAAAGATAATGAATTAGTCGAACCAGATAATGTATAAGAGGAATTCAAAAAAGTTTCTGAAAGTATAGCTTGCATTCCAGGACAATATATAATAAAAGTGAACGAAAATGTTGCATCTGTTTTTCACATAAGCAGAAAATTTTCATAAAGCATCAGAGATTAGTTAAAAAGAACATTGGATAAATCAGTAGAACAAAAAATAATGGTGAAAGAAAACGAACCATGAATAGGTGAATGCTCTAGTAATCGTGAATAAACCGAATGTGTGTTTTGTTTATGCATTGATCCCACTGATTTGAATGATGTTATATATAGGGATCATTTTCAAATACCTTCATTCGAAGAAATTATAAAATATTTCAACGAGGCGAAACTTTTTTAAGAATTAGATGTATCTTAAGGTTTTTGGAATATTCAACTGGATAAAAAAAATTAAAATAATAAGAAGCGGTTTTTTTTTTACTTGATAGAAGGATTATTACAAACTTTGAATATCAAAACAGATTTAATCTGTTAGTCTTCTACAATTTTGATTTAAAAAAAATTAAAAAAAAAGTTTTTGAACTAACTTATTCAAATATTATATTATTCTAATATTTTTTTAACACATTTTTTTTGAAAAATTGTAGAAGACTAATAGATTAAATCTGTTTTGATATTCAAAGTTTGTACTAATCCTTCCATCAAGTAAAAGAAACCGCTACTTATCATGTTATTTTATACATAATATATAATTATATTAGGTTCTTGAATAAAGAAATTTATTATACAGTTTCCAGTGGTTTAAGGAAGGCCATAAACTGCCTTATAAACTTTGTGTGGTTTCTGTGTTTAGCATAGAACAAAGAGTACATTGGATATTAAATGTACCTACCTAGTTTGAATTTACATTCACAGTTTCCAAAAATTGTTTGGTAAGATTACATGTTTATTTATTTCTATTTGATTTTATGTTTCAAATGTAAAGTTGAATCTGAATTCTAATTGTTTTTGAGAATATGCTACATGTTTTTGAAGTAACTCATTCAAATATTTGAACATAATAAATATTTCAAATAAATTAGTTTTAGAGAAGTTCTTGAAATTATGTTCTAAATTATGTTGGGAAGAGACTTAATTTTCATAAATATGAGACCAGAAACATAACATTTCATCAAATGTTTGTTACAGGCAAGAAATACGTACCACTGCCTGTCTGACGAGTTCAGATGCGCATATTTGGAACGAAACATTCAATATTACTTATTTTTTTATTTTATTTAACAATTTATTTTTGTTGGGTTGTTTTATTCAATTTTATATTGTATAATGAATTTTGACTTTATACGTCTTTTAAATATAAGCAGTGCTTATTATAAGACATTAACTTAATTCTAAAAATGGAAAAAAAAATTTTGAAATTAAAATTATAAAAGACTAACAGATTAAATCTGTTTTAATATTCAAAGTTTGGATAAAAAGAATTAAGAGTTTTGTACCTTGAATACCCCATTTAAAAGATATCGCTTTGTTCGTCTTCCTTGTGGTATGAAAAGCACAACAGGGATGTTTGACTGTTTTGAAATTACTGATGGCACATCAGTTTATGTTAGCAATATTTTAGTATGGGATTCAAATGAAAAGGAACATGTTGAAAGCTTAAACTCAGAATTAAAATGTACAAATGTAAAATTAATATTAACAAACTAAGATATTAAGGACATTATGGTGATAAACGTATACAACCTGATAATAATAAAATATTATTCATCATAAATTATTCAGGGCCTTAATACAAGAAGATATTCGAAGAATTTTTTTGTATTTTCAATTATGTTCATGAATTCATTCCTAATTCGTCTGATATATAATAACTTAACTATTGAGAGGACTTTTGAAGAAGTGGTTGTCAGTGGTAATTTTATCATTTGAATGTTTCAATATTAAAAAATGTTTTGATTTCGCTGTCAGTGTTACAACAGATGGAGGTCAGTTCACTCTAGGTGCAGCTTTACTTCGAAAAAATAAATCAGTTTCGTATCATGTAAATCATTCATAACTTCCCAAAGTACGGTTGTAGAACTTATCATCATTCTATATTTGGAAGGGAAGTGATTATTGAAACAGATCACAAACCTCCCATTCAAAAAATCTTTACTTCAATATCCCATAGAACTTCAGGGAATGTTATTTGACCTTCAAAAATTTAAACAATAGAATTCGAAAAATGTACTTTGAAAAGGAAACTGAAATTTAAGCGTCTCTTTATGTTAATGAAAAAATTTATATGAAACAAATAAGATCTGAATTCTTGGAAAAGTAGTTCAAAATATAATTCAACTTCATATATTGTCAAAGAAAATAATAGTGATACATTCAAGCGTAGAAACAGATATTATCTGAAACCAATCTATAGGAATCAAAAATTGTATAATAATATTCATGTCCATTATCGTAATTTAGATATAAAGTATAATTTGCCAGAAACTGCTAATAATTATTTTGATTGTGAATCATTAATTAAAAATAGTGAAAATCAAATTATTGAGAGAATTACTGTTTATTCTTCATCTTCGAAAACGCAAACCACTTCATATGGAACATATATTGAAAAACTTGATCTCTTATTATATTAATGATATGTACGTAACATTATTCTTCAGCATAATATTGTGAATAATTCTCTAAAAGTGTGAATTTCATACTTGTTTTTATTTTATGAAATAAGGGAAATATTCCATATGTGAGATATATGCATATCTTTATATTTCTGGCGACGTCAATTGTACTTCTTGAAAAGAATAAAGTCCACTTTAGTCCAAGACATGATCGAGATTATCAGTTGAACAACATATGCATATAAGAATACGACAATAGTCGCCTGCTAAAGTCATGGTATAACGAAACAATTATTGGGTGAACAATAACACCTAGTGGGAGTTGAAATTGTTTCTTCACCGTGAATTTTGGGATGCATTTCCGTTAAGTATAAGTAAAAATAACCAGAGACAAATATTTCATACAGATTATTATTAATATGTCACAAGTGAAGCTATCTTGTCGAAAGTATATTCAAGTATTTTACCCATAAAATTGTTACATAGATGAAACTGAAATATTTGAAATATTTTCCTAGTATCGTTTTCTATTTACAGTTAGTGATCTAACTGATTTTTATTACCTAAATGATTCTTGCTACTTTTGGATGATAAAGCAATTCAAAAAATAATTTTTAGGTGTCCAACCTGTATTTTCGATTGCCAGTACTGACAATTTCATTAGTAAACATAGTCGGTCTCAGGAAAAAATCCCTTTTGCTACTCAATAAACCGTCATAAAATCATCAAACTACTTGAATATCAGTATTTCAAAATTATGAAGATAGTTGTATCCCTTAATTCTCGCAGTAATTGAATTTCACTGACGTTGTAATATAAGTCGCACTTCAAAATCACATCCAGAAATATATCATTTCAGGTTCAGTGCTTGAATTTACTTACGAACTATTTATTCTGAATTTTTACTTCTCCAATGTCAGGTATGCTCGTTAGACAGTAAGCTACCCAAGAGTATTTTGATTTGTAGCTTAACTGTCGGGTGTTTTTTTGTAGTGATGGAGCTTTAATTTGAAATAAAACACATTTAAATTAGGATTGGAGACATTTTTTTTTTATTTAAGAGATAATTTTATGACATTTATGTTTCAAAAATAATTTCCGGCATATGTCCACCACGCCTAGCTCTCAGGAACTGCATTCGACAGACCAATTTTGGACTACTTTTTCGAGTAATTCAGGCCTTATTTCATCAATAACACGAGTTATGTTTGCTTCCAAAGCGCCTATTGTTTCTGGTTTATCAGAATAAACCAATGACTTGAGATAACCCCAAAAATAATCCAATGGAGTTATGTCGCATGATCTTGGAGACCAATTAATTGGACCATTTCTCGAAATAATGTTATCGCTAAATCTTTCTTTCAATAAATCAATTGTTACGATAGCAGCATTTGGTGTAGCACCATCTTGTTGGAACCAAAATACTTGTGGGTCGATACCATTCAAATTCTGAAACAAATAATCATTGATCATCGATCTGTAATGAGCACCATTCACTGTAACATTAGCTCCAGCATCGTTTTTAAAGAAATATGGACCGATGATGCCTCCAGCGTGTAAAGCACACCATACATTTTTCAGGACGCAATGGAACCTGCAGAACTTCTTGAGGATTGTTTTCACTCCATATATGGCAATTTTGCTTGTTTACATAACCGTTCCACCAGAAATGAGCTTCATGAACACAGTTTTACGATAAAAAAAGGATCAACTTTATGCTGTTCTTGGATGGGTGTAGACCAACATTTTCCATGTGGTGGATGCAAAGAGTCCAACTTGTTGTGAACGTCGACGAATAGACAAATCTGAATCATCATTAACACTATGACTTACAGCAGCGATATTTTCTTCTGTACGTACAGTTCTTTGTTTTGTTGTTGTTGTTGCATCTAGTAGAGAAAATGTTGTCTGAAATCTATCGACATTTCGACGAATAAACTGCTCTGATGGACGATTATATAGACCATCAATTTCACGAAGTGCTCTATAAGTTTGGCGCATAGAACACTGACTTTGAAAATGAATTTCAACAATTTGTAAACGTTGTTGCGGCGTTAGTCTTTTCATGATAATTTGTCAATGCTTACTGAACAGAAATGCCAAAACATCATGACTTCTTCCTTCTGACAAATCACAGTTATCCCTATCGAAAGTTCTATCACTCTTAAAAATCCACCCGATATATCATTATTATACAGATAATCTGCTCAGACGTATAAAGCACGTTGTTTATTGAAGAACGGACACGTCTCTTCCAAAAACGGAGAGTTCGATCGCGAGAGACCCTTTAGTTGTAAGAAGAAATGACACTCCCTCTTTATGAATTCGCATCGATCCTATTTCATGTACTGAATCTAAGATTTGAACCTTCTACAGGTTCTCAAACCATAAGAATTGTTATAAAAATGTAAAGGAATCAGAAAAATAAGGATAAAAGCGGTAAATTAAATTTTCTGATTCGTTAAGGAAACTGTATAAAAAATTGTCATCGCTGCCTCAAAGAAACAGGGTTTCCATAAACACGATCTCCCCACATCCTGTGGTGTCACCTAAGCAGGTTTTGTAAACTATTTACAAGTATTTCTTTGCTCTGAAAGAATATTCATATTTACCATATTAGGTTTCACTTGATGTAGAGCTATAAATTTTCACCTAGTCACTCCCATTGGTCGAAAAATTTCAGATTTAAAACATTCAGAAAACACTCACAAAGCTCTAGGCGCTCTCGTTTATTATTATCTGTAGTTGGATGTCGACCATTTTATGTCTCTCCCAATTTTTCCGCCATTGGAAAAAATTTGAAATGAAAAAAATTTGCCCTTCATTCGTAGTGGAAATAAATTTATTTCTAAGCCTGTCTGACTACGTGGCCACATTTGCTTTTTATACAAAGATATTACCATTCTTATCGTTTATCAAATGTCATTATAGAGCAATAATTTTTTCGAAGATATTCTGATGAATCAAATCATAATTTATGGAATATCGGAGAAAAGTCTTTACACCCACCTTCCTGTATTCTTTCAAATCTGCAATTATGTTTGCTTTCTTTGATTCAGAAAATTTAAAATTTTTAGTAGAGATTTTTCCATTCAAAAAATTGATGTTTTTGGCTCAAAATCTATGCTACAAATCTCAAGTCAAGGAATTATTATTTCTGGAATTGAAGGTATAAACAAAAAACGAACGGATCGTATGGAAGTATATTTCGAATTATTCATAAGTTATATTCCAAATTTTCGGATGAATATGAAAAACATTCATACATTGTGACATTTCTGTAGTGAAATTTCAATTTTTCTTAAGAACAGTGGGAATTTTTTTCTTTCTTCTTCTTCTTCTTTCTTCATATAAGGCGAGGTCGCCTGTTCATTCTTCGTCCCCTTGCCTACTGTGGGCTCAGGTTCTCGCTCCATCTTTTCCTAGGCCTACCTTGATCTCTGTGGCCTAGTCGAAATTTTTTTCTCTCATTTTATGAAATAATTTTAAAGAAAAACGAAAAAAATTCTTCATAACATATTGATATCTGCAACGAATGTCATATTCGTTTCGCTAAAAATTCAGAAAATGGCTAATATGCACAGTTTCGGTCTCTAAATTATTTTGTTCCAAAATATACATACTTGCGGAATGCAGACCGATGAACAGGCGAAAGTAATAAAGTGTTAACACAAATTCATTACTAAATCTGGCTGTTTCTTATTCACGGAATATTATATTAAGCTTGTTTACTTTGAAAAAAAAATTATCTATAATTTCATTGAATGGAATATTGTCTGTTGATACTGATAACCGTGTACGTATCAATGAGTTGCGCTAAACGTACTTCTGGAAACATGCATATTCCGGAATCGGAACACTTTGTTTCGTCGCAGTGAACTTGCTAGAAATAAATTATACTGAATTCAACGCACTTCATAATAATGCAACATTCAATTGAGAAACTTCATTTAGAATGCTATAATCAACCTTACCTCAACAGAATGATCATTCATTTTCCCGAATGTTTCATTATAAGCAATTGTATTTGTCCGCATATTTCTAAAACCGAATACATTAAATATTCGGGAATTCATAAAGATCAACTTCTAAGGTGAAATAAGCAGGTAGAGATTTCGATGCTTCATAACAATTTTTGCAACTTTTTACTACTGAGATAGGCTCATCATTATCATATCTCGCACTTTTAAAGGAAAGAGACAGTGGAACAATGAGGGACAAAATTTAAAAACGGGTGTGGTGAGTAGGGTCGTCAATTTGTATGAATAAACTGTTAATCTGTTTCTCCTGAGTGCACATCATGCAATCTCGCTTAGGTTGTGCACCTAAGAATTAAAAATTCATATTTATATGTATAAACGATTGTGATTAAGAAAAGTAGGATATAAATTAGAGTAATATATCTCTCTTCTTCATTTCTCTATTTTATTAATTTCAACCAATTCAGTGAGAGCGGATGGCCAAGAACGAAGTAAAGTTGTTTCAATTCACTCAAGTTTTAGTGACAACTATTTATTATCCTATTATATAATTCCAATCAATTCAATTAAAGTGGAGTACTAAGATCTTGATATGAAGTATTCCTAATTGTTCATGTCTGTAAGTTTCAGTGAAAGTGAAGTACCGAGCCCATGACTAGAGCTTTACTCTCAGAACCCTAATGTCAGTTGGATGACTGAATTTGCAACATAAACTTTTCTCATCAGTTGAATTTTAAAACCTTTTTACAACAATAACAATATTCCTCTTCCGCTGTATAAGTTAAGTTTCGACATAGACTAATTATTTTTTCAAGCCCATGAATAATGCTTATTGGATTATTGTTTTAATGCGATTCATTTGTATACCTTCGTATTTCGGTATGTTTTCTGGGCTGTTGTTTGTGCTCACCATCTAATTACTATTTGTTGCTCTATTTAAGAGTCCCGTAGAAGATCCTCAACAGGATCGAAACGTCGACGTATAAAATAGAAATATATATATATATATATATATATATATATATATATATATATATATATATATATATATATATATATAATATATATATATATATAAAATTATGTAATTTACAATGTATAGAGATGAGTTAATTCGATGATCTTATAACGCCTGTAATCATACTTAAGTTATTGCATAATATAGCTATTGTGAGCTCCGCAATGCCAGATTTATCAGAAAGAAGGAAACTCCAGGGCGCAGCAGAACGATACCCAAGGATAAGTGAACGTAGTTCGTTGGTTTTATTCCTGTCAAATCTTCTTGGGTTTTGACTTATCTATGGAAGATTAAATTCGCTTTCATTTCAAGAAATATTAGAATTAATAGAACCGTCTGTCCAATGACCGCGTCTCGGCATATTTTCAACTCATTCTTCACAAAAATAATAGGATTGAGCTTTCAACAGAGATTGAATCATTTAAGATCATTTTTGGATCAACATTTGGGCGACGAATGAGTACTTTAGTATTTACACAATGAATGCACCATAACAAACTTCATCTGTTTTCATAACTCCTGGAAAACTAATGGCAGGATTAGAATTTCTTCGAAAAATAGTCAACTTGATCTTTTCGCTGTTATTTCAACCCACAAATTTACATGATAATAACATCATGGTATGTTCTGCTAAAACGGTACCTAGATGGAAAACAAACCAATATCTGGAATGAAATTTTTATGACATGTGTACATGTTAGCGGACTGATCTTGTTTCTGCAAAAATGTGAATTGAAGTCATTTCGGCGATGAGATCAGCCTGTCAAACTTTACAATATACAGTGTACGATTAGAGAATACTCACTTTTTACCGCTGCAGAACAGAATAACATCCTAACCAAATATTTCGAGAAGGAAATATAAAATGAAATGACAGGAAAGATTTAATAGAATATCACTTTTATATCTAGTTCACACGTCTATGTTCCTTAACAAAGGCAATTTAACTCATACGGTGCTTCAAAATGCGCCATGAAAACTGAAGCTACCAAATAACCTTGTATTCCTCTCTGGATCTCAAATTATTTACCTGGTACTGAAAATGATAGATCTTACTCCCCATCTATATACATATTCTAACTTCACAATTATTCAAAATAAAATACAACGACTTCTTACAGCATAATGAAATGTGGAGTATTTTGAGATCGAAAATATATACAAATAATCACTTATCTTAAGATAGAAATTGTAGTTCTGGTATGGATTGTTTTACTGCAGACTTCTTTACTAGAGTGTTGTGATTTTCTGATGTCTTCTGCAATAATTGTCTAGGGAAAGTTATCTATTGATCTGATGGACTTCTTGCGGAGAGAATTTAGCCAACAAAATTCAATAAATTTCACTGCAAACAGATTTTTGCCAAAGGGTTCAGGGAAAATACATTCAGGAAAACAATAGGTCCAGAAAAACGTGAAAATTGAACCCTGAAGGAGAGACTTTTAAATGCTATACAGATACCAATGTCTCTAGATAAATCTAAAATTTTACGTACGGATAATAAATAGGAACAAAATATTTATGATAGAGAAAAAAGATCACAATTGTTATACTGCGTGTAGAAAACTGTTTAATTTAAAGTCATGACTGCAAGCACCGAAGTGAAATATATAACTTGAAATTAAAGTAAAACGTTCTTCAAACAACTAAAAACTTTGAATATTCTACACATGGTAGGATTTTTCGAGTGAATAAAGCAAGAAGAAAAAGTTTGGATAGTTCAGCTCGCAGAATCATTAAAATTTCAGATATTACTAGCCTGTAGCATTTTCTGGTTTAAACGCTTCAACTTGTACACTTCACTCAACAGGAAAATAAAATTTTGAAGGAGTTTATTTTCTTTTAATTTCAAGGAAAATCTAGAGTTGTAGACTTCACCTCGTCTGCTTTCATAATCACTGCGACTTCAAGAAACTTTGGCCATACATAGAATTTATGTGAACCCAGATAAATAAGGCATGAATACTTGTCTTCATGAAGTAATCGTTGGCGGCTGAATCCCGAACCTTTTACATCCGTACTACGATCGGGAATTTTATTGTGAATGACTATACCGATTCACATTTTTTGAGAATATCAACTTTTTAAATTCGATAATCGTCAAAAGTTTCTCTAGAGGTGGTTGCTCATTTAAATGCTTAAAAGATTCTCAATCATGGATCGTTACCGGCTCCGATTTTATTGCTTTCGGACATCTCAAATGTTTTGAAACCATATCCATCCTTGTTATCAAAAAACCCTGGATTTCCTTCACGTTGAATATAACGCCTCCGTATTATTCCATCATGTTTTGAATCGAAATGAATTCAACGAGCTCAAGTCTGCTCTACTTCAAAATGGATATAGTAAGTAGATGTCATATTCAGAAATCCTTCCGAAGAAACCAAAAACACCCTCAAGATTCCCAAGAACTCCAAGAGAATTACCCTCACAAGGCCTTTCTTCCTTTCATCCGAGGTGTTACTGATAAAATTAGTCGTATCTTACGGAAACAAGATATAAAAACCATCTTCACAGCAAGCAATAAAATATTCACCTTTATTTGATTGAGATTCAATTTCGAACGAATTTCAAGGTATATATGAAATACCATGCTCGGAATGTTCCAGTTTATACATAGGTCAAACTAATAAACTTGCTGTCCGTAAAGCTGATCCATTATCTGCCCTATTTACACATCACGCAGATACGGGTCACAAAATTGACATTGATAGTTGCAAAACTTTTGCAACGGAAAAAAATGCTAACAATTAGTATTATATTCGTGAAGTCGCCGAAATTTAGGAGAGACCAAACTGCCTCAACAAACGCGATGACAGCAAACTCCTACCCGGCACATGGAAACCTCGGCCCTCGGGGAGTATCCCTGGTCACCCATGGGTGTTTGACTCGAGGGAGCAGAGGATGAAAGTGTGTATGCTAGACTAGAAGACTATTCGAGCTATCTGGCCGCAACAAGCTCATGAGTCAGGGATTCTCGAGAAGTGCTGGGTTCAGTGGGACTTGACGGTTCGCCCAGTTCGTGCTGAACCAGTATTGTTTGCGAAACATTTCTGGCATTTTTGGGGCTTAACGATAAGGTTCCAGACCGTTGGTGCTCGAACCAGGATCGAATGAAAAACTTTACAACGGTTTGTGGGTCATGACTGTACGGTCGGAAGACGTGCTCGTACCAGGATCAATTGAATCATCGATTCTTGGGATTTTCTTGTCTCTTGAGTCTGCATTCGAGTGGGTGAAAGTGAGAAGCCCATGAATTCAGCGAATCCCATAAGAAGTTCTTGAGACCTTTATTGAAGAGGCACTGTGTGCTGAAATAAAGGGTAAAGTCAGAGCATTGAAAGACGAACTATATATAGAGCGAAATAAGATACAATCTTAAGAAGAGGAAAACCAAGTGCTAAGAAATCAGGTGAACCAACTTGATAGAAAATCTAGACAGAAAAACTTGGTTTGTTACGGACTGAGCTGTAGAGTTGATGAAGTAGAACAGAGTGTAAAGAAAACTTAGGAAGAAAATTTTGCAAGTATAAGTACCTCATCACGCAATCAGCGGCATTCATAAGTTGGAAAAATATAAAAAGAGTCCTATTCTGTTGGAATTAAATAGCAGAATAGTGAGACAGAATATACTACACAAGGCCAGCAAGCTTAAGGGCACAGGCATATCAATATCTCCGGATTATACATTTGGGGAAAGAGAACAGGGGAGGATTTTGGTCAGGCGTATGAAGGAATCTATTGAGGAAGGAAACACCGCACGTATCAGAGGAAATAAACTTATAATCGACAATAAATAGTATATTTTGCAACAAGTTGTAGATGAAACCAGAGTGGAAACTGACGTGGCGGGACCAGAGGCGCATAGTTTTGCATTCAAGCATAGAGAGTTGAGACCTAGGCATACAAAGGCCAATGAGCAGATCCAGGGAGCGTAAGTGAAATAAGATTGTTGTTATTTTGGGGTCTCAGAAAGGGGCAGTTGAGGGAAACGGGAATTTATTTATTTATATTTTGTTTTTGAAAGAGTTAACAATGAACACATATATACGCGACATGGAATCAACTAAAATATCAACAAATATCGCAGAAACCCCGGAGAGCTGTGTAGATTTTCTTAAGAAGACAGCTGACTGTACAAACTTTAATTTATTTCATAATAATATGCGAAGTGTATCGAGAAATTTTGAAGAACTTTGCATTATTGTTGACCAACTGAAAGTAAAACTTGACTGCATCGTTTTGACTGAAACATTCAAAATAGAAAATAAGAATATTTATCAACTTTCTGGGTACATAAATATATACAATGAGGGTGATATAGATATAAATGATGGAGTTTTAGTTTTTATTGTAAGCACATACACATGGCAGTCAGAAATTGTAAAATTGTTGGCGACAAAAATATCAATCTTCTTGATCAGGAAAACAAAAATTCAAATGAATATCAAAATATTCTTTATGAGAGGGGCTATGTATCATCTGTAAACACCTATATTAGAAAACAGTGTAACACATTGAGTTGTCTGGACCACATTTTCATTAGAAGCAAATGTTTGGAGCGATTTACTCCCTTTGCCTGGCGAATCAATATAATTGATAATAACCCAGTTCTCGTACGATTCTACAGTCCCCAGAAAAACAAAATTAGCGGAAAAAAAATTGAGAATTATAGAAAAATTATAGATTATGAACAACTCGAGGAGGAAGTAAGGAAAGAAAGGTGGAACAAGGTTTACGACGGAGGAAACGCGGAAGAATTGTCTGAAATACTAGTGAGTAGATTGTCCGATTAAGTGAGACACTGCATGAAAAATATAAGAATACGGAGCACCGAAAAAAAACGGAAAGACTGGATGACGAATGGTCTTATGAAGTCTATTATGACTAGAAACTCACTTCACATGCAAAATGTTGAAACAGCCAGAAGATAAGGGCTTAAAACTTACTTTCAAGAAATACAGAAACTCCTTAAATGATCTAATCGAAAAAACAAAGAACAATTATATGAGAAGCCAGATAAATACGAACATGGAAAATACAAAAAACTTATGGAAAACTGTCGAGAAATGAGTGGCAGAAGCTAACATAATATGGACATCGATTTTCTCAAAACTGAAGATAAATCACTAACAGACAAAAAAGATATTGATGATTGTTTTGCGAAATACATCTCAGAGATTAGTAAAAAGCTTGCTGCTAATATAAAACAATCAAAGACAAAAGTGAACTTATGCAAGCTTATCAACTCCTTTGGCCTTATTGAAACTCATGATGAAGAACTCAAAAGTGTTAGCCGAACATTGAAGTGCAGAAAAGCCCCTGGGGGAGATGGAATTACATCTGAAATTTTGAAACGCTTAGTAGATTTCATAACCCCACCTCTCACGTGTGTTATAAATAAGTGTGTGCTAGAGGGTTCGTTTCCATCACCACTCAAAAAGGCAGTAATCACTCCATTCTATAAAACGGGAAAAAACATCGAACTAGCGTTTATCGGCCGATATCAGTAATCTCTTTCTTGGGAAAAGTTCTCGAGAAAATATTGAAGAGCAGAATAACGTCTTACTTGGAAAAATATGAACTATTATCCCATCAACAATATGGATTCATCCCTGAAAAGTATACGGAGGATGTCATGTCAGATCTAATGTCCAGAATATATAAAGCACTAGATGATGGAGTGCCGGCTGTGTGCATATACATAGATTTGGCAAAGGCTTTTGATACCGTTCCCCACCGTGGTCTGCTCTCGTCTCTAGAAAATTTTGGATTCAGAGGAAATACATACAAATTAATTGAGAATTACTTAAATAATAGAGGGCAAGTGGTGGTGGTGAGCGAGGTCAGAAGCTTCATTACTATGGTGGAGTATGGAGTACCTCAGGGTACTGTCCTTGGGCCTCTCCTTTTTTAATTTACTTGAATGACCTTTTTCATTGCCGATATCCGGAGAGATCACGGCATTTGCTGACGTTACAAGCTATCTTCTATAGAGGGGAAGATTGGTGGGTACTGAAAAAAATTGTACAAGAAGATCTCAAAAAAAATGCTGAACTACTTCGACTCTAAGCTGTTAACCTACAATCAGGAAAAGGCAGTCTATATGCCTCTTTGTAATGTCCCATCTGAGCTTCCGGAATACACAGGGCTCTCCATACTTCGAGAAGCTATCATCAATACTGTGAGGATGGTAACTGAAACTAAATATTTGGGTATCGTATTAGACTATTGTTTGAGATGTAATTACCACATCAACGTATTAACAAAAAAACTCAGAAGCTTGCTACCTTGGTATCGATTGTGTTCTAGATTTTGTGACGCCAAGCAGATGAATTTTATATATAGCACTCGTTCAGTCTTTGCTCTCGTATGGTATTTTGGTCTGGGGGGATGCCACTAATGTTTATATGAAAACAAATTAAACTGATCGAAAAGAGGTTTCTTAGGATACTTATAAGAAAATCTTTTACTTACCCGTCAGATGATCTTTATGAATACTCTAATTTGTTCGATCCTAGACAGCTATGCTGTGCTCGTTTTCTTCAGTATTATTTCAAAACTACGAGTAACCAAGACCTAGTATCCCACAGCTACGGAACACGGAAGTTATTTTATAAAATACCAAGAATGCGTAAAACAATCGGTCAAAGATCCTTCGTGTTTCTTGCTCCAAGGACATATAACAAAATACCTCAGGATGTACAGGCAATAACTGCAGAACAATTCTTCAAGAAAACAATAAGGCAATGGCTTTTTTCTCAGTCTCGACAGCGTACAGCTCAGTTAGTCGATGTGAGAAACGTTCAGATTAGATGAAAGCGAACATATTGGTGGACTCCTCGATTTTTGTAGATTGTATTGGAACAGCTTCAATCAAGAAATATTTTCAAGTTCAAATAACCATTCATAAGATTCGTCTTAAATGGTTACATGTTTCTATCAATAACAAACAATTACAGTTAGTTCCAAATGGTCTTTATTATTATCCGGCAGAAAGAAATTATATCAATTAAATTTTGTGAAAAATGTATGAATTTTTATTTTAGAAGGAAAATCTTGTTCTTGCAGGATTATTGAGATAATATTGAATTGTATCAGTCCTTACTTGGTGAAAATCCATATTAAATAATTTGAATAATTTGAAATAAGGTTATTCTGATTTTCACAAATTTTTTATTGTTCAACTCACAACAATTGTTTTGCTATCACAGTAGCATCATCAGGCAAGATCACATTTTGGATAACTATGCTTGTTTCCGAAATCCATGGCTATTTATATTATAGTAAGTACAATAAATTTTGATTGAGCACTAAAACCCAGAAAAGGGTCCCTGCAAATTCCAGCTTATCTGAAAATATTTAACAGAGGTGAGCTATTTAAATCTATTTGTTCGTTAAGTAATATTCCAATTTTATTATGTTTATATATCTCTAAGGATTCTAACAGATTTAAAGCATAACTTTTGCTTTCTATATGTAGAATTTCAAAGTTATGGTTGAAAGTATGTCCTGTTTCTAACAAATGGTTGGAATATGTAGAATTGCTTTTATTATTGAGGAAACTTTTCAAATGTTCACACATCCTATGACGGAAAGTTCTTCCAGTCTGACTTATGTAAACTTTAGGGCAATCACCGCAGGTTAACTTATAAACCCCAGATTTATCCATCTTTATGTGTGTAGTCTTTATTATTTTTGATAAATTTACTCAAGTTTGAATAAGTTTTAAATGAAGTTCTCAAATTATATTTATTTTTGAGGTATGTAGCAATTTTCTCAGAAATACCTTTAGTGTATTTTAAGGAAATGTATTTAAAATTATCTTTCATATTAGGAAACACCAGATTTAAAGCTATTTTATTATTTTTATTCATCAATAATTTGTCTATAAACTTTGGATCATAGTCATTATTAATAGCTATTTGTTTAATTATGTTAAGTTCTGAAGTATAATTTCATATGTTTATCTTCTACAATTTTAATTTAAAAAAATTTTTATTCAAAAAACTTTTAGAATTAAATTATTGTCTAAAACAAGGACCGCTTACATTTAATAGACGTATATAATCTAAACTCAATATACAATGTCAATTGGAATAAATAAACCAAAAGATATACGAAAGTCATTAATATTAATAAATAAATATTTAAAGGAGACAAAATTTGTTTCTGGTCTTGCCTTCAGAACGCCATTTGCACTTTAAAAACATGAACACACTTAAAGGACTTTTCAAAGAATATAATTTATTTGAAATATTTAATATATTTAAATATTCGAATAAGTAAATTCAGAAATCTCTCAAAGCATGCACTATATCTTCAAAAAACAAATATAGTTCTAAGCAATTCCGTCTTCAGTCCTGAAATATATTCAAAATATCAAAATCAAAAAACTAACCTACATCAAACAACTCACCACGTGTAAATGAATAATGTTCGAGACATAGATCATCTTTATAATTTAAGATTGATCTATGTTCTAACAGAATCAAAGAACAGTGTGAGTTATTTTTAAGGCCTACTTAAATTCATTGACATTCCATAATGAGATTTATTGAAGCCAAAATATAATTATATATCATATATAAAATAAAATAGAAAGGCCTTTTTCTTGATAGAAGAAATATAACAAAATTTGAATATTAAAACAAATTGATATATGTTTATCTTCTACAATTTTAATTTAAAAAAATTTTTATTCAAAAAACTTTTAGAATTAAATTAATGTCTAAAACAAGCACCGCTTACATTTAATAGACGTATATAATCTAAACTCAATATACAATGTCAAATGGAATAAATAAACCAAAAGATATACGAAAGTCATTAAAATTAATAAATAAATATTTAAAGGAGACAAAATTTGTTTCTGGTCTTGCCTTCAGAACTCCATTTGCACTTTAAAAACATGAACACACTTAAAGGACTTTTGAAAGAATATAATTTATTTGAAATATTCAATATATTTAAATATTCGAATAAGTAAATTAAAAAATCTCTCAAAGCATGCACTATATCTTCAAAATTTTAAAGTGCAAATGGTGTTCTGAAGGCAAGACCAGAAACAAATTTTGTCTCCTTTAAATATTTATTTATTAATTTTAATGACTTTCGTATATCTTTTGGTTTATTTATTCCATTTGACATTGTATATTGAGTTTAGATTATATACGTCTATTAAATGTAAGCGGTGCTTGTTTTAGACATTAATTTAATTTTAAAATTTTTTGAATAAAAATTTTTTTAAATTAAAATTGTAGAAGATAAACATATATCAATTTGTTTTAATATTCAAATTTTGTTATATTTCTTCTATCAAGAAAAAGGCCTTTCTATTTTATTTTATATATAATATACAATTATATTTTGGCTTCAATAAATCTCATTATGGAATGTCAATGAATTTAAGTAAGCCTTAAAAATAACTCACACTGTTCTTTGATTCTGTTAGAACATAGATCAATCTTGAATTATAAAGATGATCTATGCCCCGAAACATTATTCGTTTACACGTGGTGAGTTGTTTGATGTAGGTTAGTTTTTTGATTTTGATATTTTGAATATATTTCATATTATTTCAATATATTTTTTGAAGATATAGTGCATGCTTTGAGAGATTTCTGAATTTACTTATTCGAATATTTAAATATATTAAATATTTCAAATAAATTATATTCTTTGAAAAGTCCTTTAAGTGTGTTCATGGTTTTAAAGTGCAAATGGCGTTCTGAAGGCAAGACCAGAAACAAATTTTGTCTCCTTTAAATATTTATTTATTAATTTTAATGACTTTCGTATATCTTTTGGTTTATTTATTCCATTTGACATTGTATATTGAGTTTAGATTATATACGTCTATTAAATGTAAGCGGTGCTTGTTTTAGACATTAATTTAATTCTAAAAGTTTTTTGAATAAAAATTTTTTTAAATTCAAATTGTAGAAGATAAACATATATCAATTTGTTTTAATATTCAAATTTTATTTAGAGAATGATTTGATTTATTGTGTATAATAGAATCCGTATAGGTTGGTTTGTGAAATATTGACAAATCATGTGAATTATTTATTCGAGTAACAGTTAAATCAAGAAAATTAATAGAATTATTAAGTTCGGTTTCCATAGTGAATTTAATTGAAGGATGTATTTCATTGATGAATAAAAACAATTTTTTCAAAAGTCTGTCTGTACCTGTGAAGCAACAGAAAATATCGTCTACATATCTATACCAATATAAAAGGTATTTCTTGAGGGGATTTTGGTGAATTTTAGTTTCAATATTGGTCATGAATATTTCTGCTAATAAAGGACTTAAGGGATTTCCCATAATCAAACCGTTTTCAGATTTATAAATTTTATTTTTAAATTGAAAATAATTTTGTTTAGTGCAAATATCTAGACATTCTAAAATATCTTCTTTGATAATTGTATTGTATCTGTTGTTGATTAATAGATTATCTACTAGTTTAATTGTTTCGTTTGGTGGTATACTTGGAAATAAATTTTGTACGTCAAATGAAATGAATTTAGCATTATGTGGTAAGTGGATATTCTTTATTTTGTTTATTAGAGGTAGTGAATTTTTTATCGAGTATTTAGCTTGGAATTTGGTTTCTTTTAAAATAATCTGAATAAGAGGGATTTAATTTGATTTTGGAAAATTGTCGTTGGATTGTGTTTGATTAATTGAAAATTATTTAATTCTAGGAAAGTAACTGATTTGCTAATATAATCACTTTCCGTTAAAGCAATAATAGTGTTAGCTTTATCGGCTCGGGTGAAAATTAAATTATTTTCCGTGATTTTCTGATTTATAGTTTTAATAGTTTTATATTCTTCTTTCATTCTGGAATTTCTATTAGGTAATTTATGATGGTTTGTAATCATATTGGTAATAATATGTTTGTCGATATTTGTGTTCTTGTAATTTTTAAGTGCTAGTTCTGAACCTATTGCTACATATTCTAAGTCTTTTTTGTTATTTGAATTAATATTATATTTGAATCCTTTATTCAAAAGATTAATTTATGTTTCGTTAAATTCTGTTCCGCAAAGATTTTTGAATCTAGGGTAAAATATATGTTTTGAAAAATTTTTTGATTTTGTTGCAATTTTGATAGCGAAACAATTGTTGTGAGTTTAACAATAAAAAATTTGTGAAAATCAGAATAACCTTATCTCAAATTATTGAGATAATGTGTAATACTATTTTGTATTCTTTTATATAGGGATTATTTAAGCATTATTATCATTATTATAGAGGGTTTATTGAGTTAACACAGTGATCATTATCGTGAATGAAAATGAAGGTGATAATATATTTATATTGGCAACATTACTAATGGCTGGCTTAGGACCCACTAACTAACAAGCCATCGACCGCGTCCTATTACTGCATCGTCGCAGTCATGTTGTAGTAGTACTGGTGGGAGTGATGCTTTCGCATCATAGTTAAAACATAGAAAGTACATTTGTTGCATCTCAACACTCGTCCTCAACAAGTGATGTACTGCAAGTCCGCATTCCTCAGCCATTCGTCTGAGCTTGATCATGTCCAGAGGTTTTGTCAGCATATCTGCTATATTCTCGTTGGAAGGACACTATTTTAATTAAACCACACACATTCTTCACAGAATCCTTGCAATACTTACTTTGAAGTAATTCTTCAGTTGCTATGCTGGCTTGTTCATTTTCTTTGTTCTTCTGATTGTTTTTCCACTTCTTGTAAGCGCAACATTCATTTTTCTGGTGTCCTGGTTTCTTGCAGAAAAAAACATGCAACTTGCTTTCTCGGTGGAGACTATACAGTAGTCAACTGGTGAGAGAGCCTTGCTCATATGTCAGTAGCTGCAATAGTAGACTTAACGTTCCAATGATTGTAAACTTGCTGTTATATTAGGGCAGTCAATAAGTTACACTGATTTTTTCTGGATGTTATCTAAAAATTGTAACGGATCCTTGGGTGCATGAGAGCATTATTCGAGTGCTGACCTGATGTGGGCTTTATACAGTAAGTAAGAATCTAATCTGTAGAGAGATATTTCATATCCTTTAACAAATATCCTAGCTTATTTGCTGTAGGTACCGTCATGTCAGTCACATGCTTCTTCCAATAGACCTAAGAGTTGACAATCACGCCAAACAGATGCAGCACTTGGACCGTTTTCCATCATCTAGACAAAAGTGATACATTGAGTTTTCCTTCGAAGCATTGCATTGCAACGAATTCAGTTTACCTCAATCATTTATCTTCTTGATATTTTCGTTCAGGGAATCGATTTGCTGTCATCTGTGGAAGTGAGTGAGACTCAATGATGCTGAAAGGTTTGTCGCTGATGAAGGAAGACATCAGCGAGCTATAATCCGCGAAGCTCACAATATGGTTCTTAGTTGTAATAAGAATATCGCTTATGTCGATCAGGAAGACTTTGAGTGACAGAACTCAGTCTTAGTGCACACCAGCTTTCACGTTGAAACCACAGAAACTCACACCATTCACAACCACTGTTGGTGGGGAAACTCTTCATCCAATAGCCGAGACTTCCAGGAAAATCATACGGAGATAGCTCATTCAGAATAGCCCTATGCTAGAAACGATTTAAAATTTTGGATATTTCCAAAGAAATGAAAAAAGAAATGATTCTCTATAGCGCTCGATACCTATTGTCCATACTTGCGCCACATGGTTAAGAAGGTCACTTGTTGATCGGTGTTTGCGAAAACCATATTGTTCTATCACTGATTTCGACATTGACAGCGGCCTCTACGACTTTCGATCAAATGTATATTATCGCTATTGGGCGGTAGTTTATTGAAGAACATTTTCTCCCATTCTTCAGTATAAGCTGCACTCGCGCACTCTTTCATAAGTCAGGGAATTTTCCTTTCCAGTTTGATATAGTGAACATCCAACAGTGAATGGATGCAAATTATTTTTAATACTTTCTGAATACAATAGCAGAAATTCCGTCTGGTCAAGTTGCTTTCCTGTAATTTCGTCCACCAAGCACTCGACGCATTATCCGTTATCTGAAGTATTTATTCGTCATCCTTGATGGTACAGTTTAATTTGTTGGAGGTTTCCCAACAAATATTTCGATTGTTGAGTTAGCAGCAAACATTTGCACAAATAAATGATCGGCTTTAGCTTTCGGCGAAGTTGCAAGTGAACCATATCTTCTATTTGTGATGAATAATAGAAATTGTTGCCAATTTTCTTCGGCATCGACCAAAACTGGTGCGATTCACTGGGACATCTATGAGCTTCCTGGTTATTCTTGAATTATACGCTTCTTTGGCTCCATGTATTGTCTGATTGCATACGTTTCTGTGCTGAAAGTAGTTGACACGTGTCTTGTCTGATGGAGTTGATCGGCACAGTCAGTAGGCACCATTTTTCGCAAATAAGGCCCGTCTGCAGTAACTTCCAAACCATGGCTTGCTGCTTGAGGCATGAACAACTGTATTCGGAATAAAATAGTCCAATCTAAAAAGTATTGCATCTGTAACACAATCAATAATTCTGTTTATTTTTCCAGTATTAAAGTATGTTTCACTTCAAGAGAACCAGGCATAAAATTCACGTAAAGCTACATCAGAGTGCCAAATCCTATATGTGGTTTCCTAGACGTAACAGATTGGATTTTTCGAGCCAGGTACAATTATTTCACAAAGCAACGATCGAAGTTGCCCAATGGTGCTGAAGTAGCAACATTATATTGTCAAGAAAAAGTCCAGTATTTTCTAGATGATGAGGAACTCTTGTAGGTTTTTCGACTAGTTAGATGAGATTACGCCTTATGGCAAGGGAATATATATATATGAGCGGCCTTTGAATCGGAACGTAGAATGTAGTTCATATGTTTTATATAGTTGACCAGTAATACATCATACTATGCTGCAAATGCGCCCTCTGATATCTCAGATGAATATCTTTATTGGCGTTAAAAGCCCCATTTTGTTTCACGGTTATCTCTTCTGCTGAGCATTTTGTTCGATGATTTTCGAGTAAGTCGAACTTTTGATGTATTAACTCAATAAATTGATGAGGCTGAATAGTAAACTTCGAGAAAATCACCTCAGTTTTTGTAGAATACCAAATGATAGTTTAAGGAGGATTATTTGATGCTGTTGTGTCATTTTATTGTCCAAAGATTTCGAATTTAAGGAGTATACTATTACGTTCTCCGAACTCAACAATTCGTACATTCACATTTATAGTCAAGTTGATATAAACTAACAGGCCATCACTTTGTCATATTTAGAACTATTATAGAATACTTGGTGACCCAGTGAGTTGTAATTTGATTTATCAGATAAAGCCCAACATTCATTCAAATTTCCCGATTTTAGTTTTGAAAAATTCAGAATTCGCTTGATAGAATTTTATTTTAATTAAATAAAATATTGAAGAATATGCCCAATTTGTATAAATTGTCGAAATATTCTTTATTATTTCATTTTATTGATTCTCAAAGATGCAACATAAATTCATCTTAATTTTTTCTAAATCTGCGAATATGCATATGATGAATAATGAATGATATTCAAATTTCTTCAAATAGCCTTTAAACTTTCTCCAGGCCACGGTAATTTATAGTTTTCTCTTTAACCTTGAGCCCAAAAGTAGACATTCCAACAAAATGGAATATAAAAAGCAATAAGTCTATTAAATGTCAATTCACCACCCGGCAAGGTCGAATATTTCATATAAGTATCTACCACTATTACGTTTATTCATTAACGCAAGAACACATACAGATAATGCCAAACCCAGATGAGTGCTCACAGCTTATTTATAATAATTTCAACAAAATGTCTTAATCTGAGCTAAAAATATAAATAGATAAATATCGCAACATGGAAAATAAAGAATGAAATACAAATTCTAAAATAAGCCAACCAAAGAAAGAGATAGAGAGTAAAGATACGGCAAGCCAAACAAAGACAAATTAGCTACTGATGGCAAAGATATTTCTCAAAATTTTCTTCACGTTATTTTTACTTTGAAAGTATACAATAATTTAATCTTTGAACTGATTACATGGATGAAGCATTTTTTGGATCGGAGAGTTTTTAGGGCTATTATCGTACTTAAAGTGTTTGTGAATTCTTTCCTGAAATGATCTCTCTGTTTGATTAATACACACCGCTACGTCTTCGGTGAATTAAATTGTTTAATTTCCATTATACTAATTTATTTTTCACTATAGAGCAGATAAATATTCACAGAGTTGAATTATTCACACGGAATTAATTACTACACAGAATTTATTTCTATTGAACTATTCGATACGACGCTGTTCGATGACTTATCTCTACTCTGCCCATCGTGTCTCTCCACGGACTCATATACATGACTACAATTTCCCGAAATTTCTTGACTTTCCAGTAGCGTCCTGAGCGTTTTAGAACGACTATCGGGAACAAGCACTGGTGTAGAGGGCTTATCGTTACACTGTCCTCTTCCTGAGTAGTTCAGCCCCCGAATAATTGGTACTATGGCTAAATCTACAGGATTTTTTATTTCTATAATTTCCTCCTTGATATGAATAGCACCCAACAGTCTTTTATATGTTTGGGACTCTTTCTGAATTATAACTGTATACTGGAATCTGCAGCCTGGTTCTTGAAAAAATAACTTCAAGTACATTACCGAAATTTTCCAGTTGGGTTGATCCAACCCACAATCCAACTTTTACAGCCAATTTCTTGACTTGAATTATCTCTTCCTTAAAATTAAACTAAGCTGTCTCTAGATCCAGATAGTTTGGCTTTTCATGGTAAAATTTCTAAGTTATCAGATAGAATGGGTAACGTTGATGATCGACTACCCTTCTTTCATCTTTGGGATGTTTCTGAATGAGACACACAACATTGATTATTCTCTTGACCACCTTATAAATGTCTTCCTGATCCTTCTAATCCCCTTATAACTTGGGAGATAATCCTTGCTCGCTCGGGTGGTTGAACAATCATACTAAGTCACCGGTGTTAAAACCTCATCCGAATGCTTTGGTATCGTAACGGTTCTTCATGATATCACTCGCCATCTGAAGATTTTGTATAACGCTCTCGTGAATATAATGCAAGCTTTTCTTCGGATAGATTACATACATAGTACTCTTCACCAGCTTTCTGCTCACCTGGTTTTCATTCAAACCCGAGATTGCACAACATCCATATTTTTCGGCCGCATATTATGCATGCTGGAGTTCCTGTTGGTTTCTGTACTGATGATCTTTAAGATATTGTGAACAGATGGAGGTATTCCCAGTCCCAGTCTCTTTAGAGGTCATAGTCCAGCTTGTTAGATATTTTTCCACAGTTTTATTTATTCTCTAAACCATGCTATCAGACTGTAAATGGAGAGCTATTTTCTTGATCTTAAGGATTCGTAATCATTTGCATATATACACTTCGGAAAAGGATGAATTCGAAGTTTCGTTCCTGCTCCGAGTTTAGCTCCTATGGGACTCCAAAACGGCTTTTATTAGCACATCTACAACTGTGGTGGTTTCTTGATTCAGGATAGCATATATATTTATTTTCTTCCTCAGTTTTTGGAAATGAGACCGTAATATCAATAACTGCTCTAAGGGACTACCTACGTTATACTTTCTCTTAGGTATCCTACGACTTCCTCTTGGTCCATTTACTGAAGCACATAACTTACACTTTCAGCAGCATTCCTTTACGTCATTCTTGTAATTGACCTTTTCCAATGTTTTTTTGATACCAAACTGTCCGCCACAAATTCCATATATATAATCTCTTCAGTAATTATGGTGCTTAGACTACCAGCTGAAGTCTCGTTTCAGTACCATCATCGTCTTACAAAGTTCTCTTCAGAAGATCGTCTTCTAAAATTAAGGAATCCTTCTGTGTCCAATAGGACTTGATTTAACGGTTAAGATAACTCACTCTTTTCCAGCTTTGCCGATTTCCTTTCGTTTTACATTCCAGGAGTGGTTTTAACACTGGGTCATTTTCTTGAGACCTTTTCAGCTACCAGTCGGTATTCACGATTGTTTTTCTCAAGTACTGAACTTTTTTCTCATAGGTTTGTTCTCTTTGACTGGCTTCTTATAACTTCGGCGAATATATCCTAATCCATCACATTTCCAACACCTAGACTCATTGGAGAGTTGATCTTTGTTGACCGATGTTCCTCAACTATTTAACGAACCATTTCTCTGATACCCTCAATTGTCAACAGTGCATCTGACTTTTATGTAATTTTTTTTGCAATACTTGTTTGGCTGCTTCAAACCCCCATGCATGAGGCAGAGTAGCATCCAAAGTCCTAGGTCGAGCCACGCGTATTGCTTGCTGAGTATCAGTATCCCTTGATCCATCTACATAAGTCTTCACAGCAAGTTGATCTAGAGAGCTAGCTGCCCACTACTGTAGTATAAGCCAATCTTACCAAACGTGTATTGGTCTCGAACTCCTCTAAGGTTTTTTAATATGTCTGAACCCGCTCTTGATCTATGCGTAATACACTTGTTCGAGATGTGCATCACTATATCTCATCTGAAGCCTAGTTATAGCTCCTTGTTGACTTACCTGCATTATTTAAAGTGTAATCTTCATACGTTCTAATTCACCATTGTAACTATTGTCAGAGGATAATGAGTATTTGCACTGTCGATTTTTTCGTCCACCATTTCAGCCATATTTCTTCCATAGTTATCAAATGTTTCTTCAATTTCTCATGCGCTTCGTCTATTTTGTTCTCTTTTCTGTTCTTACCTAAATATTTCGTCACCCATTTAATTTTTTCCTTCATTTTATTTTCTACGGCCGCAGTGTTCTACTCCATTTTATTTTTCATGAACTAACTGTTCTCCGATGATTTATTTTTCAGGGACTTACTGTTCTTCTCTATTTTTATAGTCAGTTGTTTAAAAGCTTGTTTGAAAAATTCCAAGTTTGTCTGCTTCATTTTTTCCCGTTATTAGCATTCGCATATGTTCACAATAATGTCCACAATTCAATTATCACTCTTTTCGAAAACACACAGAAACCTCACATCTGACAGCAATTGTTGTGTTCTCGGTTAATTAAATTGTCTAATTTCCATTATACAAAAAGTATATTTACAGAGTTGACTTGTTTGCACAGGATTTATTTCTTCTCAACTATTTGATACGACGCTGCTCGATGGCTAATCGATACTGTCCTCATTTGTCTTTCAGTCCACTTACGTACGTGATGAAGTTTCTCGACTTTCAGTATCGTTCTGAATGTTGTAGAACTAGAGTCGGGAACAAGCAGTTGCATTTGTTTTATCTTGTTTGTTTCTATGTGAATTCTAACTAATCATTATAAAAGCTACATTGGTGTCATATATAAATTTAGAATACTTCGCGAAATTATTCAATATTTTTTTTACGTAAGTAATGGAAATGAATTTTTAGCCAAATTTATAACAAGGTGCACTAGAATAATATTGAATGAGGTTTTTCATATTTTCATAATTCTATTTATCTTTCTGGATGAACTAAAATTTTCAAAGAATCACTTTTATGGGTCTTAGTCCTAAATAGAATTTTTAACCTTCTCTAATATAAACAGAAGTCGATTTCGGAAACAAATTTAGTTATTCAAAAAAGTAAGATATAGCACGTATCTAATGATGCTACTGTGTTATCGGAATGATCGTTGTATAGTAATAATAATAATAATAGTAATAATAATAATGACTTTATTTTCACAATAATAACAGTTACATGAAATAATATCAAACGCAATTAACTATAACCCAGTCGTGAAAAAAGGCGGAGTCCAGTCATGCTCAACTCAACCCAAAAAAGAAAAACAAAAAAAAAATTATCTATTCTGATTATTTTCTATTTTAGAGGCGTTCTGCGTTCACCGTTTGATTAAAAAAGAAATGCCAATCATAAGAAACAAAACTACACTGATTTACGACCTTGTTTTAACACAGGAAAATCAGCACTCATTCTGTTTTCTCAAGTAATATTCTAAGATGCCAATTTTGAATTTTTTCTTGTTCAAGAGCTTCAGGTTATATGGAAGTGAAGTGTAAACCTTTGCAATGTTATATGTTAAACTTCTTTCGAAAATGGTTGTTCTTTGAACAGGTGGTGTGATAAGACCTCTATTTCTGATGTTTATGTTGTGGACGTGACTTCTTTATATTATTTTTCTATGGAGATAACTAGGTAATTTATTCATCACGATACTATGGTAGAAACAGGCCAAATGCAACATTCGCCGGGAATTCAGGTTCAACCAACCAATTTCTGTTAGTTTGTACGTAATTCTTTCATATTTCTTTCATATATAAATCGTAAACACGAATTCTGAACTTTTTGAATTCTCATCTTAGACAATGTAGTTAGTTTATATCATAATGATATAAAAATATGTGAAAATTAGAATAACCTCATTTAATGAAAATACTCTCGTAATCATGCAAATCAACCTTCCTTGAAATTTTGAGACCAAGGAAACAAATACCACGGTTTTTTTTATCAAAAGTGAATTTATTGATTGGATAGATTCTTCTTATAAACTCATGAAAATTGCATAGTCTTTCATATATTTCCTTGAAGCAACAGATGCTAGCATCTACATGTATAAACCAATTATGGAAACATTTGCTCAAGGAATGAGAGTGAAATTTCTTTAGGAATTCCCACTGAAAATTTCTCTCAAAATTAGAACATTTGGATTTACCATCATTCTTAATTTAGCAGAAACTTTCATGAATAATTTAGAAAAAAATTGACTCAAAACTCTTGAGCTGATATTTTGTTTATAGATTTAGATATGTAAATGATTTGTGGCTTCAAGGGAATATGAGATATGCAGATTCAATGATTTTATTGATAAAAATCCATTCAAACGTTAAATTAAATATTGAGAAAATTTGAATATTAAAACAAATTGAAATATGTTTATCTTCTACAATTTTAATTTCAAAAAATTTTTATTCAAAAAACTTTTAGAAATAAATTTATGTCTAACAAGCACCGCTTACATTTAATAGACGTATATAATCAAAACTCAATATATAATGTCCAATGGAATAAATAACCCAACAGATATACGAAAGTAATTAAAATAAATAAATAAATATTCAAAGGAGACAAAATTTTGTTTCTGGTCTTACCTTCAAGAACACCAATTGCCTTTTAAAAACATGAACACACTTAAAGGACTCCTCAAAGAATATAATTTATTTGAAATATTCAATATATTTAAATATTCGAATAAATTATTTCAAAAATCTCTGAAAAAATGTGCACTATATCTTCAAAAAACAAATATAATTCTAGACATTCCCGTCTTCAGTCCTCTTTTAACATTCCAGATATCAAAATCAAAAACATAACCTATATCACTCACGTGTTGAAAGACTTAAGCTTCGAAATACAGATCAACTATATAATTCAAGATTGATCTATGTTCTAACAAAATCAAAGAACACTGTGAGTTATTTTAAGGTTTATTTAAATTCATTGACATTCTATAATGATATTTATTGAAGCCAAAATATAATTATATATTATATATAAAATAAAATAGAAAGGCCTTTTACTTGATAGAAGAAATATAACAAAATTTGAATATAAAAACAATTTGAAATATGTTTATCTTCTACAATTTTAATTTCAAAAAATTTTTATTAAAAAAACTTTTAGAAATAAATTTATGTCTAACAAGCACCGCTTACATTTAATAGACGTATATAATCAAAACTCAATATATAATGTCAAATGGAATAAATAATATATCATTATAGAATGTCAATGAATTTAAATAAACCTTAAAATAACTCACAGTGTTTTTTGATTTTGTTAGAACATAGATCAATCTTGAATTACATAGTTGATCTTTATTTCGAAGCTTAACTCTTTCAACACGTGAGTGATATAGGTTATGTTTTTGATTTTGATATTTGGAATGTTAAAAGAGGACTGAAGACGGGATTGTCTAGAATTATATTTGTTTTTTGAAGATATAGTGCACATTTTTTTTAGAGATTTTTGAAATAATTTATTCGAATATTTAAATATATTAAATATTTCAGATAAATAATATTCTTTGAGAAGTCCTTTAAGTGTGTTTATGTTTTTAAAAGGCAATTGGTGTTCTTGAAGGTAAGACCAGAAACAAAATTTTGTCTCCTTCGAATATTTATTTATTAATTTTAATTACTTTCGTATATCTGTTGGGTTATTTATTCCATTTGAAATTATATATTGAGTTTTGATTATATACGTCTGTTAAATGTAAGCGGTGCTTGTTAGACATAAATTTATTTCTAAAAATTTTTTGAATAAAAATTTTTTTGAAATTAAAATTGTAGAAGATAAACATATTTCAATTTGTTTTAATATTCAAATTTTGTTATATTTCTCCTATCAAGTAAAAGGCCTTTCTATTTTATTAAATATAGAGATCCTTGAATTCTGAGAATAGTTAATTTGGATAACTTCAGTATTTTTTCGTAAACCCTCATATACCCATATAACTATTCATCACTTATGAAACCATCCTATTAACCAGAAAATGCCAGCATATCACAGTATGATCCATAAATAAATTAACATATATTTGAATATCGGTAACTTTTCTCATAGAATTGAATATTATCAAACAAAATGTATCCAATAACAGTTACAACCCAATAATGGTAAAAATAAATGTTCACTAAAAAACAACCCTGTAGCCTGTTATAAAACATTTGATGGAAAAATACTATCCTATTCCTTAACCGAAAAGAATATCGGATAATAAGTATTGTGAAATGAAATTTGATAATTGAGGAATTAAAATAAAAAAGATAGAAGAAAACAATAAATCTGAAGTTTATAAGCCGACTTGTTATAATTGCTCTATGATTATTATTTGTTTCGGACATTGCAATATTTTTGGACGATAAAACGTTTACTTCAAATGAAAAGGTCAAAATTCACCTGGATCAGTTTTTTTGCCAGCAGAGACCAAAAATTTTATGAGGATGGAATCATGCTACAGAGAGATGGCCCAAGGTGTTGACCATAATGGCCAATATATAATTAAATAAAATATTATTATACGTAAATTGTCTTTCCTTTTCACAAAAAAAACGAAGTTACTTTGAGAAAAACCCAATAATTAAAATAAATTTCCATCAAGTAAGGATCGATTCAATTAAATTCATGTTCAAAGCAATCGAAATGAACAGGTATTTGAAACTTGAAATGCTTCTTCATGAGCAAAGATATTCTTAGGTGAATATTTTTGCATAGTTATGTTTTTCCGATAAATAGACGCAATATACCTCACGTTTATTTATATACTTTTTTGTGTATTTTGTATTTGCATTTCCGAAAATTGTACCCTCCATTTCCATAAATAATGTTCCATAAATATATCAGATGTGAAATAGCAATCTTTACGGTTAGTTCAAAATCTGAACCCAAAGATGCTGCAATTTTGGCGAAACAATTGCATTGAATCGTTGAAATTTTTTTCATTATTTCATTTAATTAAACTGAATTCCCATCAAGTAAGGACTGAATCAATACAAAAAATAACCAAAAGAGTAAAGTAATCCAATGATGTATATTTTTCCATATGAAAAAGTCATAAAAGAAATCCAAACATCGAATATAATGAACAGAACACCCTCCTCGATTATATGGAAAATTTATCTGTGAAACCTGTTAAGTGATATGATAACCCAAAACCAATATTTCTTTTAGCCAATAGAGATATCTCGTAATCTATTTGGAATGGCCGGATGGCGATCATCTCACAGAGCACATTATAAGTTATTAGTTACAGAGATGAAACCGTTCTCGACTTGCACCGTAAACCTCCTCAGCCCCAACTGCTTTGTTTGGGGTTGACCGCAGAGTTGGTCCAGTAGCGGTCAAGCGGTGGCGATTGGAATCCGATCGACTGCTACAGAAAACGATAATCCGAGCGTGAGATCAAATCTTTGGAAAATGATGAAGAAATACTCCGGGGACGGATGATAGATTTCACCGAGTTCAATGGGGGGTATTCATCAGATGAGTCGGACATAAATGCGGTTTCCTTCCAGCTTATTTTATTGTGGGAGCTGAAGCGTTCTGTCGGATGACAGGAGAAAGATGGTTGAAAATTGGCGGCATGATGGAGATTATTTCCCGATTTACCCCATTTTTAGTTGATTGTAGAACAGAAAATCAAATCTGGTTCACTTTTAATTTGAACCGAATAATGTTGATTTTTATATGAACGTTGGTGATAAAGAAATTTGATTATTGTAATGTCGCGCCTACCACATGAAGATACACCAGGCGCTTGCTCATAATGATTTTGAGAATCGTCTGAATTTTTGTAACTGGAAAACTTTTCAGAATGACCAGAACCGTACATTTGTAGATTTTGTGTTATTTAACGATTAAGCTACTTTTCACAATTCTGATTGACCAGAACCGTACATTTTTCGATTTTGTATTATTCAATGATGGATCTACTTTTCACAATTCTGGTTCTGTCAATAGACTCAATTTAAATTGATACAAATTCGAAAATCAAGAATGATAAGGGAAGCCGACCATCAACACAAGTGGTTATTAAATGTCTGGGAAACAGTTATAGTCAATCATGTGATAGGTTTATTCATACAATGTTATTATAAACTTTCGGAAATTGGCCAATCTCTCGGTTTCGTCTCTAGACAGACGGTCTTAAAATTTAACATAAAATAATGTTCTATGAAAATTACTTCCCTTTAAGTTCACAAACTAGTCCATATGACAGTTAATCAACTAGTTGGTCTATTATTTGCTCAAATTTCTGCTCAGATATTTATCAAAAATTCACTGACCGGGCAATGAGACTTCAGAGGAAAATATGAAATAGATCCTTGATTCGTTTTAATAGAATGCCATAACATGCATTTATCATTCTGAAAAAAATACTAGAATTATTTTCTTCATTGAACTCTACCTGGATTTCTGTTTTTGTAGATACAAATAAAAAAAAATTGAAATCAGAATAAAACCCTTCTATACTCGGTTGTTTTAGTTCTTTTCCTCGAAATTTATCATGCATATTAAAGAACTAATGATGGATGAATGAACTGGATACGATTTTGGTACGATTTGTGCATGTCATTTCGACTTAATCGTGTTAGCTCATTTTGGGCTAATAATGGGGAAGATAATGAGTTCTTTAGTAGTAAATCGACAAAATGGATTGAATATAGACAAAATTAATCTGGCAGGTGAACTGCATGTCCGGCAACATTTTCTATGGAAAAAAAATTGTCCTATAAAAAGTATAGAATAGTGAAATTGTGTGGATTAGGCTAAAAAAAAAACCGGTCATGGTAACCATACGAAGTTGATAGTGTCAAGAATATTTGATGTCGGTGGTTAAGGGTTAACGGCGTTCAAGCATGTGGCGAGGTTGAGTCTTGGTCTCATGTGCTGTTCCACTGTGTCGAGTACATGGAGACCAGAAGAGTGATTCTGGAAGGAATGACAAGAGGTATGCATGAGCGGAGTGAATTGAGCTGGTTAACCCAGACGATAGAGAGATATGAATGTATGGAGAGCTATTCCAGAGCTGTGTTCGGGAGAAGAACACAGATAGTAGACTCTTTGAGATTGTCTCTGCCCGGAAACGGGTAGGACAGGGTGATGGTTTGTCCCCTGATGGGGGTCAGGGTTAGTGCAAGGCGGTGATCTTCTGGCGGTAAAACGGAACGAGATTCCGCTCGATTGTGCGCTAGGTGAACTCCGACCTGGCTTGGCATCGCCTCCCTTGGGGAGAAGCCTTAACAGCAGATCCGCAAATTAATGAGCGGCCTATATAAATCTGGGTAATTCCTCGTGCCGCAAGGGCCATGAATTAGAGGACGCCAGGCCTAGCAACCTGATCTGTTCGTGAGATGGACCGGTCTGCTGGGGGGATCCTTGGGGGGCGCGGTGTCGGGTGTGGACGGACCCACCTGTCCTCCTCTGGCGGATATCAATTCCAGAAGAACCGACGGGTATTAGCAAACCCGCATTACTTGATGTGCTGGCCTCAGCAAGGACTGGATGCCAAGGTCCTTAATTGCTAGGGAATACGTTCCCAGAGCATGTCCCGGTAATGACGCGATAATTACTAGCACGGGATGGGCGGTAGCCCCCGGGAGCAATCGCGACGGCCCTATTAGAGGCTAGGTTTCGTGGGGGTAGTGATTGAAAGCCCGCATGCTGGGTTAGCGGGGTTCTGATCCCCTCGGCGTCTTCAACTCGGGAAGTAGCCTGAATAGCTACAACAGGTTAGATAGGCCTCCTTCCACCAGTGAGGCTGTAGGTCTTGAATACCGAAGCCGTACTGGAAGTTAGACGCACCGGTGATGGGGTGTCTGGCGCGCTAATTCGGCGTATCCGAATCCCTCGCCCATGGGGGCCGTGACCATTAAGCCTTAGGATAGGTGCGTCACGTTAAACATGTCCTTCGTTCGTTCAAGTATGTGTTTCGAGTATGGACAGAAAAAGACTAGGAAAATCCATCGAAGCGTACCACATAGCATCAAGATAAGTAGTTCAGTCAAGGCCCTCTTTATGTGAAGTCATTTGCTACTACGCCTCTTATCCATGTTTGAAGAAATGGCATAATGTCAACTTTATCGATGTTTCGAGATTCTCTCCACGTATACACGATTATGGTAGAATGGTAAGATGCTACCGTGGAGACAGACTGAAGTGATTTCGAGTTGCTGTTGAAAGGTATCTCTACATAACGTGAAAAATGCTTTGGGGTCGGAATGGTCTATACTTTATAGTAGTCGATCATCGCTTTTCTTAATTTTAGTAGTATAAAATATGCAAATTGATGTCCCGAAATCTATTTTACGGTCTAGATGGGCGTCTACACGTCCATTTTTAACAAAACTGTACACGTCGCATAGTGCTCATCGTACTTAAGATTTTATTTAAAGCAGTTTTTAATGTTTTACTGGATCCAATCCATCCACCGGATTTAAATCCCATCTAAACTATAAGGTATCAAACACCTACCTTCTCAATTTTTCGATGCCCAGAAGTGTACCTGAGTGTAGTCAGAGACCTGATTGCCCAACACATATTCCTTTTTTAGGATAAGATATTAATGAATTTTTCTGTGTATATCATTATTTTATTCATCTTATTGCATCAAAGATTATATAACAATTATAATATTACTGAGTAAATGAACAATAACGTAGTGTTTCAACTATTGGACATTAAATCATATTAATTGACTTCTTGCGGATGATGCTCTGATATATGTAATTATTGATGACTTAGTAAAATTTCAATCTATACTATACAGTAGGAAGACATTATTTAATGATAAGTGAATATTTGTTTATGAATTAATTGAATGAAACAGTATCTCCTAGTGGAATAAGTGTTCAAATGAATAATGGGATTAAAAAAATTATATGACATGTGCATATTAAGTTTGTTCAATAGATAAGAATCTGTTATTTCGAAATATAACAATATTTTTCCAAATGAAAAATGAAAAAATATTTTGGCCGTTATGTAACACATGTTTACCAAATTAATCAAATTTTTTCATCATTCAAATGATGCAATTCACTCATACAGCAAAATTCTCAAGAATTCAATTAATCATGAATATCAATATTCAAGTGGTGTTATCGGCAACCGTACTGCGCTAAATCCCGAAGTACTGAGTATTCCAAGTCCGTGTTGCGAAACCCTTGCCCAATCACAAGCTATTGAACGCAGATGAGAAGTGGAGCAAAAGACGAGCCGAAAGCCAGCCAGTCGGAGGCCAGCCGGAAAAGTGGCCACGGAAGGAAACCTCAACAAGGAAATGATGTTAACCTGAAGGATTAGTCCTAGAAGAATTATATGTTTACGTAGTTGGCAGATGAAAAAGTTTCATTAAGCTAGAAATGTCATATAGTGTTCCACAAGATAATGTTTTGTGAAACTATTGAATTTTTTTTTTAACAATTGAAGTTTTCATTCTAGGAGGAAATTTAATGAAAAATATTAGAGCAAAGTACGTTACAACTCTTTGAGCGTAAGCTTTGGTATATAGTTGTGTTCTCAATAACCCTGTTCTCATAGTATAGTCTATGGAATTATTCGGTAATATGGATTCAATTTTTGGTAAATAGATGAGGCAATTGTAAACTAAAGGCGCTGCAAATCTGCAATCAGTTTATTGCGAATGGAATTTCATGTGATCGAAATTGCCTAGAGATTAGAGAGCTGGTTAGAAATATTGCCAATATATCAAAATAACATATGTATTTCAGAATGAACGCTGCATTGCATTCCTTGAAATATAACCACTGTGAATAGTGTGTATAGTATGTAGACCACGTGTCAGAAATTATTATTATAAGATCTAACAAATATAAATAGAGTAAAAAACTAATAATTAGAGATAAGTGGGCTGTACAAATGAATACAGTTGTACAAATATAGAAGATATATTTGAAGTATAAAAATATGTGTCATAAAATGATTAACGTATACAAAATTAACTTACTGTTGTACTGTGTGTCTGTCTGACTGTCTCGAGGAGACTCGTGTGTTGGAACTGAACGTTGCAGAGAGAATTGATGTGGCATATCAAAAATAACATGGAATTTAATATATGGTTGCTGTGATTATTCTTCTTTCACAGAGGAACTAAGTTGTTTTGGGAAGCAACCACAGTATACAGATTATGCATTATACAATAATACTCAAATATTATAGGATTTACATGCACAAGTTATTTGCGCATGAGATTACATGAAGTAGCTGGAGTTTGCGCCTTACCATATTTCCAAGCGTTGAAATATCAATTTCAACACAAACAAGTATAATAAATTATGATATATAAAGAAGAATGATTGTCTGTAGAAATATGGCGAGCGCATGGCCCAGATCAATGGTCCTGTGTCCTGGTTTCATCACTGAATGGAAGGAAAAATAACTCCTTCACACTAAGCATGAAATGTCTTCACGGATACGACTTGAACAATTCTGTTTTATCCGGGATGATGTTCTGTGACCCTGCCGATGGATTATTGGATGAATCATCGCAAATTTTGATATTGCCCTGGTGAGAATTTGCGCCCGTAATGAGATCATCGACGCAGAAATCGCGTTTCAATGTCGAAGAACCTATTGGATGTTAAGCAACTTCACTTTTGGCTACCTAATAAAGAGCGCGGATAGCACTTGATGCTCCAGGTGTGACCGTGTTCAAGTCATATTCTTCCTCAGGTTTGTTTTTATTGGCTGAACGTAGGACGTTTTGATATGTAGCATCTTCAGGATGCACTAATGTTTGACGATACATTTGTTCTGTATCGTCTGTTGAAGCGAAGGTATATGAAATAATTGGAATAAATAAATCCTGGACGTTGGGGCTGATCATAAGTGTATCTATCATTGAGAGATACAGCTGTCAAGGATTTCGGGGAGCCGTCAAATACGACGCGAAATTTGGTCGTGGTGCTTTCGGTATTTACTACAGCGCGATGAGGAGGATTAAGAGCATTGGAGATTTTTTCTTACCACAATGAGAGATGGCTAAAAATGAAGCACTTGATGTTGCATATATGACCTTCGGTAATTTTGTGAAATCGTCATATACGACGGATAATTTTGGTCGTGCTGCTTTCAGCGTTGACCACAGCATGATGAAAAACCTCACGGGTTTTTTCGTTTTTACCACAGTGGGAGATGTGGTTGAGTTCACGGTATTTTTTCTCAATTTTAGAGCTGCCAAACGTGATTTTCTGATTTCGCTCCTTTTATTGTTGTTGCGAAAGTGAGTTACTAAATACCTCTATCCTGGAGGCCATATTTTTGGAGAAGTGATTTCTTTTGTTTCCCCAAATTTACTTGAATCGCGATCTAATGTGTTTATCACGATATGCATTCATTTTGCAATTAGAGGAATTGTGTTTGTAGGTCACGGCCGCGAATACTTCTGGATGCAGGCTTATTTTTCGAGAGTTTGAAAAGCTATTTTCTTGTCGTTATGACGACTTACCTATTGGCGTAGAACTGATTTTAAAGTCTCCAATTCGAGCGCGATGCATTCGTTCGACTTTTTTTATCCACTTCCGGTTCTGACTCTCGGAGTGTTTAGGCGATTTTCGTGAGCTCTAAAATTTTTTTCAAACTCAAGAGCGTATTCTTTATCCGGAACCTGAGTTAAACTATGTAACTTCGTTTCTATAGCCAGAAATTTCGTATATACATAGTCCGCGCGCTGAATTCGATCATCTGAAGTAACTAGAGAATCCTTTGCGATGTCGAAACGTGTTACGTGTTAATTTCAAACCCAAACGTCGTCTCCGCTTATGTTCTCATCCAGGTGCGATATTCCCATAACACCACATTTTTCTCTGTTGCATCTGGGGCAACTAAAATGTTAATTTGTAGATTCTTATCAATGAAAATGTGACAGACGATGTTGAGGGTATTTAAGTATGTTGAAAATCTGAAATAATAAATAACGACGTTCCGATTGATTTGAATTACCAGCACAAATACTGGTCTTGACCTCCATTTTTTTAATGGTGACATTTTTGTGTGAAGGCGTTTTTGAATTTTCCAAGTGAAAAATTGACGAATTATGAATTCTTTCCATATTTTGGGATTATTTTCATTGGAAATTTTGGAGCTCCTCGAATATTACCGATTTCCGCATCGTATATGAGATCAACAACGTCAGTAGACAGATTTATTGGCCTTTTGCATAATTTTACCAACTTTGACGATGAGATCAGAAAGAAATTGTCCATATCCATACTACTCCGGATATAATTATCAGCATTATTTTCCCTAGGGGACCACTGAAGCCGATTTTCCCCTCTCTTCCATCATTAAGAGGTAATTATTAATAATTTACGATAGTTTTAAAACTTTTTAATTCTCGTTCTTTCGCGTATTTCTTTTAGGGTGCATATAATATCTCCCTACACGGCTAGTACTATTATATCATAAGTACAACTTCACCCTGACATACTACCCTGTATGCAAAAATTATGGGAGAAATTATGGGAGAAATTTAATCCCAACAGAATCTGGGTTGAAGCTGCCTGTTTGTTGAAATTGGATTCATTATACATTATACATATACATTCTGTCAAGAAAGTACCGTGAATTATCGATTTAAATCTGGCGGGGCAATGAGGCAGGTAAAATTTTATTTTCCTAGATTGGTACCACTGTCCTTAATTACTATGCCAAGCTTGAGCGGGATCTGTCAACTAGTGTGTTTGCAACAGCTGATTAAGTCAGTCGATGTCAGAGTGCGTGCCGATTTTTACTATTGGTGATTACGTTGACCAAAGAATTTGTTTACAGTTTTGTGTTGCAAATGAATTTTCCTGTGCCGATGCATTGAAAATGTTGCAAAAGGCCTTTGGTGATAATGCTCTATCGAAAACTCGTGCATATCAGTGGTACAGAGCCTTCAAGGACGGTCGTGAAGTGGTCGCCCATCGACGGCTTCGATCGAAGATAACGTCGATAAAATTAAGGAAAGGGTGCTGGAAAACCGTCGTACCAGCTTGAGAGAGATAGCACATGATCTTAAGATATCGCACGAGTCCGCACGTACGGTTTGATTGATATTTTGGGCATGAGAAAGGTGGCCACACGACTCGTACCGAAAGACCTGAATTTTCTTCAAAAACGTCCTCGCGAACAGGTTTCTTCAGACATGCTGGATCGCTGTAATTCCGATTCTACATTCATGGAACGCATTATAACTGATGATGAGACCTGGGTCTACGAGAACGATATGCAAACAATCCAGCAATCATTGGAATGGGTGGCAAAAAATGAGCCGAAATCGAAAAAACCACGCCAAAGCCGCTCGAAAATGAAGGTGATGCTCATTGTTTTCTTCGATATCCGTGGTGTGGTTCACTACGAATTCGTTCCAGAGGGTCAGACGGTAAACAAGGAGTATTACCTAGTCGTTATGAAACGTTTGGGTGAGCGTATCCGTAAGAAGCGGCCAAATTTGTGGGCGAACAACTCATGGATTTTGCATGACGATAACGCGCCTTCTCACCGAGCTACGATTGTGACTGACTTTCTCGCCAAAAACTCAACAAACGTGCTTCAGCAACCACCATATTCGCCGGATTTGGCTCCCTGTGACTTTTTCCTCTTCCCAAAACTAAAATTGCCTCTTCGTGGCACCCGTTTTGAGTCGATTGAAGCCATAAAACAAAATTCGGCGCGAGAGCTAAAGTTCATCCCGGAAAGCGCCTATAAAAAATGTTTCGATAATTGGAAGTGCCGTTGGCATAGATGTATTGGAGCAAATGGAGCCTATTTTGAAGGCGACCCAATAAATTTTGACGATTAAATGTAAAAATGTTGTTTTAATTGAAAATTCCCGGTACTTTTTTGACAGAGTAGTATATGTAATATACTAATAATATAATATATAATAGTATATACTACTCTGTCAAGAAAGTACCGGGAATTTTCAATTGAAACAACATTTTTACATTTAATCGTCAAAATTTATTGGGTCGCCTTCAAAATAGGCTCCATTTGCTCCAATACATCTATGCCAACGGCACTTCCAATTATCGAAACATTTTTTATAGGCGCTTTCCGGGATGAACTTTAGCTCTCGCGCCGAATTTTGTTTTATGGCTTCAATCGACTCAAAACGGGTGCCACGAAGAGGCAATTTTAGTTTTGGGAAGAGGAAAAAGTCACAGGGAGCCAAATCCGGCGAATATGGTGGTTGCTGAAGCACGTTTGTTGAGTTTTTGGCGAGAAAGTCAGTCACAATCGTAGCTCGGTGAGAAGGCGCGTTATCGTCATGCAAAATCCATGAGTTGTTCGCCCACAAATTTGGCCGCTTCTTACGGATACGCTCACCCAAACGTTTCATAACGACTAGGTAATACTCCTTGTTTACCGTCTGACCCTCTGGAACGAATTCGTAGTGCACCACGCCACGGATATCGAAGAAAACAATGAGCATCACCTTCATTTTCGAGCGGCTTTGGCGTGGTTTTTTCGGTTTCGGCTCATTTTTTGCCACCCATTCCGATGATTGCTGGCTTGTTTGCATACCGTACTCGTAGACCCAGGTCTCATCACCAGTTATAATGCGTTCCATGAATGTAGAATCGGAATTACAGCGATCCAGCATGTCTGAAGCAACCTGTTCGCGATGACGTTTTTGAAGATAATTCAGGTCTTACGGTACGAGTCGTGCGGCCACCTTTCTCATGCCCAAAATATCAATCAAAATCGTACGTGCGGACTCGTGTGATATCTTAAGATCATGTGCTATCTCTCTCAAGCTGGTACGACGGTTTTCCAGCACCCTTTCCTTAATTTTATCGACGTTATCTTCGATCGAAGCCGTCGATGGGCGACCACTTCACGACCGTCCTTGAAGGCTCTGTACCACTGATATGCACGAGTTTTCGATAGAGCATTATCACCAAAGGCCTTTTGCAACATTTTCAATGCATCGGCACACGAAAATTCATTTGCAACACAAAACTTTAAACAAATTCTTTGCTCACATAATCACCCATAGTAAAAATCGGCACGCACTCTGACATCGACTGACTTAATCAGCTGTTGCAAACACACTAGTTGACAGATCCCGCTCAAGCTTGGCATAGTAATTAAGGACAGTGGTACCAACCTAGGAAAAACAATTTTACCTGCCTCATTGCCCCGCCAGATTTAAATCGATAATTACCGGTACTTTCTTGACAGAATGTATATTGCAGTAGCCTTCAATGAATATTATAGTAAAATAGGTGAACAATATGCTGATAAAATAAAACTTCCAATTGATTTCGTTGAGAAGAACATTAAATTTTGTAGCTTTTTCTACCTGACTCAAGTGGAACCACGTGAGGTTACAAAGGTCATATTGACTTTAAAGAATAAAAGGTCAACTGGCTTTGACTCCATCAAAGCTGAAATGCTCAAAGAGGTAAGAGATGAAATAGCAGAACCCCTGACTTACCTGGGGAACACTTATTTCAAGAAAGGCTGTTTTCCTGATATTATGAAGCTGGGCAGTGTGGGACCCATATTCAAAAAGGGGAATGAATCACAAATGGTAAGTTATAGGCCAATTACCCTAATTTCGAGCATAGCCAAAATTATTGAGAAATTAATAAAAGTGCGAATGACCAATTGTTTCCAGAAATATGAGATCTTGTCACAAAAACAGTATGGTTTCCGACAAGGACTTTCGACAAAAGATGCCATAAGAGCTATAGCAATTAAGCTTCATGAAAATATAGATAAAAATACACCAACTTTGGCTATATTCATGGATCTGGCGAAGGCCAGACACACTTATTCACGGGAAGTTATTAGAAAAACTTTACAATTATGGATTTCGCGGATCAATTCATGAACTGTTTAAAAGCTACCTTACCAACAGACAGCAGGTTGTGAGGATAAATGATAAAAAAACGAGAAAAAATTGATTAGCCCCGGGATTCCACAGGGTACTGTCATTGGACCGATTTCGTCCCTTATGTATAATAATATTGTGTTAGAGATGAGAAGTGAAGGTGAAATTATAAGTTTCGCGGATGATACGATGGTTCTGTACGAGGGCTCATCGTTGACAGACCTAAAAAAAGTTGCTATTGAGGACTTTGAAAAATGGTTCCAATTTAATAAGCTCACCTTAAACGAAATGAAGACAAAATACTTACCATTTACGTCGACTAAAGCTGAAGTTGAGGATCTTGGGAACTTACATATTACCCATGAGTTAAAGATTGCAAAAGCGGTTTCCGTGAGGTACCTGGGCATAATGATCGACCAACATTTAAAATGGGATGAACACATGATTTATTTAACGAGAAAACTGAGGGGTATTTTGTATAGGTTCAAATATTTAAAAAGGAGCATAAAAAGCCCAAAACACCTGTAAATTATTTATAATGCGCTCGTGCAACCACAGCTATCCTACGGAATAATTGATTGGGGTGGGGTACTGGACTGCCACAAAAAAAGAGTAGATATATTGCAAAAATATATCATCAAAGTAATACATGGAGAAAAAATTACCTACCCTAGTAAGGATCTTTATGAATTGGCCAGAGTGCCTGATGTCAGACAAATATGTGCTCAGAAAATAATCATAAACATATATGAGAAGAAAATTCATATTAAGGCGATGGACCAAATATAAACAAGAACTGCTAAATAAAATTTTGAACGCTCAAGATCGTCGAAAAGAATAGACCAGAGATGTTGCACATACATAGCCCCGAGGCTGTTGCCTCTAGTACTCCAGGAGATAAGAAACAGGAAAGGCAAGATGTCTTTCAAGAGAGAATTGAAAAAGTGGATAATGGATTTCGATAGAACAAAAATACATCAAATAATAAATCAAACCTAATAGAGTACCCAAAGTAGATAGTGAAGATGATTAAATGAAGAAATGAAATTGTATAGTCACAGCATGAATTCTACATTAACGGAGCACGTCTGTGATGGAGAACGTTAGGAGGAACTGTTTGGGGGATTAAATATTTATGTGTTAGTTTTAAGAATTCAAATTTTAAATTATATGGACTGTGCACAGTCAATATCCTAGGATGTTTAACTTGTACATATAGAATAGTTTATTTTTTGTATATTTTTACTAAATAAACTTTCTTATTATTACTATCGCCGACGACACGAAGTGGTGAAAACTTTTATTTTATCTCCTAATAATTCTTTCCGCTTTCTCTCATCATTCCTTTTTCTTCTATTTCCTACATAACCTTCCGCCTTGTTCCTTTGCCTGCACCCATTTTGAATAACTTCTTTAATTGAACTCACCGTTAAAAATTGTAGAGAATTTATGAATCTATGTACATGAACATCCGGTATATTTTGTATGTCTACCTTCTGCGCCATATATAGGCCTATATACGGAGAAAACAAAAGTGGTACCACCTCTATCAGTTTGCCGAATATTAAAAATTCTAATATCATTTGCGTGATTTTAATGATACATTATTCCTAATGACTGGAGTTTAAATCACGAATGGCGCCCTTATTTTTTACATCCAAAGAACCTACACTCTCTGAACGGAAGTGCGGGACCACTCAGGTATAGTTTTATTTTTTCAGAAAAGTTGATCACAAGCGGTTCAGAAAACTTTCGCATAATATCAATCGTACGCGCTGATCGTTGAAATGTTGATGTTTTCGTCTCAGTATTAATTTCGACTCGATAGTTACAACAGAATTCGACTGCTAGAATGACTTGAACGCGTGATTATGAAGCAACTAGAAATTCGATAAATGATCACTGATAACTGAATAATGAAATTGATGAGAACTAGTAAATGGAATTCTGAGAAAAAGCATTACTGATCAGAAAAGGCTTTAACTGCTAAAGTTAAAATGAGAAACAACTAGAATTATGAAAAAAATATCACAATTGACAATAGAATTCCAACTGCTTTGAACAATAAACTAGCAAATAGAATTCTGAGAAAAAGCGTTACCCATTAAAAAGATTTAATTGCTAAAGATAAAATGACGAACAACTAGAAATCTTAGTAAAAGATTATTATTATTACAACTTTATCGCATTAAATAAATAACCTTCATTTGGAAGGCATAGAAGTATTATCAGTCTAACACGAGAAGATTTCATCAGGGGCTATAATATATCAGAAAATGAAAGAGCATGAGGACTATCAACAATTGTTGAAGACAAATTGAAGAAGCATGACGTGATAAGTTTTTATCTGGATGATATTTTTGTGGATTCAGTATAAATAAATTCAGTTTACTGAAGTGCTTCTTTTTGAAGTTATTTTTATTATAATTTCTAAAAGTAATAGTTAAATAGAGGTTGTTAGAGAAGAAAAGTAGGACCACTCTCATGTAACAGAAAAAATTGATATGAACCTTCGGGTTTCGTTTTCTTCGCCTGATGAAGGGGAAGTATCGAAAATACTCGAGTAATGACTTAACAAAACAAAATTGCATATTTATTTCTTATATTATTTTATAATGTGTTTGTGAATACTTTTCAGACATGTTGAAAGAAAGTACAAACAGTTAATGAAGAGTGAGTTCAGCTTCCAAATAACGTGACACATGATAGACTAAATCACCAGCAGAGGAAATGATTAGTGAGAGTTAGTCCCAAAATTATCCTTCCTATTCTTTGGTGAAGTAACATATCTCGTATCCACCCAAATGGCTGATATTATAATTCCACTTTCACAGCACATCCCTCTACATGGAAGCATTTAACATAGCAAGCGTGTCCTAATTGAATTGTTCCGTCATAATGAAAGTACCAAGCAGGGGAACATTTCCTCGAAAATTTGTTGATTATTCAAATTACACGAGACTGAAACATAACACGACCGTTTCTAAGTAATTCCGCACTTTGTTCTTTCGGTTTACTCGTAATTATTCGCTAGAATTTTGTATGGGTTTAATTCTATTAAGTCCTTTGATTCATTGACTTTAAAATAAAAACAATATTAAAATGCGAAGTAATCGGAAAATGTGAGATACCGGGTAATTTTTATGAATGAGTATAGTTAATATAGCGACAGAGAGGAGATAATTTATTGTAAAAATGAATTTAAAATACGCCAGGGATCATACTACTCTGTCATGAAAGTACCGGGAATTTTCAATTAAAACAACCTTTTTACATTTAATCGTCAAAATTTATTGGGTCGCCCTCAAAATAGGCTCCATTTGCTCCAATACATCTATGCCAACGGCACTTCCAATTATCGAAACATTTTTTATAGGCGCTTTCCGGGATGGACTTTAGCTCTCGCGCCGAATTTTGTTTTATGGCTTCAATCGACTTAAAACGGGTGCCACGAAGGGGCAATTTTAGTTTTGGAAAGAGGAAAAAGTCGCAGGGAGCCAAATCCGGCGAATACGGTGGTTGCTGAAGCACGTTTGTTGAGTTTTTGGCGAGAAAGTCAGTCACAATCGTAGCTCGGTGAGAAGGCGCGTTATTGTCATGCAAAATCCATGAGTTGTTCGCCCACAAATTTGGCCGCTTCTTACGGATACGCTCACGCAAACGTTTCATAACGCCTAGGTAATACTCCTTGTTTACCGTCTGACCCTCTGGAACGAATTCGTAGTGCACCACGCCACGAATATCGAAGAAAACAATGAGTATCACTTTCATTTTCGAGCGGCTTTGGCGTGGTTTTTTCGGTTTCGGCTCATTTTTTGCCACCCATTCCGATGATTGCTGGCTTGTTTGCATATCGTACTCGTAGACCCAGGTCTCATCACCAGTTATAATGCGTTCCATGAATGTAGAATCGGAATTACAGCGATCCAGCATGTCTGAAGAAACCTGTTCGCGATGACGTTTTTGAAGAAAATTCGGTCGTGCGGCCACCTTTCTCATGCCCAAAATATCAATCAAAATCGTACGTGCGGACTCGTGGGATATCTTAAGATCATGTGCTATCTCTCTCAAGCTGGTACGACGGTTTTCCAGCACCCTTTCCTTAATTTTATCGACGTTATCTTCGATCGAAGCCGTCGATGGGCGACCACTTCACGACCGTCCTTGAAGGCTCTGTACCACTGATATGCACGAGTTTTCGATAGAGCATTATCACCAAAGGCCTTTTGCAACATTTTCAATGCATCGGCACACGAAAATTCATTTGCAACACAAAACTTTAAACAAATTCTTTGCTCAACGTAATCACCCATAGTAAAAATCGGCACGCACTCTGACATCGACTGACTTAATCAGCTGTTGCAAACACACTAGTTGACAGATCCCGCTCAAGCTTGGCAGAGTAATTGAGGACAGTGGTACCAACCTAGGAAAAAAAAGTTTTACCTGCCTCATTGCCCCGCCAGATTTAAATCGATAATTCCCGGTACTTTCTTGACAGAATGTATTCCTTCAGCCTTTGTTACAATGCTTTATTTTTGTAACTTTGTAACTAAGTTCATGGAAATTCTATGGTCTATTTTACCTAAGAAATACAAAATTGAGAATAACTACTTACAAAAACTACAGATGATAAAAAGCAACGAATTGTGCGTTTGTTGTTTGAATATTCTTTCACTTGAGACTAGAACAAATGTAATTTTAACATAAATAGAGGTTAATACTTTATAGAAGGTATACAAAATTATTTAAATATTTTAATATTAGCCTTCTACATATTTAATTTCAAAAAATTATAATTATTAATTATAACTTCAGGAATAAAATTGAATTATCACTTATATCAAATGAACATTCATTATAAGACATCCAAATTATATAACAAAATCCAATGAATAAAAATTGTTAAGCAAAATCCTATAAATTAAATATTTTGAATAGAAAAAATTTTGTTTCTGCTGATCAATCTTATGAAAACAAATATCTTTCAAAAATGTTTAACATAATTTTAAAAATTTCATCATAAAACTGTCTTACTTAGAATATTCAATATTATGGGATATCTAAGTTACATTCTATAAAATCTCAAGATATGTAAAAACATTACTGAAAAACAAGTTTTAAGAGGGACTTTGCTTCGTCAGTATTCAAATAATTTATATTCAATAAAATATAACATCAATCAACAACAAATATTTACGCACCGTTCAACAATTTAGAAACTTCTGGTAAATGAATACTGAAAAATTTGAATGTAGTGATAGGTTTCCTTAACATTCTTTATACAGATAGTCCTTCTGCTATAACAGAGGCCGTTAAATTGTCTTTCAATCTTTTAAATCAAGGGTAAACCACAGAGTTATTTATTTATAGTTAACCTTACACTACATTCAAATTTTTCAGTATTCATTTACCAGAAGTTTTCTAAATTGTTGAAGGGTGAGTAAATATTTGTTGTTGATTGATGTTATATTTTATTGAATATAAATTATTTGAATACTGACGAAGTAAAGTCTCTCTTAAAACTTGTTTTTATATTATATGTAATGTTTTTACATATCTTGAGATTTTATAGAAAGTAACTTACTTAGATATCCAATAATATTGAATATTCTAAGTAAGATAGTTTTATGATGAAATTCTTAAGATTACGTTACACATTGTTGAAAGATATTTGTTTTCATAAGATTGATCAGCAGAAACAAAATTTTGTCTATTTAAAATATTCAATTTATAGGATTTTGGTAACCAATTTTTATTTATTGGATTTTGTTATATCATTTGGATGTCTTATAATGAATGTTTATTTCATATGTCATTTGATATAAGTGGTATTTATATGACATTATTTTAATTTAATGGCTTAAGTTATAATTAATAAATATAATTTTTTGAAATTAAATATGTAGAAGGCTAATATGAAACTATTCATATAAATGTAATTTTTTCAAATTTATAACCGTTTTACTGAAGAAAACAGAAATATAATAAATATCAAATATACAGTTTATTTCGTCACTTCGTAATTCATCTCAGGTGTGCATAAAATATATAAAGACGAGTCAGGAATACTCTAATTTTTTTCCTACCAGGCCTCCTTGCGAAGATGCGTGCCTCCAAATGGTACTACCATAATTTTTTTTGTCATAACTTCCGAACGACTCAACCGATTCTGTTAATTTTTTTGAATTGATTCAATACTAACATCAGTCATGATTTAATTCCAACACCTTCCTCATAAAGCTTTGAGACTACCAGGGAAGCAGAGATTTTCACTGAAGTTTTATTTACTGACGAAGCTGGTTTAGGTCGAAATGGCGTTATAAATTCTCATAACATCCATGAATGGTGAAAAGAAAATCCACACGCTTCTAATGAATCGATTTTTCAGCACAGGTCTCATGGAAATGTTTGGATGAAAATATTCAAAAATTAATTGACTGCCACTTACATATCTTAACGATTTTATATGTCTATAAAGTGAAACAGTGTTTCTAAGGTATTTTATTCAAATTTATATTGGAAAGTTTTTGAGATATTTAAGATTGAATTCATGGAGGTTTCGGAAAATTCATCTAAATATTATTTGTATGTTCACGAATAATTACACGCTTATCACATACGAAAGTACGTTTTTTCTAGAACACAAAGCAATTCGATCGTGGAATGATCTACTTCTCTGGTCAGCATGGCTGTATTAAGCTCCGAGAAGCATTCTCTAATGTCTCTTGCATGTTGAGAGTAGTTATTGGAATTTCGTCATACACAAAAAATTTTGTTTGGCGAGATCCGGTGATCTAGCATGCATCTTGTCAGTCTGCCCCTACCTATCTAGTTGGGAACTGGTGATGCAGATTATCTCTCACTGGCCTGGACTAATGATCAGGTGCTCTATTATGCAGTAAGCACATTTCGTTTCTCATTTTCTTAGGTAATACTCCTAATAACCCACGAAGAATGTTCTGAAGCAAATTCAAATCTCCAGCATTGTCGAAATTTTCATCGAAAAAATGAGGTACTATTACAAGATTGCCGATAACTCTTCCACAGACATTTCATGACCGCTTGTATTGTCGGTCAACATTCTTGGACTTTTCAAAGAGTAATAATGAAAATTGTGCTTATTGACAAAACCTGAATTGGGAAAAGTCGCTTCATCGCTGAATAAAATAAAATCCAAATTGTACGGTTCAGTTCAATTTGAAAACTTGTTTAGTTACAAAAATTCAGACGGTTTTCAAAATCATTATCGGCAAGCGCCTGGTGAACCTGAATGTGGTAGGCGTAAAACTTGTGTTTTTTGAGATTTCCTTGAACTGAAAGCTCACTTATAACGTAGGCTTCACTGGGCTTTCTTTGGCATTTGTGCGGATCTTCTGTTACATTCAGTGAAACATCAAGCTCCTTGTCTTCGTTAGCTACCGAATTTATCCTTTCTTTTTTTTGTGTTTGTCATTTCCCGTCTCTACAAATCTGTTAGGATGTCGTCTCTCGGAATATTCTGTAGCATAACATCGACTCGCTAATAAAGGTTTTCTAGGGCACTGCCCGACATGAAAATCACATCAATCATTACATGTTTTCCAAAATTCATCCCGATTTATTGATTTCAAAAGTAACTTTGGGCTAGGAAAGACAATAACTTGGTTGATAATCGATTTTTGGAATACCACTAAAGTACCGATGTATTGGTTGAAGAATACACATGTGATCATTATGTGAAGCTTATTGGGCAAAACCATTAACATTTTTATGTTGACCCTCGAGGCTTATGATTTTGGGAATGTTCTAAAGTTTTATAACTAGCTCAATGAAAATAACTGAATATCAGCTGAATAATTTTAACCGCAGTAACTCGGCTAGGGTAGGTTCGACCAATCGTTTATACAAAAGAGGGATGATCTTATTATACACTGCAGACTCCTAAAAGAGTTCTTTAGCCATATTAGGCTGATCAAAAGATGATTAACTCCACTGGAGACATTTCATTTAATAATCATTTATACCTTGTTTAATGGTAGGTGTTTATACTTATACCAAGAATTGATAAACATGATCGATAATGTGAATAAACATACAGTGTTATTTCAATAATATTTCTATCTAGGTTATACCAACCTTGCCGTCTCACGTGTGGAAATATACAGACTCTTCACTGCTATATACTACACCTTCCTCCTTCGAGAGAAAAAAAAAATTTTCCATACAAAGTCAATAAATTTTTTTTTTCACTTATCTCTATTTTAAAATATATATATATATATATATATATATATATTTCACTGTATATATATATATATATATATATATATATATATATATATATATATATATATACAGTGAAACCTCTCTTGGCGGACACTCCTCATAAGCGGACGCTCCCCTCAAACGGACAATTGCCTTGGAACCGAGAAATTTTCTTGTAATATTATACTCACGAGCGGACACCTCTATCGGACGGCCATATAACACTGATCAAAAGATGATTAACTACACTGGGATCAGATGAAGTTTGAAGTTCTTCATATTTGGCCATTGATAACGGACACCTAGTATAGGACATCTTGATCATTTAAATGACTAGACAAATCTACGATTGCTTCTGGAAATCAGTATAGAGCTTTTAGTGAACAATTATTTCACTACCTTTTGGAGTTTTCTCTGAAGAAGATTTGTTCCGTTGGAAAAATATTTATACTCTATTTCGTTATAAAAAAAATTTTGAATGACATTGAAAATATATTGGGCGATTCATTCAAAAAATCATTCATTTGTTGAATTTTTTGGACACCATTTATATTATGAAATAATTCAATGATTCTTTAACAGGTTCTAGGTCCAGGGTTCTAAAAATACAAACTTTTCAAAAGAGGCCAACTAGTTTCGATTTCATTACAAAATCTTCATCAGGGATTTTTCTACCTAGTTTGTTTTTGTCGTATAAAAAATGTAAAATTTTGGAAATGACCAATACTGGCCGCATGGGAAACTGTCAAAAGACAGTCTTTCGACAGTCTCCCATGCGGCCAGTAGTTCTCAATTCCAAAATTTTACATTTTCCATATGACAAAACCCAAACAAAGTAGAAATAAAATTTGAATATTAAAACAGATTCAATCTGTTAGTCTTCTACAATTTTAATTTCAAAATAAAATTTTATTCAAAAATCTTTTAGAATTAAATTGATGTCTACAATAAGCACCGCTTATATTTAATAGAAGTATATAGCAAAAACTCAATATATGATGTCAAATGGAATAAATAAACCAACCAAAATAAAGAAAGCAATTAAAATTAATAAATAAATATTTGAAGGAGACAAAATTTTGTTTCTGATCTTACCATAATGAAACCAATTGCTTTTCAAGAACATAAAACACAACTTAAGGATTTCTCAAAAAATATAATTTTTTTGAAATATTTAATATATTTAAATATTCGAATAAGTTAATTCAAAAATCTCTCGAAACATGTAATATATCTTCAAAAAACAATTAGAATACGGATAATCTATTCATCGGCCCTAGATAACATTTAATTTAATTTTATTTATTCCATTTGATATTGTATATTGAGTTTTGATTATATACGTCTATTAAATATAAGCGGTGCTTATTGTAGACATTAATTTAATTCTAAAAGATTTTTTAATTAAATTTTTTTTTGAAATTGAAATTGTAGAAGACTAACAGATTAAATCTGTTTTAATATTCAAATTTTGTTATATTTCTTCTATCAAGTTTAAAGCCTTTTTCTATTTTAAAGTAGAATTAGCCCTGATGAAAATTTTGTAATCAAATCGAAACTAGTTGTCCATTTTATTCAAAAGTTGGTATTACTGTCATATTAATACCAACTTTTGCATAAAATGGACAGGGTTCTAAAACCCTGAACCTAGAAGCTGTTAAAGAATTATTGAATTGTCGTACACATAGGTCTTATCTTAATTAATTATAATATGAAATGATTTCCTGATAGGCAAGAATCAAATTAAAAGGGGCCTGATTTCGAACGAAATTTTTAGGATATCTGGAAACGCAGCGCATTATTGCAGGAGTCTGTATATAAAAACGTTAGTTTTCTTCACTAAGCAAATTCACCAATTTGAGTCTCATAAAAGTTCATATTCTACAAGATGTTTCCTTTCTCTCTTCCATTTCACAAGACCATATTAAAAGAAAAAAGTATTTATTGTATGCCAACAGTAAGCAAGACTGCTTCAGAGCGACAACACAGTAGAGAAATAAACAAAATGAAGATTCTGATGTGGTTGTTTCTGAAGGCTTGAAAAATGTTCTTTCTGTTAGAAAGACCTTCAAATAACGGTTGAATATAGAATTGGGCGTTCTCTACCTCTTTGTAGTGCTCTTACTCTATTTGGCCTTGTGCCAGTGAGGTTATCAATGACAACCTGAGGAACGTTTTTCCAAATGTCCGTTAAAGCATTGTATTGTTTACGGTGGGCCAGGTAAGCGCTGTAATTGGTGTGACATTGCAGACCAGACATGTTCAATACAACTTTCGTCTAGAAAGACAGCGGACCAATCCATTCGGTTAATACCATACATTTCTACGGGGTCGTTAATAATTCTTGCCCGATGTGAACGGGCATTATATTCAATTAACGGGGAAACTGTTGCCTATGGTTGCAGCACATTGAAACAAATGCTCATTATATCGTTGAGTCCGTTCTTGCTATATCAACATTTGCCAGCAGACTGATTCAGACGCAATCTGAACTCATCCGCGAACAGACAGGATCTCCATCTGTGCGAGTTTCAGTTCATTTGTTTAAGAGCCTAACGATATTTCACAGTTCGGTGCTCCCTTCTCAATCGCGAGTATCTGGCGGATCTTCTTGCCCTTAAATTGGAACTATGCAACCTATTCCGGATTGTTTGACCAGAAACTATTCTACCGGTAGCTGTGGAGATGGAATTTCGTCGTGCAGTCGACCGTATCAGCCAATCTTTTGCGACGGTTTTGGCTTTGGTCCTTCCACCCCTATAAATATATATGCTGCACTTTCACTAATATGATAGTGATTCCACGCTCTACCCACTATACTTTACGAAACTCAAAGACGATTAGCAACATCTTGTTGAGTAAAACCTTCGTTTCACCAACAGACTAATTATTCAAGTTGGACGACTTCCGAATACATGTTGAACTCGTTATAATAATCCACAACTGATACTACACAACACCAGATCGATTGCAACAGCACATTATAGCATATACGGACCACAAAAAAAAATGTTACACCGATAGCCCAGGTTAGATCATTGAGCTGGGATTCAACCCCCATTTAGGTAAAAAAAATTTCTAGTTGGACGGGTTCTGGCAACCATTTCACTGTGGGGTCGAAAATTCACAGTGCTGTGACCTGAAGTGGAGTACGGATGCAGTAACAAAGTCTAACCAGAACACAATTAAACTTCGAATTCGCAAAAGCTGAAAACGATTCTGGGGGTTCTTCAAGAAGATCTAAGAGTCTCAGGTCAAAAAATTTTGCAATGACCAGACAAATAATAATCCGAATGCGCCAGATCTGGAGAATATGTTGGGTATGACAGTGTATCCCATTCAAGCTTTGGCGAGTGACCAAACTTGTATGCGGTCTCGCATTATCTTGGTGGAACAGTATATCTTTCCTGTTGATTAATTCTGACATTTTCTGTTGATTAATTCTTGGATTTTCTGTTGAAGTGCATCATTCAGTTTGTCCAGCTGATGACAGTAGACTTCCGAATTAATTGTTGTGTTATCCGATAAAAGCTCAAAAAAAAAACAATTGATAATGATGTCTCTCTCGTGGGATTTTAAAGCAATTGTCCCTAGTAATAATGCTGCAAATATGGATCATCTTCGTGGCGTTTGAGAAGCTAATCACAGACGTCAACGCGATGACACAAATTTTTCTCCGTGAGCACACGTGAATTCTACCAGAATAGTATTGGCTATTTGAGGGAGACCTCTTTTCCAAGTGACTACCAAGCAGTCTCCACAGTCCACCCCTAGAGGTAGAAAGTGTTATAAGGATTACGCCATATCATCGCGCGTGGCGAGAACACCTCCGAAGAAATGAACCCACCAGCTTCCAGTTTGGGCCCCGACTCGAAAGCCAGAACCGTCTGACTGGTAGCAGCGAAGCACTATCCAACCCCTACTGGCTCAGCAGGTCAGTACCCGAGTTGGTTTGAGATGCAACTCACCCGCCGGTGGGAATTCTTATCCATTCACCAGAACGCAGTCCCATGAACTAAGATAAATTCAAGATTGACGACTACAATTGATCCTGGTACGAGCACCGTCTAGCGGCCTGTACGTGCTGACCCACCGAACCCATGTGTGGTCATTTGATTGATCCTGGCGTCAAGCACTAATGGCGGAGCCATTTCGTCGAGATCCACAAACCCTAAATAGTTACGCACAGATCCAGGAGCCAGGATAGGCCGGTCGAACCGTCAAGTCCCGTTAAACCCCGAGTCGTTTAATGAGAATATCCCGAACATGGGGGTCTGCGAACAGATAAATGAAATACCCCCTAGTCCAGCATGCGGACTTTCAAATACTGCCCCCTCGAGTCCAACACCAATGGGGTAGCCAGGTGGTACAAGTAACACCTGTGGGCAAGACCACCCCCTCGAGGTAACGCAGCATGCTACCCATATATCGAGCTTCGAGGTTAAACCCAGGCCTTTCAAGTGGTCATAAACAGCAAAATTAGATGAATTTAAACTCTCGCCGATTTCACGTGTTGTTATTCACCGATTTGCATCAACTAATGCCTTTATTATATCTTCATCAGCTTCAACCAGCTTTCCGGAACGTGGTGCATCTTCGACATCTAAATTTCCGGATCTAAATTTTGCAAACCAATTCTGGCACTGGCGTACTGTCATCACATCTTCTCTAAAGACATTGGTAAATTTTTCTCAGTCTTGCCCAGCATTTTTACCTCTCCTATAGTAACAAAATAAAATAAGACAAAAATGGAGCAGAGTCTCCATATTTAACAGGGCACCAATCAAAAAATACAGCGAAGAATTAATTGAATTTTTTCACTTACAAGCCTCACTATATAAGCTTTCGAATCATATAATGATTATGCGGCTTAAATCTGGAGTAGGGTTCGAAAAAATACAATCAAATCATCTGTTGGAAAAAACGAAATTATTTTTCGAACAACCTCATGTCCGGGTGTTAAAGAACAAAGTTTCAAAATTTGGAGGCTGATTATAGACCTCAAAATAAGTAAAAAATTTCATATAAATGTGGGTCCGGAAATGAGCCGTTTTGGAGATATAAGCGATTTTTGGTTTCCAAATTGACTACTAGCGCAACCAAATATGATGTTCGATTTATTTTCATCTTTCAGATGCCCTGCTTACTGACCTTACAATTAAAACAATTAAAATTACAATTAGAATGTTTTTCATTCGGTTCATTGAAAAGAATCACAGCTGGCATCGAACATTTGGTTTTCATATGACATTTATGTACTTTATGAGTATTTTGCATTCGATTCGAGTTGTTTATTTTCTTTCACTTTTTTGTTGTGGAAAAGTTGTTATTCCTGAATTTGAAATGCCTCATCTAATATTCAAATGAGTGATATGGTTTTCATGTATGGCCGTGCCAACGGAAGTGGTCCTGAAACACGTCGCCTTTATGCAGAGGCTTATTTCGATCGTCAACGTCATGTGACGTTTAATCAAGTCCGTAGATGATTGAAGGAACTAGTTCCTTCAAAAACGCTCGTGATACTGGACGTCCAAGATCTGTAAGAACTCCAGAAGTTGAAGAGCAAATTTTAAATATTTTGACTGAAAATCCCGGTACAAGTGTAAGAGGAATTTCATTGGAAGTAGGAATGAGTCTGGAGAACTATGCAACAACTTCTCTATCCATTCCATATTCAACGCATGCAAGCTCTTAATCCTCCTGATCATCAAGCCAGAAGGACATTCTATCAATGGGTTTTAACAAAGATTGCCGAACAGCCGCATTTCATTTCTGATATCCTTTTCACCGATGAAGCTGGATGGAACTTTTAACTTTTATAATAGCCATATTTTGGCGGATGAAAATCCACACGCCATTCATGAATCCAGGCATCAATACCAGTACAAATATCTGGCTAGTAGAACGTTTCTTAGGACCAGCAGTTTTATCACGGAATCTAACAGGAGCCGCGTACCTTAACTTTCTTCAAAATACCTTGCCCGATTTTTAGACGTGGTACCTTTAAATCAGTAGATGAATATTTGCTTTATGGAAGATGGACCGCCCCCACACTGCATACTTGCGAAATTTGAATATTAAAACAGATTTTATCTGTTAGTCTTCTACAATTTTGATTTAAAAAAAAAATTTATTCAAAAAAATTTTAGAATCAAATCAATATTTATATATTTATTTATATTATATTTATTTATATTATATTTATTTATATTATAATTATTTATATTATATTTAATAGACGTATATAATCAAAACCCAATATATAATGTCAAATGGAATAAATAAACCAACAAATATAAAAAAAATTAAAATTAATAAATAAATATTTAAAGGAGACAAATTTTTTGTTTCTGATCTTACTATAAAGAACACCAATTGCCTTGAAAAAACATGAACACCACTTAAGGACTTTTCAAAAAATATTACTCATTTGAAATATTTAATATATTCAAATATTAGCGGTGCTTATTGTAGACATTAATTTAATTCTAAAAGTTTTTTGAATAAAATTTTTTTTGAAATTTTACTTTCTTGATTTGATATTTGGAATATTATTTAGGGCCGATGAAAAGATTACAAAAATTATAATTGTTTTTTGAAGATATAATGCATGTTTTGAGAGATCTCTGAATTAACTTATCTGAATATTTAAATATATTAAATATTTCAAATAAATTTTATTTTTTGAGAAATCCTTAAGTTGTGTTTATGTTTTTGAAAGGCAATTGGTGTTCTTGATGGTAAGATCAGAAACAAAAAATTTTGTCTCCTTTAAATATTTATTTATTAATTTCAATGACTTTTTTATACCTGTTGGTTTATTTATTCCATTTGACATTATATATTGAGTTTGGATTATATAAGTTTATTAAATATAAGCGGTGCTTATTGCAGACATTAATTTAATTCTAAAAGTTTTTTGAATAAGATTTTGTTTTTTTTTAATTAAAATTCTAGAAGATTAACAAATTAAATCTGTTAAGATGTTCAAATTTTGTTATATTTCTTATATCAAGTAAAAAGCCTTTTTCTATTTCACTATATACTTGCTGTTAGGGAACATTTCTCAGAAGATGGAAGAAAGCACGAGGAGGCCCAGTGCCATGGCCCGCTATATTTCCCGATTGAAATCCTTTGGACTCTTGTATTTGGGGTTATTTGAGAATTTTAGTATATGCAAATGCAGTGAATAACAATCGAAGAGTTGCAACATCGGACTGAACGATCCGAACACAACCAGGTCTTTTCGAAAGACTCCGTAATTCCTTCATGCGACGATGTACTTCCTGCATTGAAATGGACGGTGGTCATATTGAAGATCTTCTGTAAAACACAAGAAGTCAAAAAAAAAAAAATCCAATACTTCTGTAATTTATCGTATTTGTTTAGGCTAGTAGTTAATATTTTGAAAACCGAAAATCGCTCATATCTCCAAAACGGCTCATTTGCCATTTAGCAACTCATGTTTATATAAAACTTTTCACTTATTTTGAGGTCTAGAATTAGCTCCCAAGATATTGAAACATTGTATTTTAACACCCGGTATAAATCTAAAATTGACCGCTGTGTGAAAAATCTATCTCGTGAATCTACTTCACGAGATTATTTATGAACTGGGTGCGGAAAATACTCTACTAATTGAGTATAACTATCTGCTTAATTTCAAAATCACTTCCTTAGAAAAGGAAATGAAAACGAGAGATAAGAATATGAACAACTTCCATAGGAAATTGTTTATAAATACGAAAGACAGACAGCGTAGTCATGTTGGCGATGTCGGTGATATGAAAATTTCGAACTTCGCGACTCCCGACAGCACCGAGTACATAGTCTAAGAGCCGGTGGGAGATCGACCTTAACCGATCTGATAACCAGATGAGACGTATTTTTTATCAAATATATTTTATGAACAAATATGCCTATAATTACTTGCCTATCCAAAAGTGCTCAAGGCTATTTTTAATAAAACTAACTTTTATCGATTTTTTTCATCACCTTCATTCAATTGGTAACCAAATGAATTTTATTGTACTGATAGTTTTTAACACACAGAATATCTACCTAATCGAAAGTTATATCAAATTTTAGATTATTTTATTACAAAATCAGTCACCTATACTTGCCTGCAAAAAATCGTATTTGAAGGACTATCGCCAAGCTAAAAACTTTTTTAGAGTTTTAGCCACTTGATAGGTGCGAGAGAGAAAGTAGAGCGTCCGACGTCCGTGTGGTAGAACAGGATACAACATAACAGCTGCACGCTACCTGACCGCTGAATGTATCCAAGTGCCTTTTAAATGATTCAATATCAAATAATAATTCATAACCTCGTTCAAATCCTCAGAATTTGCAATATTTTTTTAAAACAAATTAAAATATGTTTATCTTCCACAATTTCAATTTCAGAAAATTTTTATTCAAAAAAAAACTTTTAGAATTAAATTAATGTCTAAAACAAGCACCGCTTACATTTAATAGACGTATATAATCAAAACTCAATATATAATGTCAAATGGAATAAATAAACCAAAAGATATAGGAAAGTCACTAAAATTAATGAATAAATATTTAAAGGAGACAAAATTTGTTTCTGGTCTTACCTTCAAGAACGCCATTTGCCTTTTAAAAACATGAACACACTTAAAGGACTTCTCAAAGAATATAATTTATTTGAAATATTTAATATTTTTAAATATTCGAATAAGTAAATTCAGAAATCTCTCAAAGCATGCACTATATCTTCAAAAAACAAATATAATTCTAAGCAATTCCGTCTTCAGTCCTGAAATATATTCAAAATATCAAAATCAAAAACCAACCTATATCAAACAAGGTACCACGTGTAAATGAATAATGTTTCGAGACATAGATCATCTTTATAATTCAAGATTGATCTATGTTCTAACAGAATCAAAGAACAGTGTGAGTTATTTTTAAGGCTTATTTGAATTCATTGACATTCCATAATGAGATTTATTGAAGCCAAAATATAATTATATATTATATATAAAATAAAATAGAAAGGCCTTTTACTTGATAGATGAAATATAACAAAATTTGAATATCAAAACAAATTAAAATATGTTTATCTTCTACAATTGGATTGACATTATGGAATGTCAATGAATTTAAATAAGCCTTAAAAATAACTCACACTGTTCTTTGATTCTGTTAGAACATAGATCAATCTTGAATTATAAAGATGATCCATGTCTCGAAACATTATTCATTTACACGTGGTACGTTGTTTGATATAGGTTGGTTTTTGATTTTGATATTTTGAATATATTTCAGGACTGAAGACGGAATTGCTTAGAATTATATTTGTTTTTTGAAGATATAGTGCATGCTTTGAGAGATTTCTGAATTTACTTATTCGAATATTTAAATATATTAAATATTTCAAATAAATTATATTCTTTGAGAAGTCCATTAAGTGTGTTCATGTTTTTAAAAGGCAAATGGCGTTCTTAAAGGTAAGACCAGAAATAAATTTTGTCTCCTTTAAATATTTATTTATTAATTTTAGTGACTTTCATATATCTTTTGGTTTATTTATTCCATTTGACATTATATATTGAGTTTTTATTATATACGTCTATTAAATGTAAGCGGTGCTTGTTTTAGAGATTAATTTAATTCTAAAAGTTTTTTTGAATAAAAATTTTTTGAAATTAATATTGTAGAAGATAAACATATTTTAATGTGTTTTGATATTCAGATTTTGTTATATTTCTTCTATCAAGTAAAAGGCCTTTCTATTTTATAATATTTTTTTTATTATTTTCGTCATCTTCAAGAGCTGTTGTCTCTGGAGGTTGATTATAACTAGAATTAAGACTTCTTGAGGTTGTTGGGAGCTACAAAAATTAAATAAAAATAGTTGTATAATGAGAATGAAAATTTCAATATTTTTTAATCAATTCAAATAATGTAAGGGAATTCACTCATTGTTAAAATGTTTATTTAGATTAAATTTATCAATTAATGAAAAAAACTTTCACAAAAATCAAATATGTAGCTACAAAAAATTCTTCAAATTGTAATGATACTGAAGTTAGCTGTCAGAGGTCAATTTTGAAAATTTTCATAAAAAATTAATTACAATAAAGAAATGCTTCAAAAATTTTTAGTTGTAATTTTTATTGATTATCATCACATGTGGAATATTTTATTAAAAATTTTTTTTAAGTAATTTTATTGACATAAAATTCTAAAAAAATTTGTAATGTCTGTCAACGCCAGTGTCATAAATTTCAAAGCAAAATTTTAATAAAAAAAAAGTTAACATTTACAAGAGTGACATATTTGCAATGAAATGTACGGCTTTATTTTAAGCATTAGTCGATATGAAAAAAATTAGTAATTGTGAATTTTTAATTATAAACAAAAACTTCTACTTACTTCATAATTTTCGAACTCTTCTTTATATTTTTTTATGACTGTAACTTTGATGTAACACGTGTAATGATAACCAACTTAATCCGACGATTCTTTGCTTAATTGAATATCTTCATACTTAAAGCATTGTTTTTACGGAAAGCCAATTTTAAATGGTATGTTTTAAATGAATGTTCATTGAAGTTAATAATTTCTTTTTTCTGACCACACTAAAAACACTTTTTACCCATTTTTAAAATCACAATTAATATTATTTAGCAAGTGTTGTCACTAATAAATGATTTTCGACTATACACCAGCATGCGCACTCAGATACATTCAACGGTCAGGCAGCGTGCAGCTGTTATGTTGTGTCCTGTTCTACCACACGGACCTCGGACGCTCTACTTTCTCTCGCAACTATCAAGTGGCTAAAACTCTTAAAGTTTTTAGCTTGGCAATTGTACTTTAAATACGATTTTTTGCAGGCAAGTATATGTGACTGATTTTGTAATAAAATAATCTAAAATTTGATATAATTTTTGATTAGTTATATCGATGGAATCACCTATATTGACTTACCTATTCACATCTGCTTGCCAGGTAGACATACACAGAAATGAGTAGGCAAGCATACCTAGGCATATTCTGTGTGTTAAAAACTATCAGTAAAATAAAATTCAGTTGGTTATCAATTGAATGAAAGTGATGAAAAAAATCGATAAAAGTTAATTTAATTAAAAATAGCCTTGAGCACTTTTGGATAGGCAAGTAATTATAGGCATATTTGTTCATAAAATATATTTGATAAAAAATACGTCTCATCTGGTTATCAGATCGGTGAAGGTCGATCTCCGACGGTCTCCTCTACTAACAGCTACTGACGCCTCCCACGGTTGGCGTCGCGCCTGAGGGATCGGAAACGGCCGCTCCGACCAATTACAAAAACCCAAAATGTGCTAAAGATCAATGAGTTGATATAACGGGGCGACGGGAAGATTTGATTCATCAACCACAAAATAAAAATTTAGAATGGAAGCTAGTCGACAACAAATTCGAACTACAGGCTTCGGAATGGTCTAATTGTTGGAAGTTGCTCTGGTACGTCTACAGTTGAATAACTTGACGAATACAAAGCCCTTTCTTTATCAAATTTAAAACCATATACTGAAGTTGGATAATTTCCTGAAAAGGAATTTCTCTAGCGTTAAATGCGAGAAGTTGTTATCGCATACTGATTATTGAGATTTCCTATTTCAGGCTCTAAATACAAAAAACACTCTATGGTTCCAACTGGCAAGATAAGGCTGATATCCATAATTTTTTCCATCGAACGGAAATTAATCTGAAATGAAAGAATCATGTTCTGCTGTAGATTGTTTCATTAATGCGTATATGAAGCATTTTTCCACCTAAATTCAACGAAAATTAACGAATATATTATAAATAGAAAAAGGCTTTTCTTTTTACTTGATAGAAGAAATATAACAAAATTTTAATATCAAAAGAGATTCAATCTGTTAATCTTCTACAATTTTAATTTCAAAAAAATTTTTATGTTAAAATTGTAGAAGACTAACAGATTGAATCTGTTTTGATATTCAAATTTTGTTATATTTCTTCTATCAAGTAAAAAGCCTTTTTCTATTTTATTTTAACATAATATATAATTATATTTAGCCTTGAATAAATCTCATTATGGAATGTCAATGGTTTAATGATAACCTTATAATATAATACCTTACATTTTTCTGTGATTTTGTTAAGAACATAGACTATCTTGAATGTTAAAGTTAGTCTGTTTGAAGCAGTTTATCCTGTTACCACGTATAGGTAAGATATAGCGATAGTTATTTGATTTTGATATTTGGAATATTATTTAGGACGGATGAAGAGATTATCGGAAGTCCAATTGTTTTTTGAAGATATAGTGCATGTTTTGAGAGATTTTTGAATTGAATTATTCGAATATTCAAATATATTGAATATTTCAAATAAATTATATCTTTTGAGAAGTCCTTAAGTTGTGTTCATGTTTTTGGAGAGCAATTGGTGTTCATAATGGTAAGGTCAGAAACAAAATTTTGTCTCCTTTGAATATTTATTAATTAATTTCAATAACTTTTTTATTTCTGTTGGCGTATTTATTCCATTTGACATTATATATTGACTTTTTATTATATACGTCTATTAAATATAAGCGGTGCTTATTGTAGACATTAATTTCATTCTAAAAGTTTATTGAATAAAATTTTTTTGAAATTAAAATTGTAGAAGACTAACAGATTAAATCTGTTTTGATATTAAAAAAAAAGAATATATTATTGACAAAAGTGGCACTATTCAACTGATGAAAATTATTGTTATACTTTTCCTAAGTTATGAGTGTTCTTTAAGAAAATAATTTTGTGAATATCCTGGTGATTGAATTATTTCACAAATGCTGCCGTGAATATATTAAGCATTGACGCCAATATTGAAAAATCTTATTTTTGATTAATTTTCGCGACTTTGTCTAAAATAACCATGAATATATTTTCAGATTATGTTTTTATACGCAAACCGTATAATATAAAATATTATCAACTATAATTCGAGAAAAGCTCTGGTGAAACTTTGAAACTTTCGCGGTGTATAGTGAACTATTACTCTATCTAGGGATTATTCGAAGCATAAGACATGCCACGAAAAGCAACGATAAAATTGTTTTCAGCACTGCATACAATAATCCTTGAGCTTTCGGAGATTGATAATTTTTTCACTAAGTTTTCAATTATGGGTCCTACAACATTCATAATAGAACTTTCAACCCCATGAATAGTCCTTAGTTTACCGAACATTATCACATCTCTACTGAATTCGTAGAAATAATCTGAGAAATGTCTGAAAGTATCTCACTTTTACTTCGAAGAGTCTATGGAAGTGGTAGTCTTCTACAGTTCCGTCTTCTCATTTACTTCCGGAGATTGATAATTTTTCCACTGAGTTTTCAATTATGGGTCCTACAAAATTCATAATAGAACTTTCAACCCCATGAATAATCTTTAGTTTACAGAACATTATCACATCTCTACTGAATTCGTAGAAATAATCTGAGAAATGTCTGAAAGTATCTCACTTTTACTTCGAAGAGTCTATGAAAGTGGTAATCTTCTACAGTTCTTCTACAGTCATTTACTTTTTCTGTCATATTCGACATAAATGGTTGCGAAGGGATTTCAAATAGATTGAGTTTTCAAGAAAATGTGCTATTTAACGGACATAAACCCTTCCATGATAATATTTCAAACCGCTCATTGTGCAAGAGAAATTAAAAGAACCCACTCTAGCAAATTTCGAGACTCAAAATAATTACCTCGTTTATTTGAGCTAATGAACGAGCTCATTGCTGTCAACGTAATTCAACGTGACGTTGTAATCCCAGAATTTTTCTTCTGCTCGGAATTATTTTCGGCAAAAGTATGGGCGATTTAGTTTCATATTTCACATTCGCATTTCAACGAAGTTTCATGCAAATGAGAAACCAAGGCGCCACAATAACTCATTTTTCTTTCACCAGCTTGTTCGATATTCGAAGGGCGTTGTTTTTGGAGCAGAGGTCCGCTCGAATTCGAATCTATATAGTGTTTGGATGGCTTGCTATTCAAGCATGATGTTTGTTTTAATTTGTTATACAACCGTTTTGCATGAATAGTGATAGCATGGATCGTGGTCAATTTTTGGATGAAATCAGAATAACAAGGAAAGTCAGAATTCTCTAAAATAATAAATTGGTACAATTTTGGTAATGACAATGCCGTACTATAGCTTGTGCAATATTTTCAGGATTCTAAACATGTTAAAGCTCTTCTGATAGAGAAGTTATAAATAGTAGAAAGTCGTTTTAGTAATAAGGATGTTGGTTATACCGAAAAAAACTTTTATTACTTACTATCTCTTTAAAACTGTTGGATCTAGCTAGTCATTCATTACTTCTGAAAATATATATTGGGCTTTTTACATTACACAAAATGAATATAATTCAAAAGGTTGATATCGTATTAGCAAACAAAAAAATTTGAATTATACAGAAATCTTATATTTTTTCAGTTTGCAAATTACGGTTTATAATGTGTGGTTTTTTCTACTGTTTTGTAAAAGCAAAACCTCTTTCGTTTTAAATCTTTCAAACAAAATGCCACAAAAAATATTCTTCAAATACAATCGATATGGAATTCATTCTCAATTAATTTCAAGGTTATTTCTCAAAAGAATCCACCAAGAATATAGTTGAATCAGAACTTCAAATATTTCTCACTTTATCCTTTATTTTATGAATTTATGATGAACAGTTCGTGAGAGTGAATGAAGACACTGTCATCTACGTGACTCCCAGGTGATTAAACCCGGGAAGTAGGCAGATTGAGGTCCTACGTTGAATTACTAAATTCAACTATTGTTCTTGATAATAGTTCCAAAACCGGAGCCGAAACATAGAACACTCCGAAACGTTTAATAAACAAGTGTCTGAATCAAATTTGAATTGAAGCCTGACCCTTCCAAAAGAAAAAACTTTCTATTAATTATAAAGAAGTAGGTGATAAATATATATATAAAAATTTTTATATATATATATATATATATATATATATATATAAATATATATATATATATATATATATATATATATATATATATATATATATATATATAAATATATATATATATATATATATATATATATATATATATATATATATATATATATATATATATTGTCATGGTATTTACAGTTAAAATAACTAATTACATAAATATATTAAGGAAAAGACTCACCTTTGTATATAAGTTGGCTCGTTAGTGTATAACTAGAGCAAAATTCATTAAATAATATCCATTCTGACAGGAATATTAATAATTCAATTCGTAAAAACACTCACAAGCTAAAATTATGAAGAAAAAGCATATTCAGGATACATAACGACTAGTCAAATTAAAATTCTTTGAACGGTAATTGAAAAACAGTAATCTTGTTGGCAGTTTATGAATAAAATTCACAGGGAGATTTCAATTTACAATTATTCAATATAAAACCAGCCAAAGTTGCAATAAATAGAAGTAATTTGAATTTAGATATCAAATTTGAAATTGATGAAGAATTTGTTGAAAAGATTTGTTATCATGAATCACATATAAACTTTAGTGAAATTATTGACAAAGAACAAGCTAAATTAAATATAACTCACCAGAATTATGTAAATAGGACAAATTTGATCAAAATTCACTTAATTCAATGAAAGATAGCATCTACGTCAGATATTTTCAAATGATTAATGTAAGAGAGATCCTTCAAGATGTTTAGGCATCAATAGTATTGTAATAGCATCTAAGCTAAAGAAATTTAATCAATTTCATAAGTAATATCAAGTATTTTATAAGTTATAAGCATTAGAACTTGAAATTTGTTAAATTTTGACACTTGAAATACTTTACGAAGGAAAAGCAAGACTTTCACTGTTCTGTTTAACATGAAACATACATCAAAATGTAGTTAAAAAAGTAAGCTAATTTTCAAAAGTAATTTCAAACCAGGAAATATTGTGAATTTTGTAAAATCATCAAAAGCATAATTTTTATATAATTTTGACAGAAGTTAGTAAGCTTTGAAATTCAACTTTTCTTGAAACTATAAATAGGGCAGACACAGAAAAAGTCGGCATTCTCCAATTATATGCAGAGTAGGGCCGTTAGATATGTTAGGATATTATTTATACTTCATTTTGCGAGTCTGCGCGTTTCAAGAATAGAATTAGTTCTTTCGTATAGTCGATACAAATTTTCCGTATATCATTAGGAAGCTTTAAATCTTCCCGGTCATTTTGATATACGTAACAGACACAGAGAAAATATTCAACCATGATATCTACCTGACATTTTCCACTTAGTGGACGTCTGTTTTCAGTAAATAAATGCGCGTGTGTGAGACATGTGCCCCTTATCTTTATCCGTGTTAGAACTGTTTGTTTCCTTGCAGGTCAACTGTTTCGGTTTCACCTTTTTCAACTTATTCTCTGTGTTGCTCCATTCTTGCCGCCACTCTTGGATATTGATTTCTCCGTATATCGTCATAACGAAGTATTACTTCGTCAGGGGAATTGATGTTGCTTTCCGAGCAGCGGCGTCAATCCTTTCATTACCTTCTATACCAATGCGCCCGGGCGACCAGATTAAAATAATATTTTCCTGTCGACATATTAATCTCCTATGCATTTGGTATATTTTCTGTATCAAGGAGTCTCAAGGGCACTTACCGAGTTTGAGCATGTTAAATATGTTTCAGTTTCCCATTCATCTATGAACTATATACCTTTCAGAATGGCCGCCAATTCTGCTGAATTCACTGATGCTGTGCCGTTAAGTCCATATTGCTATCTCTGATTTTCAGTAACAACTGATGCTTCAACGCCTGAGTCTGTTTTTTATCCACCAGTAAATAATATTTTCACTGGGTCGTAGCCATCTACTATGCTGCGAAAGGTATTTTTATATAAGGATATATTTGTATCTCCTTTCTAATAGTTTGAACATGCTAAGTAAATTTTAGGAATTTCTAAGATCCATGGAGGATCCTCTGTGTTTGATAGGTCGTAAACTGCTAGTAAAATGGTGTTATTCTTTCTTAATAGCTGGTTTATTCGGACACCTAGATATCTAGTTATGGTGGGCCTAATGAAAAAGTTTCTTTCCTCGTAATGTTCAAAGAGCAAGTTGCGATTTGGATGAAAGTTCAATGCTCACATTTTCGAACCGTAATTGCACATAATTTATTTTTCTACAACATCAAAAAATGTTCCTATCGAGAATGTGAATTGAACCATAATAAACTATATTTTGTACAGAATTTCATTCTGCACTGGTTGCTAGGCAATAAATTCGAAATGAAATATTTCGATTACGAAATATTTCATTTCGAATTTATTGCCGATAACAAAAACTGAGATAGCTTATAGAATAGGACCACACAACGCAGTTCTCTGATAAGACGCCGAACGACAAATTTCATCAGTTTCTCACATGAATCCAAAGTAATAAATAAAATATGTGTATATTTACTTTTGTGTGTTTTTAAAATGGTCGCTGTCGCACAAAACGTAAAGTATGAAACTCACGAAAACAGCAATTTTGCACTCGTTTAAATTGCAACACTCGCCTTCGGCTCGTGTCGCAAACTTTCGAACTCGTGCAAAATGTGTATCATTTTGTGTTCATATTCTATTATGAAATCGTGATGGTGGAATACCCACTTCGCAGTATATTGAATCGATGGGGCTAGTTTTAAAGGCCTTTACATATTCTTAGTAGTTCACGATGTATTCTGTCAAGCTTGTCGAAAATAGATTTTCTACGGGATGAGTATACCGGTAGGCTCTTTGGCCAGGCTTTTATAGCCCACTGCGAACTGAAAAAATTACCCCTGAACAAGATTATCGGTTTTATCCAAAAACTGGATCTCGTCGGGGAGATATAAATTAGGGGTGAACCACAATAGTCCGTGCGGACGCAGTTGTAGGGTGGTCAGACGCCTGCTCGCCATAAATAAGATAACATAACATACCGGTAGGCCATATTCTATTTTAGAGACCACCAAAGGTCTGTACACTTGTAATGGTATTTTACGGTCTGCTCCCCAGTGGATACTAGCAAGACATCCAATAATATTCAGTCACTTTTTACACTCAACTGATAGGTAATCTATATGTTTCTTCCAATTTAGTTTAGTATCAAAGTTAAATCCTATTTTCAATTCGGTTTTGATTTGTATTCGAGTATCATTTATTTTGAGTATTGGTTCTCGATGTGGTTTTCTTAGTCTACACAAGTGCATACAGAATGTCTTTGATTCTGAGAAACGGAATCCTTGCTTTTCAGCTGCAACTAAGATCTAATTGATATTATTCTGTAAGATCGGGGTATTTATTTCTCTCTTTAAATTTATCCTGCAAAAGACACCCCTGTGATCAGATATTGAATGATCAATAATACCAGAATCAATCACCAGTTCGGGTCTGCTAGAGCAAATCACATCCAGTAAAGTCTGAGATGTCGAAGTTATGCGTGTTGGCTCGTTAATTAGCTGTTTCAGACCATAAGATTCCACGCAGTCAGAAAAGTTGTTCTCAACTAACTGATTCTCGTTAATGTCCCCCGCAAGAATTATATGTGAATAACATGCGGACACCATAGACAAAAAATCATCCAAATAGCGGACGAAACTTGAAGCATTACACGCGGATGTTCTGTAAATACAACCTAACAGAATAGTATCCCCACCAAGCCTTAGCTCAATCCAAATATGCTCCACGCCAACGGGCGGCTCAAAGTCAACGAATATTCTACTTGATGATAGTGAATCCCTTGTATAAAAACCAACTCCTCCCCCAACACGTCCGACACGATCACCTCGAAAAATCCGAAAACCTGAAATAGAAATACTTTCATCCGAAATATATTGGTTCAGCCACGTTTCAGTTAAAAAAATAATGTCAACACTTTCAGCAGATACAAGATTAAAAAATTCATCAAATTTAGAAAATAAAGAGCAGACATTAAAATGAGCAATTTTCAAATATTTATTAGATCTACTCTGCATAAGCAATTCTAGACTTCAATTTACCTATATGAGACAAAAAGTAACCACATTTATAGCTGTTAGCGCTGTGGCCTACATCGTAAGCTGCTTTGAACTTTAAATTGTTAAACTTGCAGTTTACACAGCATAGATCACTAGATTCACAATTTTGTATATCATGAGGACCTGAGCATTTGGGACATACTTCACAATCACTCTTACATTCACGGCGGAAATGGCCAAACTTCCAGCATTTAAAACACCTTATCAAACTAAAATGTTCCCTGATGGGGCACCTAGACCAACCCAGATAAAGAAATCCCTCCTTGACAATGTCTCTGAATAGAAAAGAAGCCACCTCAAGTACAACATTGAAGCTATTTTTCTTTTCAATTTTGGTAATGAACTTTATATCAACGGAGCAGTTGAAATTGTTGGTATGGATTATATTTTCTAGAAAATTAGGCTGGCTTACCGTGTGTGAATCAACGCCATAAACCATAATTCGAGGCCTCAACTTCTTTGGGACAGTAACATTGTATGCACCCTTCATTTCCTCATTAATAAGCGATCTCATTTTTTCTAGAGAATTATTGTCGCTACAAGATATCATTATTCCATCCTTAATTCTCCTAGTTTCCAAAACCAGTGCTTGAGCAGAAGACGGATTGACTCTCGATTTAATTTCATTTTCGATCCCAGTATTGTTTACATTTTTATCATTTGTCCTCACTAATAGCACATGGGAATCCCGATCCTTTTTAACAGCTGATGCATAGGTCGGTCGCTCTGACATACCCGTGTGTAACTGATTTATAGATGACCTTGAAGCATTTTCACGATGGATATCTTTCGAAGTTTTCAAAATATTATTTGTGAATTCTAGTTCAGATACATACTTTTCCAAAAGAACTTTCTCACGAGTCAAACATTCAGCTTCTTTCTTCAGAACTATGCACTCAGTATTAGAACATGAACCACTGATATTCTCCGTCGACTCGGTACAACGTCGACAGAGGAAATTATTTTTGTCCACAAAAATGACCCTGCCAATAGCATCCAAGCACTTATTATGAACAACAATGTCACAGCCTTCACCCTTACACTTTATATCACTCGAACCAGCAAATTTAGAACAAAATCGACATTTCCTCTCATTATTATCCGATGCTGAACCGCCCGCCATGACGGTTCGACATGTAATAATCAAATTCATATTGCTTAATATTCATATATGATTAATAATCATATTCATATTGCTGTTGACCTAGCCTCACTTTGAATATCATTGATATTATAAAACCTCTAATGAACCTAAGTAAATTTCCTGTAATACCCCATTTTTGAATTGTAGTGTTCAGGCTAGTCTTAGAAAGTGTGTCGTATGCTTTTTCGATATTGAAAGAAATAGCAACTAATTGTTTTTTCATGGCAAAGTTTTCTTGTATGGTAGCTTTCAAGTCTACGGTACTCCTTTTCTTCCTGAAACCCATCTGTAACTGAGATAATAGTTTTTTTTTCCTATAATCTACACTGACCTCGTATTCACCATCTTTTCGAGGATTTTTGCCATGCAACAGGTGAGTGATATCGGCCGATAGTTTGAAGAATGATTCTTATTTTTGTCCGGTTTTGGAATTATTATTGTTGCTCCCCACGTTTCTGGGTATTGTTCTGTGAGCCATATTCGATTGAACATTTCGAGTATCTTCATTTCCTCAGACGTATCATTTCGTAATTAATCGTATCTGGTCCTGGCTTGAATCGTTGGTAGCATTTGTGCTTTTTCCAGTTTCAATTCTGTAAATGGGAAGTTATAACCGTTTTCCGGGGCAGGATCAACAACTGTGCTGTCTAATCGATGTGACTTATCCTTAGGGTATGAACTTGTGCTGTATTGTTTTGCTAGTTCGTAAGGTATCTCAATTGGTTCCGATACTTCTCTGCCATTAGATACGAGAAGATAAGGTGGACTTTCGAAACTGTTTCCAGTAATTTTTCTACTTTTCGTCCATACTTCTGTGATCGGCGTGTGAGATATGATATTTGATACGGATTTTTCCCATGCAGCCTTCTTTTCAATTCGTATAATCCTTCGAGATTTTTCTTCGTTTGGGTGTTTTTTGAATACATTGAATGCATGCTTTTTTTTAACTAAGCTGGCAATTTCTTCACTCCACCATGGTACTTCTCGTTTGCTTTGATTGGACTTTTTCTGGAGAATGGTGGAGTTCGCTGCAGTTATAATCTTCTCCGTATTTTGTATGACTCAATTATTACTGTTGTTGTCAATGATCAGTGGGAATAATGTTTCCCGATATAGCTACCAGTTTGGTGATTTTATTTTTCATCCAGTGTTGAAAGTTGGTGTGCTATTGCTGAGTTGAATTTGAATAGGAATGTATTCTGAGGAGTGACCGCCAAATGAGCATTTGATATTGTATAATGAGTTTTGTTTTTATACGTCTATCAAATATAAGCAGTGCTTATAAGACATTAATATAATTCTAAAAGTTTTTGAATGAAATTTTTTGAAATTAAAATTGTAGGAGACTAGCAGATTAAATCTGTTTTGATATTCAAATTTTTTTAATAAGTTTCAAGTATATCTCATAAAAATGATTAAACATCTTTTAGGATCTTATTACAAATATATTCATGTCAAAATTACCTTACATAGATTTCAACGAACTTTATCATGGCAAGGTTCCCTGTCTCGAATTGTATGGATTCTTTCGGAATTACATAGTGTTGATAGATTTCATATGCTAAAATAAAATAGAAAGGCCTTTTACTTGATAGAAGAAATATAACAAAATTTGAATATTAAAACAAATTGAAATATGTTTATCTTCTACAATTTTAATTTCAAAAACATTTTTTATTCAAAAAACTTTTAGAATTAAATTAACGTCTAAAACAAGCACCGCTTACATTTAATAGACGTATATAATCAAAACTCAATATATAATGTCAAATGGAATAAATAAACCAACAGATATACGAAAGGCATTAAAATTAATAAATAAATATTTAGAGGAGACAAAATTTTGTTTCTGGTCTTACCTTTGAGAACACCAATTGCCTATTAAAAACATGAACACACTTAAAGGACTTCTCAAAGAATATAATTTATTTGAAATATTTAATATATTTAAATATTCGAGTAAGTTAATTCAGAAATCTCTAAAAACATGCACTATATCTTAAAAAAACAAATATACTTCCAAGCAATTCCTCCTTCAGTCCTGAATAATATTCCAAATATCAAAATAAAAAAAACTAACCTATATCAAAACCTCACCACGTGTAAAGGACTAATGCTTCGAAACACAGATCAACTTTATAATTCAAGATTGATCTATGTTCTAACAAAATCAAAGAACAGTGTGAGTTATTTTTAAGGCTTATTTAAATTCCATAACTCACACTGTTCTTTGATTTTGTTAGAACATAGATCAATCTTGAATTATAAAGTTGATCTGTATTTCGAAGCATTAGTCCTTTACACGTGGTGAGGTTTAGATATAGGTTAGTTTTTTTGATTTTGATATTTGGAATATTATTCAAGACTGAAGAAGGAATTGCTTAGAATTATTTTTGTTTTTTGAAGATATAGTGAATGTTTTTAGAGATTTCTGAATTAACTTATTCGAATATTTAAATATATTAAATATTTCAAATAAATTATATTCTTTGAGAAGTCCTTTAAGTGTGTTCATGATTTTAAAAGGCAATTGGTGTTCTTGAAGATAAGACCAGAAACAAAATTTTATCTCCTTTAAATATTTATTTATTAATTTTAATGACTTTCGTATATCTGTTGGTTTATTTATTCCATTTGACATTATATATTGAGTTTTGATTATATACGTCTATTAAATGTAAGCGGTGCTTGCTTTAGACATCAATTTAATTCTAAAAGTATTTTGAATAAAAAATTTTTTTTGAAATTAAAATTGTAGAAGATAAACATATTTCAATTTGTTTTTATATTCAAATTTTGATTTCATAAGCGTTTTCTTAGATGTTGTCATTATTCACTTACAATGTAATAACTTCAGAAAAAGTCAACACTTTCAAATTTCTTTCTTTTCGTGAATATTTGGCTCTTTTGATTAGTGGATAAATATTAAATTATGGTTAATATAAGACTCTATTTTAAGTGGAATATACATTTTTCAGGAGATTTTTCAAATTTGACAAAATTTTCAAGAATTCGTTTCGAATAATTCATATTTATACCAAAAATATTTGACTTATGTTTTTATGAGTTGAATTCAAAATTGTTTCACTGAATAAATTCCGAAAATTAAGACAAAATAACTGCCGATATAGTAAGGTAATATTTAATGGTGACAATATCTAAATATTCAGAATTTCCCTGGAGGAATTCAACAAGCGTAAACCATAAACTGAGATCATTGATGTGGACTCATCGAGAGACCAATCGTACGAGAACCTTGTTTTTAGATAAACAGTATGTGAAATATCGAAGCTTAATAAATCTTGAACATATCAACTGATAATTTTCAAGGTTTGAAGTTATGCCTCCCTTAAAGTCCGCTTTCTTTTTATGTTTTCTGCCATTAAAGATTTTAGGACCAGAATTGAATAACTTTGGACATTTACAGCCTTTGATGTTAAAAATTCGCCCCGTATAAAATCTTCGAGATCTCCATCCACCCTTATAAGCTTACAATAGCAATAAATAATCCGAAACATTTGCTTGGCACTATCTTGCAGGGTGATTAGTAAACTTGAAAAGTTTTTCACTCATTGTTTTTTCAACTGCTTAGAGTGTAATTCCATCCTGTGAGACAACAGCATATCGATTATCATATCCTTGTTATAGGATTACACAATAAGGTGATATCATCAAAATATCCATCCCAGTTTTAACGTAAGATTGGGTTAAACAAACCCAACTTTTTCTTGTATGCTGCTAATTTGCTTCTGTCGTAGTCCACTGGCAGAAGGAGTCAATATTTCAAAGATATTATTAGTAACTTAATGCATCATTTCATTCTTACATATGATTCTATTTTAAATTCCAACAGTGTAAATATGGATCTCTGAATGTCTTGAAATAATCTTTTTATTAGGGAAGATGATAAATTAATGTTATTTTCTCTTGTTTTGCTAATTTGCCTGGGGGTGGTCCGCTAGCACAAGAACGAATTATTACTAGAAAGAGATTATTATTAACTTCGTATCGTGTTGGCCTTTACTTGATAGTAATTCATTGTACACGTTAGTTTTGCCTTCCGTAGGTCGCATGGGTATCAAAATGATACAAGCTCGCCAAGTTTTCAATGCCATCACAGAACCCTAGGGTAGGATCATCCTGCCTTCATACTACCTTCCTATACCTTTCAGTCGTATTCGCAGCGTTGTAGAGATTGAAAGTGTTCAGTTACGATGTATCATATTGATACATTGCGACATAACATGGAAGTGTGGTTTTACTGTGGTCATACTAAGCTATTTTCGGCCTGATTATTTATAGGTGAGTGTTATTTGATATTTTTCTTTTTAGTGTAATGAATTCAAAGCGGAAGTACAACCTTGATAATCCGAATGATGTAGAATATTTACGAAAGCTTATGTTAGAAGACGATGAAGATGAATATTTTCTTATCAAGTAGAAGACTACGAGAATGAACCGGACACAGATGCGAAAGATCAGCCAGCGGAAGAAAGAGTTGGTGACTCTGATACTGATGAAAGAGGGACAGAGGAAGAACCTCAATTACACAAAAATTCATTTTACATTAGAAAAGACAAAACCACAGGATATATTATATAAAACTACCACGCGAAAAGTAGCGGCGCACTGACCCACAAAAAATTGTTACACGTCTCCCAGAAGTAATAAATGAAGTACGGTTAGCTATTATTATTATTTATGGCGAGCGGGCGTCTGTCCTCCCAACCACTGCGTCCGCACGGACTATTGTGGTTCACCCCTAATTTATATCTTCCCGACGAGATCCAGTTTTCGGATAAAACCGATAATCTTGTTCAGGGGTAATTTTTTCAGTTCACTGTGGTCTATGAAAGCCTGGCCAAAGACCTCGAATCTGATGCGACTCACCGCTGGGCATTCTGAGACGATATGCATGGCTGTTTCAGTGTCCTCAAGACACAGCCTGCATTCATTGTCTTCAGCCAGACCGATTTTGTATAAATGCGCTTTCAGTCTGCAGTAACCTGTCATAATTCCGACAAGTGTTCTTAGTTTGGCCCTATCCAGACCTAGCGCTAGGTTCGCCATCTTTTTGTTCGAAGCTGTTCCAAGGAACAACTTCGAGTGTTTCAGGCCAGAATGGCTCCGCCAGAAAGACTCTAGCCTTGAGTTCATTCTGCCTGTTATCGCCTCGTTAGCCACGTCATGTGGTATTCCCAGGAATGGTTCCGGTCCTACCAGAGGCAGCGCAGCTCCAGCAAATGCCAGCTGATCCGCCTCCTCTTTACCCAAATAGTTTGAGTGGCTCGGTATCGAAACCAGAGTGACTCCGTTATACATACCGAGCCTGTTTAAAGCCGTACGGCAACTCCAGAATGTTTTGGATGTAAAACAGCTGGATTCCAGAGCTTTTAGTGCTGACTGACTATCAGTAAATATTTTGATTTTACTGTGGTGGATTTGCCGTTTTATCAGTGTGGATAGCTCAGCGGGAGAGCATCGGACTCGTGACCGGGAGGTCCAGGTTCGAGTCCTGTTCAGGTAGAAAAGAAATTTTCTAGTTGGACGGATATCTGCCACCATTTCACTGTTGGGTCAAAAATTAACAGTGCTGTGACCTAAAGTGGCGCAAGATCGCAGTAACAAAGCCTACACAGAACACAACTGAACTCCTAACTCGCACAAGCTGAAAAAGCTTCTGAGGGATCTTCACAGAAGATCTAGGAGTATCAGGATAATAATAATAATAATAATAAATAATCAGCAGTTCCGCCGCTGTCTCAATGGCAAATATTTCTGCCTGGAATATGGTTGCGTTTTGACCGAGACTCAATGAGATGTTAATTATCGGTTTACCCCCATAGACTCCCGCTCCTGTTCCGTTCGTCGTTCGCGAGCCGTCTGTGAACAAGCCAAGGTCGGTTCTCAATAGAACCTCAGCATGCTGGGTCCATTCGTCCCGGCTGGGGACGAATACATTGAAATTCCGTTCCTGGCTCGTGATTTTTGACATAAGATCCGAGGGCATCGATAGGATACTGTTCGTTAAATGCTCGTCCAGCAGTCTTGAGCTTCCCATCACTATTGCCTCTGGCCTGTCAATCGCCAGTTGATATCGTTTGTATGTGGTCCGTTCCGCCTCCCTCTGCACGAGTAGGTGCAGGGGTGGTAGATTTAGTAGGACCTCCATGGCTGCCGTGGGTGTGGTGCTGAACGCACTAGCTAAGTACCTACAGAAATTTGGAGTCATATATTTTCTGATGAAATGCTACATAGAATAGTCAAGTTCACAAATCAGTTCATTCAACTTAAATTAAGGGATCGCTGTGTCCAACAACGTGATGCAAATGACACGGACATAGCAGAACTCAGGCCTTTTATATCTGGCAGGAGCTTTGCACGCAAATAGAATGATGTTGGGGATCTCTGGGGCACAGGTGGATATGGCATGGAAATATTTTGGCTCGTTATGCGTCTCGGAAGGTTCAAGTTCCTCATGAGATGCCTGCGTTTTGATGACTGCATCATAAGATCTGAAAGAAAAGCTGTTGACACCATTGCGCAGATTCGTGATTTTTCGTCGATTTTGTTCATAATTGTAAACAAGCTATTTATTAGGAAACTGTGTTACCATTTACAAATAACTGGAGGCTTTTAGGGGACGTTGCAAGTTCAAACAATATATCCTTTCAAATCATCCAAATGAGTAGGAAAATTCATGCTATTTGTGATGCAGGTACTTGTGATAGATACATACATATATATATATATATATATATATATATATATATATATATAGAGATATATATATATATATATTTATATATATATATTTATATATATATATATATATATATATATATATACATATATATATATATATTCTGGAAGGCCTTAGGAACAAGGCATAAACCATCTGATGTCGTTGGAAGATTGGTACAACCTATTTATGGTACAGGGCGGATAATTGGTTTACATAGCGGCGGATAATTGGTTTACTGATTGTCAACTGGTTATTGAGCTAAAAGTTATATACTGTTATATGTTGGCACGATAAAAAAATAACAGGTTAGATCTGCAGTAGCTCTGCTGAATATAAGGGGGCGACCACAACAGTTGAGTAGGTTTGGTTTTGGAGAACACTCAACTATTGTTTTCTAGGTACCAAAAAAGAATCGAAATGTTCTTCTTAAATCTTGTCAGCATTATGATGATTTCATAGATCAGGAGTGAGGACAAGCTACGACACCAGAAATGATCATATATTATAATCAAATAAAGTCAGGTGTCGACGTTGTTGATAAGCACTGCACTTCCTACATCGTTGCAAGGAACACACGTCGTTGGCCAATGGTCAATGTTGAACGTTGCAGGTATCAATGCCTAAGTGATTTTAATCGGAAATTGACAGGAGTATATGCGGCGTCGACTTTTTCTTCCGAAACTGGGCCACGAATTAGCCCTACCACAACTGCAGGAAAGAAGCCCTATGACACAAGGCATGCCACATTCTCTTTCTGAAGGTCCCAGGATATTAAGGCCAATGAAAGAACCCGATGAAGAAGATGGACTACTGGCTCCAGAAGATATAGTAGCTTCAACAAATCAACAAAGCATAGTCGCTTGTTTTATACATCGCGAACGGCCAGGTTGTTCAAAACCACTTGCAAAAATTGTAAGTGATATATTTGTGGCGAGCATAAAACTTCAGTGTGTATACCATGTCACTCAAGGTTACAAGAATAAGAAGACTGAGCGAAAGATCGCCACATGCAATGAAGAGAAAAAGACTTTTTTTTTATTTGATAGGTTTATGAGAAAATATATTTTATGCTATGTTACATAGAAGGGCAACATTTTATTTTAGTTATCAATCCATAATGTAAGAAATAAAATCATTTCATACCAGTATTCATTATATTTCCATGTTAGTTACCATTTTTTGATAATATATAAATGTTTCGAATCATACTAAAAAATAAATTATAAGATAATAAAAATCACTACATATATAACTATATATGAGTCAATTTTATAATCATGTATCAAACATATATTGTGACCGCTGCTGTTAATAATTTTTTACTCGTAAGTCACGTCTTTGAGAAATTACAGAAATAGTTTCTCTTGTGATCACAATGTATTTACACAAACAGAAAAGGAGCGGCATAATGAATCATTTAGTGTGATCTACAACCAAGCTTGGCAAGAACTATTGCCTTCACTGTAATTTTAAGTCAATGTTAAATGTATCATTTTGATACATTGCGACAGCTTTTCTACAAGAGTAATGTTGCGACCGATGGAAGGTTGAATGATACACATATATATATATATATATATATATATATATATATATATATATATTTATATATATATATATATATATATATATATATATATATATATATATATATATATATATATATATATATATATATATATATATATATATAAATATATATAACGAGCGAAGTTTAGCCAAGGCTACCCTTACACTTAACCCATCAGTTTGTTGCTGAATTTTTAAAAAAATTATATGAAAAAAGTAACTATAATAGTAACCAATGTGAGTAATTGTAAATAATTGGGCAAATTAAGGGCACAGAAACAAGAGAAGAAAAGGATATGCAGCACTCCAAGTCAACACCCGACTATTGGTTATTGCGAGGCACATAAGAAGGTTTTCACGTCTAGTTTAAACTTATTCAAATTTCAAGTACAGTGGACTCTCGATAAGTCGAACTCCCAGGGACCATAAAAACTGTTCGACTTATCTATAGTTCGGCTCACCAAACGTTCGAGTTATTGAGGTGGGTGTTCGACTCATTGAGGGGGAAACTCGTAATCACGTAGTCATCTATGGTTAATGTGAAACAAGCATTTATTCTTACATGTAATTCAAAAATATAAAATAATTATTTATATCGAAAATTTTAATATATATATGGAAATTCGTACATGGGTGTTTCATGCTGATTTTAAATAATCGCTTATTCTCATTTTTTTGTAATTTTTTTTTCCAATTTGGAAACCACAGAAGCTATTTCATTTACTTTAGTAAAGATGTCATATTCAATATTATCAGAAGCTTCTAGAAAATGTCGCAACGTGTCAATAGCTTTTCTAGCGTCTTGTACAGTTGGTGGCTCAGGTGGTTCACTTTCAGGGCCCTCTTCCTCGTCGTCACCTGCATCGTTTTGTCCTTCCCTTTGTAAGACTTCAAAGATAATATTTTTGTCTGTGGGTGAGAAACATACCGGCAGATCGCAATCTACCTCCACGAATTCGTTGAAGTTTACATCCACACCAAATACACATGAAAGAACTTCCCATCCAGCAACCTCTGTTTCTTCTAGGATGTCCTGTGCTATGTCTGGTTCATCGTTTGTATACACGTATCATCCGCATGTAAAAAATCAATTTTGAATTGTTCGAGAGCTTACTTCATCCCATGCTTTCTTAATGAAATGTAGAGCTTCCAAGACATTGATTGGGATCATAGCACGATTTTCTTGTATTTCTCGAAGCAAATGATGCACTACTTCCGTACGGTATTTCACCTTGAAATTTTTAATGATCCCCAAATCTAGGGGTTGTAGCTTTGCTGTTGTGTTCGGTGTTAAAAATTCTACTTTCAAAGATAGAAGGAAAGGCAACAGATCATGAGCTGGACAATTGTCTATGAATAGTAGAGCTCTCTTTTTCTTTCTTGTCAACTCATTATCCCACTTTTGCAACCACTTCCTGAAAATTATTCCATTCATCCATGCTCTAGAATTGGCAGTATACTCGGTCGGCAAGGTTTTTACATTTTTGAAGCAACGAGGCTTCAGCGATTTTCCTATAACGCATGGAACTCGTTTTACTGAACCGCTCATATTAACAGCAAGTAAAACAGTCAAACGTTCTTTACCCTCCTTACCACCATGACAATCTGTATTCTTGAAATCTAAAGTTTTGTTGGGTAAACATCTATAAAAGAGCCCGGTTTCGTTTGCGTTGTAGATCTCATCTGGCGTGTAAGTCTCCAGTAAATCGGACAGATGAGCTAACCATTCGGCACAAGTATCGTCATTGACGCCAGCACTTTCACCAGACAAAGTTCTTCCAGAAATTCCGTACCTTTTTTTGAAATCAGACAGCCAACCACTACTCGCTGCAAATTCGTGGCCAAGAGAAGATGCGAACTCCTTCGCTTTTTGTTGGAGAAGTGGTCCATTAACAGGAATATTGTTTTTACGAGTTTCCTGGAACCATTTTATAAAACATTTTTCAACATCTGAATGCTAAGGCAATTTCTGACGATAACGGTGGACTGATTTTCCTTCTGCACTAGAAGCGACGATTTTCCTTTTCTTTTTCATAATTGTTGACAATGTAGATTTAGGAATTCCGAATTCGATAGCGATAACGGTTTTACTTTTTTCTCCTTTCTCTACTTCCTGAATGAGTTTGAGTTTTTCTGTTTTCGCGGAACCATGACTAAGAACGCTTTCAGTACACGACGGCTCAATGAACAAATAATGAAGAATAAATTGAACAAACGTCGTAAGCGCTTTAAAAATGCATACTCCATAATAATGGCTACCACATGTGCTGATTTGTTCACGTGCCGATTGGCATATCCTTTTCGGACGTTCGGTTTCATTCGTTAGATCAAACAGTTCGACTCATAGAGGTGATAGTGGTTAGGAGTACGACTAATAGAGGTGGAGGTTCTCGCGAGGGTCCTTCCAGCAGTTCGACTCATCTACTAGACTCTCTAATCCCAAGAACACTGTTCGACTCATTGAGGTGGAAATACGTGGGGTAAGATACGCATGAATTGGGACCGGAGAAACTGTTCGACTTATCTAAGTGTTCGACTTATCGCTGTTCGACTTATCGAGAGTTCACTGTAGTTTTGAATCTTTGTGGAAGGCAATTGTAAGCTTTGATAGATGTATAACTGAATGACTTTTTAAACATTGAAGTTCTAAATCTGGGAAGGGAAAGTGTTTCAGGAAAGCGAATAGTGCGAGGAAGTGCATGAAGTTGTTCTCTAAATAATAATTTACTCTTAATGTAACTCGGTTCACCCGTCTGTACAACCCTATGAATAAATGCCAAACTCTGCAAACTGTATCGGTTACGAAGATAAGCCAGTTGAGTTCCTTTATCTTATGAGGTATCCTGCCGTATTTTCGAAGTTCATATATCAGCCTACAACGTGAATTCTGTATTCTCTGCAATCGACTATAATTACTCAAGCTCAAACAGGGGCCATATATGAAACTACAGTACGAAAGATGTGATAAAACTTAGCATTCACATAGAGTTTTCCTCATTTTGAAGTTTAGAATTTTCCTATTCGAATAAAGTAACTTCAGATTCCAGTAGCATTTTTTTATTAACTGGTCAACATATGATTGACAGCTCATTTTTGAGTCCAGATTGAGTCCAAGATACCCTGCCTCAGTTCTACCTGCCAGATTCTCACCATTAATAAAAGTAATATTATTCATCAACAATAAGTTTCTTTCGGTACCAAAAAACATAATTACACATTTCTTGGGATTTAAAGTTAGGTTGTGCTGTAAGGACAACTCATAAAAATTATCTAAACAGAACTGCAAACCTACGAATGCATTCCGAAGAGTTATCCTTAGAAACTGAAATATAGAGCCTACATCGTCAGCATAAGCATGAAATTGTGTGGTTATTTTATTTAGAATGTCAGTGGTACAAATCAAAAAAAGCAGAGGTCCTAATATAGAGCCCTGTGGCACTCCTGTGGGAACGAAACAACGATCCGATAAAGATCCATTGTGTTTGACCATCTGACAACGATCACCCAGGTAAGATCTCATCAGATCCAGCGCAGCCTCACCAAACCTATAGAATTTCAACTTAACTAGGAGCAACTCATGGCAAATCGTGTCAAAAGCCTTCGAAAAATCTAACAGCACCATGGCAATTATCTTGTCCTCATCCCAACTTCGGAATATGTCATCTGTCACCTATGCTAGTGCCGAGGTGGCGCTAAGTGAAGGGCGAAAGCCTGACTGTTTTGAATTTAGAATTGAATGATCAACAAGAAATGAATAAATAAAGTATTTTTTCGAGTATTTTTGACATAACCGGTAACATTTTTATGGGACGCAGGTCACTATAATCAAATGGACTTTGAACTTCAGGCAACGGTTTTACTAAGCTACACTTTTAGCCAAAGGGGAACTAACTACGCTCGATACAGACATTGACTATATGAGTAATGTATGGTATTATGAAAGGACATTTCCTGAGCATATCTATGTTTATTTGATCGACTCCACACGCAGTAGACCTTGCTTCAGATATTATCTTTGTCACCTGATCTGTGGTGGCCATTACAAACGAGAAATTTGAAGAATGATTGTACTTATTTTTAGAATAGTAATTTTAAAGATCTGCCGAAATATGGTCAATCGTATTAACTGATGAAAAGTACTCATTTATTTTGTTCACATCACCCAAGCGTTCAGGTACATCCACAAGTTTCTTATTAACCAAATTGACGTCCTTTAGTGTAGACCCCACTTTTTAAGAATTATTATTATTTTCGTTCAACATCTGATTAATATATGATTTCTTTCTGTGGCGTATAGCCGCTAGAGTACGATTCCGAAGAGCTGTATACAGTGACCTAAGTTCATCAGTCCTTGAAGCCTTGAACGTAGTCAACGCTCTATCCCTATGTTTCATTAGATTTTTTATGTTCTCAGACGTCCAGGGTGTTTTATTTTTGGTTATTCGTGCTGTTTTGACTGGAGCGTGATGTTCGAAGCAATGAAATAAAAAAGTGTTGAATAAGTGAATTTTTTCATCGATATTTTGAGTCTGCAATAACAAAGACCAAGGAAATCCCCTCCAGATCTAGTTTAAATTGGAGCCGATTGAATTTGTCTTAGTCCCTATAACTGATGACCTTTAGTTCAAATCTTCTAATTTCTATATTTAATTCACAAAATACAAGATGGTGGTCACTAAATAAACCACAGTCAACAAGACCACTTTTAACTACAACACCGGGGCATGTCACAAAAATTGGATCAAGCAATATAGAACTGTGAAGCGTCACTCTAGTGGATTCATTTATCAATTGTGTAAAATCATGGGCCTCAAGAATTTCACTCATAGGATTTACAAGATTCAACATATTTACATTCAGGTCACCAAGACAGACCATCTCATCACACTCCGGAATTAGCCTACTCAATATTTTATCAATTTTTTGAATGGTTTTTTTGATATTTTCCCTAGGGGAACTGTAAAAACTACAAAAGCCAATTATTTTGTTTTTTATCTTTATTTTCAAACCCAAAAATTCCAACCAATTACCAGTATTCAGCTGAAAATTCATCACTTCGGCATTCAAATTATCCGACACATATACCACAATACCAGCGCTTCTAGAACCTCTATCCTCTCTAAAATGCCTAAAGCCCTTTAAAGTTATGCGGTCATCCAGTATATTACCATTAAGCCACGTTTTCGTCACCACTACGATACTAAATTTGCCAGCAATTTCGACAAAGTGCTGAAATCCATTGGTTATTGACCGAATATTAAGATGTGCTATCCTCTAGTTTATCTCCCCACCATTGCCCATGAGATAAAATTTGAAAAAAACCTGAATAAAACTAAATATAAGATGTACTACTCTGTCAAGAAAGTACCGGGAATTTTCAATTAAAACAACATTTTTACATTTAATCGTCAAAATTTATTGGGTCGCCTTCAACATAGGCTCCATTTGCTCCAATACATCTATGCCAACGGCACTTCCAATTATCCAAACATTTTTTATAGGCGCTTTCCGGGATGGACTTTAGCTCTCGCGCCGAATTTTGTTTTATGGCTTCAATCGACTCAAAACGGGTGCCACGAAGGGGCAATTTTAGTTTTGGGAAGAGGAAAAAGTCGCAGGGAGCCAAATCCGGCGAATAATGTGGTTGCTGAAGCATCTTTGTTGAGTTTTTGGCGAGAAAGTCAGTCACAATCGTAGCTCGGTGAGAAGGCGCGTTATCGTCATGCAAAATCCATGAGTTGTTCGCCCACAAATTTGGCCGCTTCTTACGGATACGCTCACGCAAACGTTTCATAACGCCTAGGTAATACTCCTTGTTTACCGTCTGACACTCTGGAACGAATTCGTAGTGCACCACGCCACGGATATCGAAGAAAACAATGAGCATCACCTTCATTTTCGAGCGGCTTTGGCGTGGTTTTTTCGGTTTCGGCCCATTTTTTGCCAGCCATTCCGATGATTGCTGGCTTGTTTGCATATCGTACTCGTAGACCCAGGTCTCATCACCAGTTATAATGCGTTCCATGAATGTAGAATCGGAATTACAGCGATCCAGCATGTCTGAAGCAACCTGTTCGCGATGGCGTTTTTGAAGAAAATTCAGGTCTTTCGGTACGAGTCGTGCAGCCACCTTTCTCATGCCCAAAATATCAATCAAAATCGTACGTGCGGACTCGTGGGATATCTTAAGATCATGTGCTATCTCTCTCAAGCTGGTACGACGGTTTTCCAGAACCCTTTCCTTAATTTTATCGACGCCCTTCGATCGGCGACCACTTCACGACCGTCCTTGAAGGCTCTGTACCACTGATATGCACGAGTTTTCGATAGAGCATTATCACCAAAGGCCTTTTGCAACATTTTCAATGCATCGGCACACGAAAATTCATCTGCAACACAAAACTTCAAACAAATTCTTTGCTCAACGTAATCACCCATAGTAAAAATCGACACGCACTCTGACATCGACTGACTTAATCAGCTGTTGCAAACACACTAGTTGACAGATCCCGCTCAAGCTTGGCATAGTAATTAAGGACAGTGGTACCAACCTAGGAAAAAGAATTTTGACCTGCCTCATTGCCCTGCCAGATTTAAATCGATAATTCCCGGTACTTTCTTGACAGAATGTATATAAAAAAAGTTAAGATATAAACTTATAACTATGAAATGAAAAAAAGATAATCACTTTCACAGGTATAACTCTGCAACCAAAAACTTCAGAGTAAAATCTAATGATCAAACCCTAATAATTTACCCTTTTAAAGCAAAATTCAAACCATTGCGCCCATAATATTGACAAATACATTATCTTTTCGCCTGTAGCCATTTCCAAATCACCAAAAGAAAAGCGAAATTAACAGGTACTAATATAGTCATGAACAATAAGTCATAATTGATACCTCTTCATCTGTCAAATTTTCTCATCATAAACATAAATGAAAATTAAACAATTGATGAAAATTAGATATAATCCAATATTATGTTTAAACAATACACCGAATTGTGGCTGCAGGTATATTCACAATCCCGATCTGCTTCAACCTTCTTTTTTCCTTTATCACCCTCATATTTCCTCAATTATCAAAATAAGCAGCTACTATGCTTATACTATACTTATATTACCTAGTTATATAATTCCACTGATGTACACAAGTGAGGCAAGCAGTATAAACACACTTACCCAAGTAACATCCTTAAACAACTTTTCCTAAGAATCAACCAATGGATTCATCGTATTAAGATCATCTGACGAATGAATTAACATTTTTTTATTGTTGTCTATCGTATAAACTAAACCCCATAGGTCCAGCAATCATTTTTTTTAATTTCCGCACTGACTTAAACAGACTGAGATCTTCCCTCAGCAACTTCTCACTAAACAAAAGATAGAACCCTTCAAATTCTTTTTGCTGTAAAACACTTTATCTCGAATCCATTTTGAGACAAATTTCACAGATACCGGACGAGACACCTGTGACTGACCCTGTCGATTTTGTTTCGCTGGGATGTTTTGAACGTTATCGGTGTTACCCTGATTGTTTACATATTTTCCGAGACGCTAACAGAAGCATATATTATTCTTATTCAACTGTAATTTTAGTTTTGAATTAAATAAATTGAGGACACTATCATACACAATTTGAGATGAATTTTCAGGTGAACCATGAATTACAATACACTTGTTGTTTGATCTTCTCCCCATCTCTAGTTGAAAATTTTTTACACTGCTTACATTATCTGCCAACTTCTTTACTTCATTTTTCAGCTCTTTTATGGAGCTTACAATATTTTTCTCGAATTTTCCGAATCTCTCCTCAAAATCACCCCCTGATACAGCCGATACTGATGTCGCAGCAAGATATTCTTTGCGAAACTCCTGTAGGCCATTTTGAAGTGCAAGTGCATCAATATAAAACTGGTATTGAGACAATAATTTGTATCGAAAGTATACCCGTGGAAAGACATAAATAAATGAAATCTATACAAAATAACGCATAACACATAGTCAAAGGTAAACATTCAGAACGTAAGAATTTCAGATATAAACAACAATTATAGGAAACGATGCATATTAGAAATCATCCACAAAAAAAATCGAGAAAGCACGTGTTCCATCACATTAGAGACGGCCCTGTCATTCGAAATTAGTTTGTCATTCGATACTTATGTCTTTTACGTTGATATGCGATCTAGCAGTTTTGAGATTTATTTGGAACTATTTAGTTTTACTCGACACTTCACATTATTGGTTTTCTAATTATTATATATGGCCTTAGAAAACAATTAGAGATTTGAATATATTTATGGTTGTTAATTTTACATGACACAGCATTCGAAATTATAAACCGACTCTATTCTTCTTTACTTGCATTAATTTCATAATTTTTCTGTAACCAATAAGAAGATTTATTTCGTTCACTCAGTCCACCTCCAAATGGATCTTCCAATCATTCACGTTAGTTTCTCTCTTTTGTTAGAAGGGGTGCATCGAGCACCTCTTCTTACAAGCAGTCTTTGAATAGACTGCAAAATCATTATTATTTCTAATAGTCAAAGTGTCCGCATGTAGTCTTTGCTACATCATGCATTATTATTCGAGTAATAGTCAAAGTTGTCGGATGTAGCTGTAGCTACATTAAGCACTATCATTCGGATAGTCAAATTTGTTGTAGGTAGCTTGTGACATTTGGGTCCAAGCTATCGCGGTTATTATTGGTAACATAGTAATTTACCTTTGACTATGTGTTATGTGTTATTTTGGATAGATTTTATTTATTTATTACTTTCCACGGGTTTATTTTCGATACAAATGATGGTCTCACTGCCAGTTTAAAATTGATTTGTTTACAAACAATGTCTACTTGTTCATATTCTTTTCTTTGTCAAGCTTAACCTCAAAGTTTAGTAAGTTATCAAAAAATCATTCAAACATCAAATTATATTTTTGATTATAATTGCAGTTGACCTGAAGAAGAAACAGACAGTTTCGAAAGCTTGCCTATGAATAAAGAGTAAGCAATTTTATTCTTTCAATATATGGTCGACATCCCTTATCCACCATAATATATATATATATATATATATATATATATATATATATATATATATAAATATAATATATATATATATTATATACATATTATATATATAAAATAATAAGAGGCAGTTTTTTCACTTGATAAAAGGATAATTACAAACTTTGAATATCGAAACAAATTTAATCTGTTGGTCTACTACAATTTTAATTTCAAAAAAAATTTTATAATTGAATTAATGTCTTATAATAAGCATTGCTTATATTTAAAACACGTATAAAATCAAAATTCACTATACAATATCAAATGGAATAAAAAAAAAGATCAAAATAAATTCTTAATTAAAATTGAAAATAAGTAATATTGAATGTTTCGTTCCAAACATACGCATCTGAACTCGTCAGACAGGCGTAGTACGTATGTTTTGCCTGTAACAAATATGTGACGAAATGTTCTGTTTCTGGTCCTATAATTATGAAAACAAAATCTCTTTGAAAAATACACAACACAATTTCAAGAACTTCTCCAAAACTAATTTAGTTGAAATATTTAATATGTTTAAGTATTTAAATAAGTTGTTTTGATATTCAAATTTTATATATATATATATATATATATATATATGTGTGTGTGTCTATAATTTAAACTTAAAATTATTTTTAATTTTATTCAATGCGCACGAACGATAGCTTTTGGAAATTTCACCATTGTAAATATTGATTTCTGAATGTCTTCAAATATATCTTTGTATCAAAAGATGACACGTTGATTATAGTTTCAGCAATTTGCAATTCAAAAGATGACACGTTGATTATAGTTTCAGCAATTTGCATTGAGGACTGAAGTAGGAATTGCTTAGAATTATATTTGTTTTTTGAAGATATAGTGCATGTTTTTAGAGATTTCTGAATTTACTTATTCGAATATTCAAATATATTACGTATTTCAAATGAATTATATTCTTTGAGAAGTCCTTTAAGTGTGTTCATGTTTTTAAAAGGCAATTGGTGTTCTTAAAGGTAAGACCAGAAACAAAATTTTGTCTCCTTTAAATATTTATTTATTAATTTTAATGACTTTCGTATATCTGTTGGTTTATTTATTCCATTTGACATTATATATTGAGTTTTGATTATATACGTCTATTAAATGTAAGCGGTGCTTGTTTTAGACATAAATTTAATTCTAAAAGTTTTTTGAATGAAAATTTTTTTTTGAAATTCAAATTGTAGAAGACAAACATATTTCAATTTGTTTTAATAGTCAAATTTTGTTATATTTCTTCTATCAAGTAAAAGGCCTTTCTATTTTATTTTAATTTGCAAATTTGTCTCTGACGTAGTCTACTGGCACTAAAAAGAATTAATATTTCAGAGATATAATTAGTAATCATATGCGTTACTTCGTTCTAACATGTTTAAAAAATTTTAATTAGAAATGTTCATAAATGCTCAAATCCTCGAAGGAGGTATAATATAAGTTTCCTGTTATCTCTCCTTTCTGAGTATTCCTTTCTGTTCCAGATACAGTGAAAAGGAGTTACCTGGAATTAATTGGACTTACCTTTTTCAACTTCGTGTTTGAGTCGGGATCCCTTCTCGAATTTAGGAGAGTCAGTAGGAATTACAACATGTTCGAGAAAATTAATTTCCTCCAAATAGCACCCGATTTTATTTTTTACGGATACGTGTCCCAGACGGAGCTGAAGCAAAAACGTGGGGAATTTTTCGCCCGTCCGATCCGAAAGCAGATAAAGGGAATTAGTTCTGAGGGTTTTATGCTTCAGTGAATTAAACCATTAGTTTGTGTCGGACCAATTGAAAGGAAGCGCAAATGCCTTCTTGTTTTCCGATGATTCATTTTCAAATACTGTCAGAATTTTCAGAGGATTTTTCACGCAAGGAAATACGAAAATTTGACAAAATAGTATGGTAACATCTGCTTTCCTTTCCATCACGGAATACAACATAAAATGTGATCCTACATAAATATCTGGTACTTCATCTAAATTTTCAACCAATTACTTAAATTTTGATAGGATCAGAGGTTTATACACCTTTTGTTCTCGTGAGAAAATTAAATAAAATAATAATTGGACGACGGACAGATTCCAATTGACATTTTAACAACTATCAGATGCTTATATACAGGATATTGAATCGATTGTCGAGCATTGGCATAGACCTTTCTTTTTACGTGGCCCGACGGAAAAAATTCCTAGGTGCTAAATCACAAGATCTTGGTGGCCAATTGTGAACACCTGTTCGAAAAATAATACGGCCAGCAAACTTTTCTCTTGAAATTTCGATAATTTTGTTGCTTGTGTGGCTTATAGCGCCTTCTTCTTGAAAATAAACTTCGTCCGCATCAATATATTTTCATTCCGGCAATAATAAATCATACATCATAGCTCGGTAGCGCAATCCATTCTCCGTTTTTCCGAGTCCCGAATGAGACAATGCTGCTCATTAACGTAGCCTACGAGGTGAAAATGGATTTTTCTTTGAAAATCCGGATTATATTGATTGATTTCCAAGATCCAATCAGCGAAGATACGATGTTACTGGTGATCCACCTGCTTGAGTTCTTGTGTTAATTGAACTTTAGAAGCCTTAAGATCTGAGACATTATGCAAAGTACAGTGTAATGTCATTTGTGGAATGAATCACAAAGATCGAGGAGGAATAAAAAACCTGGCTTTTCGTCACACTACAAGCTACAGCAGCAATATTCTAAGTTTTTCTTGAACAGCACACGCGGTTTCGATCACTCGTATCACTATCACTTCCCCTACATCTCAAATTTTCGCACCATTTTCACTATTCCTGGCTGAGAAAGTGCTTCACGACAACCCAAAAGTGCTTTAGTTTTGCGAAGTGTGGCTACGAAATTTTCACGTTTTTGTAGTTAATTTTAACAATTTCAGTGTGTTGTCGTTCCATTTTTAATAATGATTACTTGTCGAATGTCAAAAAACGGCAGCTTCAAAAGTGACAGCTGTCCAGATATTCAAAATGAAACTTCTTATTGAAAAACCTTTTAGAATAAAAGATAAAAATCTTTTCTCGGGAAATAATCTTGCTTATACCTTTAGATAATGTAAAGTTTAAAATTGTTCTTATCTTCTTGTCTTCAACTTCAGCTACTTCAACTATGAATCTTTTACTTGCTATTTGTAATTTCATGCCCTATTATTTATAGAATTCATCTCAGTCTCTACTTGACGGAAATTCATCTTCAATATAGGAACAGTAAATACTAACTTCCGCTATTTTATTGATTTAGAAGACAATTGTTTCGTAATACCATGACTTCATTAGGTGAGTATTAAAACTGAGGTCTACAATGCAAAACATGACCTTAAATACACAGATCTGATACAAAAAATAGAGGGATGGTAAGAGGTCGTTTACAATCAATGGAAAATGTTAAGTAGGGGGGGATCTGTTTAAATCTATTTGATCTGAGTTATCCTGTGCTATACGGAGTACTCTAAAAGATCCAGAATTTTACGGAGATCTAAGATTTATGAGATTATACGGAGTACTCTGAAGAACGCTAACCATTTTTATCGTGATCGTTTAGTGACGGGCGAATAGAACGTTATGTTGCGTAGGTAACCCAAATTACACTTAATGAGAGCAAGGAAACAGTGACGGGAGGTTCAAATATTCAAAACACGGTAACGCCAGAATAATATATTTCTATTTATAATGTCAAAAAACAACAACCCTCAAGGAGTGGAAATACATTTATCAGCCTGTAGTTAAATGTACTCTACGCAATGGTTCGCAAAGCTCCACAGTGAACCTAATAACACTCCCGGTCTAAATGACTTATTACTACATCTCATTAGGTCGGTAACTAGCTCAAATTAAATATCATTCTTATGCGGCGAAAGGGTTTAGAAGGTAGTGGATACAGTCACATTCAACTGCACTTCCGGTAACCAGTGCTGAAACTAACCGTTACAAGGGTTAAGTTCAAATGGACAGTAAGGTAAGGGTAACTGTGGCATGCCCAGGAGATCTCCTTGAAAAGGGGATCTAACATAATTCGAGTCGACCGGAGAAGTTACTATAAAATGGACTGTATCTGGCCTTCTTGGGGTGACAAAGGCCCAGGAAGGCTCAGATATTACTGAAGAATGAACCGAACCCTAGCTGAAGGGTCACGCAAACTAATCCCTGGGGATATCAAAATACCTCGGAACAATAATCTAGCAATCACTCACACATTCTAACAGTAGCGTTGGATATCCGGAGCTATTTACTGTCTCTATACGATATGTCATCCTCTACCAGGACTACTCAGCCATTTACCCTAAAGAACGCCACTGGTTCACGAGAAATAGAATCTCTAAAAGTAAGCGAGCACGTGCATATGGCAAATATGTAATACAAACTGACTGACATTATAAAATAGATAAAGTACCCCACCACCTAGGCGTGTTAATAAGAACAAACAAAGAAATAGGTAACCCAGGGATCACACAAGAGTACATGCAAATCAGGTACATATCAAGCAACGCAATTAGTAAGAACAGATAATATAAATCCCTATTAGCAAATATTACGCAGATAAAGAACCACTATTTACAAATACAGCAAAAAGCAATTATGCGCCGAGAGAAAGTATACGTTACAAACAGGTAACTTGTGAGGGTTGTCCCGCTTTAGTTATACACAAAGGCAATGGCATTTTAGTTGAAACAATCCGGTCGGATTAAATAACACTGAAGCAAAAATACAAGAATGAAAAGCGATGAATGGAAGTACAATGAATTAATTCACAAATCAATCACTAATTTCATATTAACGCTAAGGTTGTATTCAAATTGTAAAGCATGCAATTAATCAAAAGCATTTAAAAGAAGTTTACTTACAAAGAGTTACCAAGGGGGATCGTTATAAGTACTATTATCTCGAGTGTGTTACTAAGTTGCTCAGAACCTTCCTTTCGAATGCTTCAAAATTATTAATTTCCAGGAACCTTCCTCTCCAATGATTCAAAATACAATGGGAATACTACAAGGACATTGTTCTCCTTTGGTTTTGTCACTAATCACATGCCTGTCAAGTTACAGTGCCACAGAGTATTCGACACATAAAATAAGGTGGGTAAATACAATGACGTAATCGTGGAATTTATATAAACTATGGGGACTGTGTGACTCGTATGATCCTTAGAGGATACAGATCTCTTCAGATCATTCAATAAAATTTGACATTCATTATATCTATTGATCTCTAAAGTTTCCAACAGATTAAGTTTATGACTGTTGTTTTCGATATGTACTATTTCAGAGTTCATCTTGAAATTATGGGCAGTCTCCAACAAATGGTTGACATAAATTGAATTTGGTTTATTATCAATGTAGCATTTTTCATGTTCTCATATCCTTTTTTGGAATGAACGGCCTGTTTGTCCCACATATAAACATGGCAATCACTACATGTTAACTTGTAAACTCCTGATTTTTTGTTTTTAGCAATGACGTCTATATTATTTCTCATTGAACTGACTAATGAATTAATGTTACCAAAAGGAATATTATGATTTTCTTCAAATATCTAGCAAACTCTTCAGTTTTTTGGCCTAAGTAAGTTAACTAAATAATTTAAGTTTCGTTTGAATTTCGTAATTTAAGATGAACAAGAGGTATTGCTTGCTTGTAATTAATTTTATTGATTAAATTATCTATTATTATCGGACTAAAACCATTTTTGAAAGTTATTTGTTTAATGGTATTATATCCTTTGTCAAAATTTTTTTGGTCACAGGTATCTATTCCAAAATATTCCAAACAGAACACGACAACATAAAAAATATTACATTCATAATAAACCAAGTTCAACTTACGCCAACCATTTGTCAGAGACTGGTCATAAGTTTAATATGAAATATTACATATCGAAAACAAAGGTCATAAACTAAATCTGTTAGGAACTTTAGAGATCAATAAATATAAAAAAAGACAAATTTTTTGAATGATCAAAAGGATTTAAACAGATCAAGCCTACTTTACATTTTTCATTGATTGTAAACCACCTCTTTTCACTTCTCTATTTTTAATAGCAGAGCTGTGTATTTGAGGTCATGTCTTTCATTGTATAATTCAGTTTTAATACTCACCTAATGAAGTAATGTACGACGAAACAATTGTCGTGTAAATCAATAAAATATCGGAAGTTAATATTTGTTTTTCTCATATTTATAATCAACTTATAAAAGCAAAAAAACTAAAGATAAATCGTACGTGATTCTGATTGATTATTTTAATCGGTGTTTGATTATTAACATCTAGTTTTCGGTCCAACATGCACTGCGTCAACAGAACCAGACCTGAAATTTCACGAATTAGAATGTGTCCTACTTGTTTTTAGAGCCTTGAAAGATTTTCTTGGTACGTGATGTCACATTTTTAAGTTCTTCCTTTAAAGTTCTTCTTATAAAGATATTAGTTTAATTCTTAAAGTTTCTTGAAATTTTTCTAAATTAAAATTGTAGAAGACTAACAGATTAAATCTGTTTTGATATTCAAATTTTCTTCCTAAGTAATTGATTAAACGTTAACCAAATAATACGCAAATTCTAGGATATGCATACTTCAAAAGAGAGATTGAGAGGATGCATATTAGACTTTATTGGTTCATTTGTAGCCTAAATAAATATACTAGAGATATATAAGTTTGAGTTATTTTATCCAACAGGTGAGGAAATTGTTTCGGCGTTGTTTGAACTATAATTGCGGTTAAAACACTATCTTGTTCATGGAGTAGTAGTTCTTTAAGCTTATTCATCGTTGTTCACTTTCACTAAGTTCACTATTGGGTTCACTTTTCGACTCACTATACACAATAACTATCTAATTACAATCAAATAATGTAGATAATACATTCCCTTCCAGGCCTGCAGTGCGTTATGGGTTATTAAGAGAGGGTGTTTCTTGGAAAGTTAAAGTGATTTTGAATCGAAAGTTATTTCGTTTATGTGTGAATTCGAGAGACGTGGGATTGTGTTTTTTCTCAATATTAAACTAGCGAGCGTTTTATCTTGTATTTCGTGGGTAAATGACAAAAGGGAACTGTTTTGAATGTGTCGCAGGAAAAGAAATCTATCCCTAGTCTCGAAGCGGCGTCGGTTTTAATGGTTTTCAAAGGTTCTACAAAAAATATGAAGGACACATATTTTCGGTCCTTACCTGGTGTGTAGGCGCAAATTGTATTTGACACACTATTCTTTGTTCAATGTCAAAGCAAATCGAGTAGGCCTCATACATTTTTTTTTGCAGGGACGATTTTCAGTAAAATACTAAAAATAGAAAAAACAAATAAATATTTTTCCAAAATTTTTTCTGGTATTTATTAATTGTATACCAGCAAACAAAATGAAATCCTAAGTTTTCGATTTTAACATCCTCCGAAAAACTTTATTTTCTTCTCTTCGAATTGTTCAATTACACAAGGCTTCAAGAAGCTTCCAAAACTAAGTGTCTACATATTAGAGCATTAGATTCTCCTTCTGGTATGAAAATAAGTGTAGAACTTCCATCACCGAAGCTGCCTTTTGGTTTTGATATATTGGCCTTATTTTTCGAATAAGAGAGGAACGATCACTTGACTAAACATCGTTTTGTTTGTACACAACTTGCTGAACTGCAAAAATTTTCTCATTTTAATACACCAAATTGTCCGACTCATGTTGTACGGCCATTGCATCCAACTGCTTCACCCTATCTAGTCTGACTTCTTTCTACTTTAATTAGAGAGTTACACGTACTGTTCTGTGTGACTTAATCGCAAACATAGATGTTTTTATTTCTCAAAATGAATAAGTGTAAAGCACAAGCTTTCTTAGTTACGTATCAAATTGTATAAAATAATAAGACAAAAAGGAAGTGTTGGTTAAGAAAATTTGTCGATCGTCCAAAAGAGCTGGTTCAACTCTAGTAACTGAGTTGCAGTTGGAGGATGCACAGCAGTTTGAAAATTTTTATTCGTATGACTGCAGTGCAATTGAACTGCTTTCTGATTTAATAATAAAATAAGATTGATGAACAAATCACCAAATTACATGATGCGATTTCGCAAATTACATGGTCCTTCATTTTCATGTTTCGGGAAAGCATGTGGGTATTTAACCATGTTTCTGGATTATCTAGACATTTTATGTATGATTTTTTTTCTTTGAAGAGACGCCTACAGTAGTTTGCAATATCTTTTCAGCTTTCCGCCCTATAAAATGGAAAGAATAGTTGTCATAGTATAGCAATATAAGGTTGAATAGGATTAGATTAAATCCATAATTTATCAATTGTATTTCTTCTATTAAGATGTTGTTTTGAATTTGAAATTAAGGAAATTTAGTATAGGGGCAATTTTTTTTAATATCGAAAACCGTAGCTTAAGGTAAAGTATTTAAGTTCAAAAAAGAGCTGAATATAATAGGTCTCTTTTGTTGTTGATAATTGTTGAATATCTTTCGTTTTTAGTCCAACGAATAGGAAGTAAAATGTTTTTTACTGCAGCACATACCAATTTGCTCATAATCCTACGTATAATTTTAAGGTGTGAGTTCAAACAAGAACTGAGTAAATTTTCTACATGAAGTATAAAGTCATGTCTGAAAGACGTCGTCGTCCGAACAGAGGTCGTAGTACACTGAATGCCAGAAGAGCACGCTCAGCAAGAAATGAAGACTCGTTAACGGAACGTGAGGCTCGCCTCAGCCAACTTCGGGATAGATATAGAGCTGAAAGATAAAGAGAATCCTCAGTAGAGCGTGACACTCGCCGCAGCCAGGATCGGGATGGACATAGAGTTCAGAGAGCCAGAGATTCGTCTGAAGAGCGTGAGGCACGTCCCAGCCAGGATAGGGATAGATATCGAATACAGAGAGCCAGAGAATCGTCCGCACAGACACATAGTAATACAGATCAAAACGTACAACCGAATAGCAAAAGATCCAAAAAAGTAACTAATTCATGGGTTAATAAAGAAAATTCTGCCATGAATTACGATCCTTCGATTTTTTACAAGGACGTTCGTAGAGTATCAATCGGTACCATGTGTAAACATTGCTTGGCACTCAAATTAAAGGACGAATCGAGAGGCATGTGTTGCTTGAAATGAAAAGTAAAATTAGAAGAAGATCTTTCTCCACTTAAACCGCTTCACTCTCTCTTTACGGGTTATCTTCCGAAATATAAACATTTCATGCGGAATAACTCATTTCAAATGTCCTTTTGCAAGAGTAAGCTAGTCGTAGAGCGTGGTTTTATGTTTATAATTAAAATTCAAGGGCAAGTGTATCATTTAGCTGGGAGCTTGCTACCACTTCGACCCAATGATCACAAATTTCTGCAAATTTATTTTATTGCAGATACAGATATACAAGAATCATGTTCAAGTGCAGCACAGCCAATTCATAGAGATTTGATCAGATCCCTCCAAGATATGTTACATTCCCATAACTCCTACATAGAGTCATTCAAAACTGCGACTGAGAGTATTGCAGTAGATACTCCTGACTTATATGTCGTAATCCATGCAAATAAAGTTTCTGTTGAAGAACACAGAGGACGATTTAATGCGCCTTCCACGAGTGAAGTAGCAGTGGTAATAGCTGGAGAGCAATTTAACAAAAGAGATATTGTATTGCATAGTCGTGATTTGCGAAAAATTTTGGAGTTACACAGATCGTATGATAGCTTACAATATCCTTTGATACTATGTAATGGAGAAGATCGTTATACCATTAATGTTTCTCAAGTTGACCCAATCATTGGTCAAATGATTGCGTCAACTTGCGTAAAACACTGTCATATATGAACTACTATTGTTACCGTATAACGACAAGATGTAATAATTTCAACCCTTCGCTTAGATATGGAATCTTAACAAACCAATACTTAGTCGATCAATATGCAAAAATCGAATCTGAAAGATTGGCTTAAATCCGTAATAATCAAACTAAATTGAGAGAAGAAAATTACGTTCCCCTTCAGGATGATTTACAGGCCAATGAACACAGCAACGGCATTAGACAGTTGGTCATTTAACCTTCATTATTTACAAGTGGACCTTGATATTTACAGGAAAAATCACAATAGGCAATGACTTACGTCAGACATTACGGTGAACCTGATTTATTTATAACTGCAACATGTAAACCAAATTGGCTAGAAAATATTAAAACCAATTCAACTCCACAAGACAGATACGATATAGTTAACAGAGTCTTCCATTTAAAAGTACAGAAACCCCTACACCTCATTGACTATCTCATATTTTCGGTCCGCCGCGCTGTCATATGTACACTATAGAATGGCAGAAACGTGGTTTGCCACATGTACATCTGCTGGTGCAGTTAGTGAAGAAAATTAGACCAAATCAAATTTACAGCGTTATTTCAGCTGAATTACCGGTTAAAGAAGAAGATCCTGTTCCACATCGTAAAGAAACACATGGTACACGGCCCTTGCGGGACTTTAAACCCTAATTATCCATGTATGCGGGATTCCAAAAAGGGCAAAAAATTTCCGTTCCAAACTTAAACATCTACTAGCGATGACAGATTTACCAAATATCGTCGACGATTGCCAGAACAGGGAGGGCAAAATGCCACCGTCCGAAACCATGATATTGATAACCGATGGATCGTTCCCTATGATCCGCTCCTTTTGAAAATTTTTGATGCCCACATCAACGTAGAGTTGTGCAGTTCATTAATGTCAATCCAATATGCTACTAAATACATTCATAAAGGTAGCGATCAAGGCAGTTTCAGCATACAATCACCAAATGAAGTGGAAAAATAACAGTCTGGACGTTATATCTGCAGCTCTGAAGCAGTATAGAGGATTTTATCATTCGAAGTGTACGACCCGGTTACCACTCTTGTCCACCTTGGAGTTCATTTAGAAAATGTACAAAGAGTATATTTCACTGGGAACAAAATACAAGAAGTTTGTTAATAACCCGCGGGACCCAACACTAACAGCATTTTTCAAGTTATGTACTCAAGATGATTTCGCGAAAACACTCACATACGACCGAGTTCCAAGTTACTATACATGAAACCAGAGTTCTTAGACCTTTCAACAGCGAAAACAAGGTACTGCAGTCGACGGCTTCCCCGAAGTAAAAAACCCGGCATCTCTTGGCAGAGTCTACGTGATCCATCACAACAACAGCAAATGCTTTCATTTGAGAATGTTACTGCATGTTGTGAAAGGTCCTACATCATCTTCACACCTCAGAACTGTAAAAGGTGTTATTTACAATACTTATTAAACAGCATACAAAGCTATGGGACTCTTGGAAGGCGATTCCCACTGAAAAAACACATTACATTATCAGCAGCTATTTGCAGTTAAGCTACATCCTTAAGATATTCATTTGCCATCATAGTGTCGTTTTGTCAAGTATCTGATTCAGCTAATACTACTAACTCAGATTTAACGATTAGTGGCGAATACACAAGAGAAACATCATACGATCAATCGAGAATTTCACAAAATATAGCCCAAGATGAACCACGATTGAAAATCGATCAGAAAAAAGTATTCACTACATTACTATCATTAATTGAACGAAGGAAAAATAATTTTCTTTGATGCCCCAGGAGGTAGAGGAGAAACATTTTTAATCAATTTGCTTTCAACAAAAGTGAGATCTATCGGAAAAATTGCATTAGCTGTCGCGTCATCCGACTTTATCTCTAAGCTTTTAGAAGGAGGCCGAACCGCATATATATTCAAGCTCCCGCTGAAAATCGACACCGATGATGATCAGAGCGTCTGTAGTGTTTCTAAACAGAGCAATGCAAAAAAACTGATGCGTTACTGCTCATTAATAGTCTGTGACAAAGCCATCATGTCAAACAAGACGTCTGTAGAAGCACTGGATAGGACAATGCGCGATTTGCGCAGCAAAAATTCATCTATGGGTGGATATACAATTCTTTTTTCAGCATACTTTCGTCAAATCAAACCAGTTGTGACTCGAGGAACAAGTCATGACGAAATAAATGATTTCCTAAAAAGATGCAAATCTTTGGCCATACGTTAATAAATTAGAGCTTAAAACTAACATGGGGGTTTTATTGTCTTCACGTGAGCACAGGCTTTTTTTGGAGAGTTTTCAACCTTTTGGTTTTTGATAGACAACATCCAAGGGTGCGTCAACAATGTCTATCCCGACATTAATAACATAAGTTTTGAGACTTCATCTTGGCTTGAAGAAAGAGCGATTCTGTCACCAACTAACGAACAAGTAGATAAGGTAAATAACCTGACTCTTTCAAAGATTGATGCGCCGACGCAAATATACTACTAGGTCGATACTGTTCTCGATATGGAAGAAGCGGTTCATTTTCCTAACTTCTTAATTCTTTGAACCTGTCTGGACTCCCTCCTCAAAAAATTATGTCGAAATTAGGTTGTCCTGTTATTTTATTACGAAATACTCACACAATACTCACCGCATGTGGAACCGGAGAAGATGTCTTGATTCCCCGATTTTCTCTCATACCATTAGATTTACTGTCCAAATTCAAGCGCCTACAAATCAAAGATAAATGCAGGTGGTCATGCATGAATGACTCCGTTCATGCATTACAACCAGCAAATACATAGAAAATAATACCAGTGAAAGATAAATTATAAGTATATATATATATATATATATATATATATATATATATAGCAGCCTAAAATTATTGACCGCAAATAAGGATATTCGATCTTAAAGGATTAGTAAAACACTTTTATATCATCCAAGCTTTCGGTAAACTTTATTACCTTTGTCAAAGATCTGTAATTAAAAGAAATTAACATAAATACAATGAAAGACTCGAGTTACCAGACTAACATACATATGACGTGATTGATTCCTTGTGTTCAAGTAATTCAGATAGATAAAATGTTCTGATAGTTTAGTCTCACTCTCACTAAGACAATTGTTTATAACTTTCCTACACTTTAATACATTGATAAATTTCTCCATATAAATTTAAATTCCTTCCACAAATTCATTCACTTCTATTCAAAAATTACGTCTTGATTCGGATGCCATTGACACGGATGTTATACTCATCGAAAAAGCCACTGAAGCGTCAGTTTCACAGAATAGGAAATTATTCTTATCCGATCGCATTATGTGACGTTGAGCCACTAAGTGGTGGATGCGATTCTTTTATTAGCTCAATCAAATAAGAATAGATTGTATTTAAATTATTGGTATCTTGTTTCAAATTTATAGCATTGTCAGTTCTTGCTATAGATAACATTTCCAAGAAATGTCTCTTAGTGAAGTGGTATTCTTTAAACAGCAGCTTTGTGCCCGAGTAATTTATTACATGATCATTGTTGTTAGCATGTATAGACAAAGCACAAGTTCTTAAGTTTTTTTTTTGTATCGCTCTTATGGGAAGTTATTCTAGACTTTATCCATCTTGAAGTTTGTCCTATGTAGGTTCTCTCACAACTTCCACAGTGTATGCTGTAGATAACTCCAGATTCATAGTCTTCCCTTTCCCTATCTTTGAGCTTGCTGTAGACCAATGTGTAAAACGTGTGTCTCATCACATTTACCAATTTTACGTTTTCTCCTGAAAATTGCAAAAATCTTATTTGATAGGGCTTGTATGTAAAGTAGAGTGGTATAAACAGTATTTGCTGGCTGTTCAATCAAATTAGAATTAACAGGTACTGCATCAGGGACATAGGGAGGTGTCAAATTAAATAGTAAACGATTTAGAAGTTTACTCGGGTAGCCATTGAGCAAAAACAGCTTCTTTAATTTAAGGATGCATTCCCTTTGGTACATAGGTTGAGTCAGACGCAGCACTCTGTTCCTCATTCCTGCAACTAGATTTAACTTCGTGTTGTATGGATGTCAAGACCTATAATGAGGGTATCTACCTGAACTCATCGGTTTTATATACATTCTGACAAGAAAGTACCGGGAATTATCGATTTAAATCTGGCAGGGCAATGAGGCAGGTAAAATTTTTTTTTCCTAGGTTGGTACCACTGTCCTTAATTACTATGCCAAGCTTGAGCGGGATCTGTCAACTAATGTGTTTGCAACAGCTGATTAAGTCAGTCGATGTCAGAGTGCGTGCCGATTTTTACTATGGGTGATTACGTTGAGTAAAGAATTTGTTTAAAGTTTTGTGTTGCAAATGAATTTTCGTGTGCCGATGCATTGAAAATGTTGCAAAAGGCCTTTGGTGATAATGCTCTATCGAAAACTCGTGCATATCAGTGGTACCCATCCTTCAAGGACGGTCGTGAAGTGGTCGCCCATCGACGGCTTCGATCGAAGATTACGTCGATAAAATTAAAGAAAGGGTGCTGGGAAACCGTCGTACCAGCTTGAGAGAGATAGCACATGATCTTAAGATATCCCACGAGTCCGCACGTACAATTTTGATTGATATTTTGGGCATGAGAAAGGTGGCCGCACGACTCGTACCGAAAGACCTGAATTTTCTTCAAAAACGTCTTCGCGAACATGTTGCTTCAGACATGCTGGATCGCTGTAATTCCGATTCTACATTCATGGTACGCATTATAACTGGTGATGAGACCTGGGTCTACGAGTACGATATGCAAACAAGCCAGCAATCATCGGAATGGGTGGCAAAAAATGAGCCGAAACCGAAAAAACCAAGCCAAAGCCGCTCGAAAATGAAGGTGATGCTCATTGTTTTCTTCGATATCCGTGGCGTGGTGCACTACGAATTCGTTCCAGATGGTCAGACGGTAAACAAGGAGTATTACCTAGGCGTTATGAAACGTTTGCGTGAGCGTATCCGTAAGAAGCGGCCAAATTTGTGGGCGAACAACTCATGGATTTTGCATGACGATAACGCGCCTTCTCACCGAGCTACGATTGTGACTGACTTTCTCGCCAAAAACTCAACAAACGTGCTTCAGCAACCACCGTATTCGCCGGATTTGGCTCCTTGCGACTTTTTCCTCTTCCCAAAACTAAAATTGCCCCTTCGTGGCACCCGTTTTGAGTCGATTGAAGCCATAAAACAAAATTCGGCGCGAGAGCTAAAGTCCATCCCGGAAAGCGCCTATAAAAAATGTTTCGATAATTGGAAGTGCCGTTGGCATAGATGTATTTGAAGCAAATGGAGCCTATTTTGAAGGCGACCCAATAAATTTTGACGATTAAATGTAAAAATGTTGTTTTAATTGAAAATTCCCGGTACTTTCTTGACAGAGTAGTACCATTCCGTCATCAACGTTGATACAGATCCCATTACTCTCATGTCCAAAAATGGTTGACTGTTGATGTTTTCCACCTCCTCTGTGAACTGTAAGTGGGTGCTGTAACTATTAAAACAGTTAAGAACTAAATCAAGTGATCCTTCAGGTATCATGCAGATTATGCCATCAACAAAATTTTTTAAAAAAGAAACAGTAAATGGTAACATAGTTAGCACTGCATCAATCAAATCATCCATCACATACTGGGCTAAAATTGGAGAAATCCTAGCTCCCATTGGAGTGCCCAGGACCTGTTTGTAATACTGATATTCAAAGGTGAAATATGTGTTATCTAAAAGAAAACCAACGAACTCTATCAATTCGTCCTGTGTCATCTGAGTGTGAAGCGAAACTTCATTCCAATGCCTTATAATGCTTCGTGTAACCAGTTCACATGGTATATTGAAGAACAGGGAAACCATGTCCAAACTAACCAACACGTAGCCTGGTGGGTATTCAAAATTATTGACCAATTCTGACAATGAGAATGAGTCAAGCACATAATATTCATTGTTGCGATTGTAAGCAACTGTCAAAACGTCTGTCACACATTTAGAGATCAGGCTAGTAGGGGCATCAATTGATGAGATGATCGGTCTCAAAAATAGTTGTGGTTTATGTATTTTAGGTAAACCATAAAATTTTGGGACTTTTGAGTTATAAAGAGTATGTTTTTTAATCATACCTGAGTCCTCACCTATCCTGTTTTTAATCTTGAACATCAACTTGTTAGCCTTTAGTTGAATTGTGTTCGTAGGATCCCTTGATAAGTGTCGGTAGTGAACCTCGTTTTTCAGTAAAGTTCGGGCCAGATTAACGTACTCATCTTTTTTAATAAACACACTGACGTTACCCTTGTCAGACTTAGTAAGGAGCAATTCATGGTGTTGGTATACTTGACAAGACTAGAAGATTTTTGAGAGAACACCATGAATTGCTCGTTAGTCTTTGACGTGCCTCTCGTTGTCTTGATGTATAGATTATCCGTTGAGTGTTCTTCAGTTGTTTTATTCAATTATAGTGTGGATAGCATTGGACTCGTGACCGGGAGGTCGGGTTCGAATCCTGTTCAGGTGGAAAAGAAATTTTCTAGCTGGACGGGTGTCTGCCACCATTTCACTGTTGGGTCAAAAATTAACAGTGCTGTGATCTAAAGTGGCGCAAGATCGCAGTAACAAAACCTACTCAGAACACAACTGTAACTCGCACAAGCTGGAAAAAAAGCTTCTGGTGGATATTCACAGAAGATCTAGGAGTATCAGGAAAATAATGTTTAAAAAAAATCCATGATTATGGACCCATTGCGCGTGTTGAGTACGTCGAACAATATTTCTTGTTCTTTAGCGAAGACGTGGTATTTTGCTGTGAATATGAAATTCTGTGGAAATAATACACAACAGATATTGAATATGAAATTTTAATGAAGTAACAAGGCTGAAAAGATTTATTGTTTCAAATTGAAAATGAATAATGTGTTATTTTATTTTTCACGTTTTTTATTTAAAGGTTAGGATAGTTCATGATCGACAATGTAATAGAAAATCATTTAAATTACTCAAGTTGTCTGATGATGGGATAGTTCATTTCCCGAAACTCGAGTCATAAGAAAATGTGTAAAATATATTTTTATTGGTAGTAAAACATAGTAATTTCTACAATTTGTTTTAATTATGATCAACTACCAAATAGTAACGGCTGAAACAATTCAGTATCTAAAATACTCACTTCAATTGCACATTAAATTGGCATAATGTATAGTTTTTATGCATACTTCAGAACTCGCCAAACACTAATTACATCTTAATTCAAGAATTTAATTGAAACACGATTGATTTAAACAAAATAGTAACATGAACTAACAAAATATTTTCCTGAATTTGATCGCAGCAACAACTGTCGAGACAAATTTGTGAGTGCCAATGGATCAATGGTAAGAGCACAGGGCTCGTAACCGAAAGGTCGCGGGTTCAAGTCCTGTTCAGGTGGTAAAGCCACTATTTCACTGTTGGGTTGAAAACGGTGCTGTGATCTGAAGTGGCATAAGATCGCAGTAACAAAGCCTACCCAGAACACAACTGAACTCCTAACTCGCACAAGCTGAAATAGCTTCTGAGGGATCTTCACAGAAGATCTAGGAGGATCAGGATAATATAATAGTAATGATAATAAATAATAAATGATAAATAAAAACTAGAATTATAATACAATATTTTTGAATAATCGATACAGCGATAGTAGCACAGCCTTCCGGATCCAGCGTAAAACATTCCTGAATTTGATGGCAGCACCAACTACCGGGACAAACTGGAATTATAATAAAATGTGAAACATTTCAAGATCAACACCAATTTATAAATGAAAAAATTTATTAAATAAACATTATCCATTGGACCGAATTGTGAATCAAAACCATTTTCGAATTCATTGGAAGAGACATAGAAAATTTCATTAAAATCGGTTCAGCCGTTTCGGAGGAGTTTAGTCGCGTACACACGCACAGAAGATTTATATATACAAAGATTTCCGCCTGAAAAATATCGTGCTAAGAATCGGTGCGAAATGTTTCGTTCGGGGTCCGAATATGACTCTCGTTTTCGATGGATTTCATGCCATCTACCGTTTTTTATACCATTTTATGGAATTTTTTCAGAAATATATTGTAGACCTCCTTTCCAGTATTACTTTCTAGTAATACTTGTGGTGAAATACACAGATCTAAGTCTCTTTATTTTTCATTTTTCATTTTTTTTCTGCCGAGTGAGAAATAATCTGTCGAAAACCACTAAGATATCGGGTTTCCAATTCTCTCTTTGTTTATCCCTTCTTTACATATAATATTTAAATAAGGTCATTCTGATTTTCATTTTGAATAATGTTATCTTGCCTGATGATGCTACTGTGATAGCGAAACGATTGTTGTAAACATAACAATAAAAATTTGTGGAAATCAGAATAACCTTATTTAAATATTATTTTATATGGGTTTTCACCAAATAAGGATTGATTCAATTCAATATTCTTTACATTTTTTGTAACTACATGTTCTTATAGCCTACCTGACGCGAATACAGTTTCATATTTGTTTCATTTCTCATTTTGCCAATGGTTCAAAAACTGCATATATTATTCAAATCAAATTTGGTATTTAGGTGTATAATAATAACAAAATGATTTCCTAAATTTTGTGAGTGTCAGCTGACTGAGTGGATGATTGGAGGTGAAAATATAAATTTCGTGATGAAAATTTTTGAATTTATTTTTTGTCAGATTTCGGAAAAAAATTTGAGAAGTGTATGAAGTCTCGTTCAATATATTCTTTTTTCACTATTTCTTATGATATGTAAGGATGACGATCGAAGGGACAATTTTGGAGCATTTCAACCATGTAATATCATCATCATGTATAGCTCCTTCAAGAATTAATCTACAAATTCGAAATTTTCAGTGAAAATGGATTTTGTAGCAAGCTCACAAAATCTTCTTACTTCACGTTAGTGCTAACCTAAAGCTCTGAGCTATCGACACTCATTAAATGCCATAGTTAATTGAAAATTCGGAAGAAACATCAATTTTAATAACACCTGATTCAAAATCTCCTGGTGAAATTCATTTCACAGTTAGTGTATTACTGAAATATATACATAAAATATAAATATATTCGACATTTAGTGCAAATATAGAATTCACGATCAATATACGAGTATGTCAATATTAATGGTTTATATCTCCAATTCATACAAGGTAAATTCATTTATTCATCATCAGTCATTTTATTATTTCATCATCCATCAGTCAGGTAATAAATGAGAAACACCTTCTTGAAGATTTGAACACTCATTACTAAATACCTGCCCTTTTCCTAACCTGAAGCTCATTCAGGGTATTCATTACGTTGATCATCAGCAACTCTTCTAGAAAATTCAGATGGCAATTATTACAACTGAAGACATTCAGAGGATATACAATCCGAATTAATTACACTAGAAGTAGAATAAGTAAGGAACTGCAACCATCGCAGACTCTTCAAATCACCCAATTCATAATGAATTCGCTGCCTAAACTTCAATGATAAAGAGTATTTTCAATCTCCTGAAATGGAATTGCGCTGAGAAAAAAACTGAATGAATATGTAAAAACAATAATTTTGGAACGAAAATTATGAATTCTCCCATATAAAAAAGAAAACAATAGTTGGATCTGTCGAAAACGATTCATTCTAAAAAAACTGTATACAAAAACAAAAGAGGATAACAGAAAATTTGTGGAACTAACATCTTTTGGATCAATTTTTCTGAAGTAGCACAAATAATTTCAACAACTAACATTAAAATAACTTTTATACCCCCATTTAAAATTAATTACCTATTCCTAATTAATAAACACGAAAATAACCGTCTCACGATTTATTATTGAGACGGTTAATTTTCGTGATTATTAATTATTCATTCAAGAGTTAATGAATTATGTTGTCATGAGTGCAGTTGCGTTTATGTGGGACAAACTGGGAAAATATTAACAAAACGGTTGAAATAATATCAAGCATCATTTAAGCATCGAAAATATGACTACTGGTTTGTGAGACATATTTTCGAAACAAACTTTATTTTCATGGAATTTGATAATCTCATATGCTATACCCAGAACCGCAAGGCATGAAACTAAATATCCAGGAATCAATAAAAAACCAGCAGTATATTATTAAACGAAAAGACGAACATTGTGGTATTTATCACTTTTCGAAGTATTCCATGAATCGAAGCCTTTCCTGAATATAAAAAACCTTTGAAATACAGTGTGGAATACACCAGTTTAACAATGTTATGAGATTACGAAACTCGGGTCACAGCTCAATATTGAAATAGTGATAGAAAATGAACTATTTTTTTCATTCTACTGTAGCTTTGCAGTGAAAGGGGTTCTTATGAGGAAGCTTTAGCCTCATAGTTTGGGAGGCGGCGTTCCGTTCCAAGTTGCACACTTGAACTTACGGGATAGGCATTGGGCTGCAACTCTGCTTATGAAGCCAGTGACTTTGTTCCATCTTGGAAATCGGCTATTGGAACGCTCGCACCCTGCTTTAGTTGAACCGGGCAAGGACGATAAAATCGGTATTCGGAAAGCAGCAGCATCCTCTATATGCTACGCCGGTAAGCTACAGTAGAGCATAGTAGAACTCTAGGTGAGGAGCGAGACAGGTCGCTACACACTCCTCCCCCAGTGAGCGTCGAGTGGGTCACGGAATTGGGCGTTGGTATAGGGCAGGACTTCATTGGGCTGGATGCGGTGCCATCTCCAGGAGGGTTACTGTGGAATGAAAATAAAAAAGGATCCTCAGAATATTGGATCGTATAGTCCGGGTCACCAATGAAGCTCTGAGGTGGAAACGGGTATTATGCAAGGGAGCTTCAATCTCTTTGTTTGGGAGGCGGCGTTTCGTTCCGAGTTGCACACATGAGTTCATGAGATAGGCAATTGGGATCAACTCTGCCTATGTTGCCAGTGACCTTGTTCCACGGCTGTTGTAACGTTCCATTCGGCTGTTGGAACGCTCGCATTCTGCTCTAGTTGAACCGGGCAAGGATGGTAAGATCGGTATTCGGAAAGCAGTAGCATCCTCTATATGGATGCAGGGAATCTGCAGCAGAGCATGGTAGAATTCTGGGGGAAGAGCGAGATAGGTCGCTACACTATTTAAAAAATTAACTATCACAAAAAAAGGAAAGATACATTGAAAGTGAAACAGGTAGAGAGCTCTTACAGAAATACTGCTCATATGAGTTATTATTTCTAAATGTATTGATGTGCTCTCCATACAATATTAATAGATTTGTTCACATTATTATTAAAATAAAATAGAAAGGCCTTTTACTTGATAGAAGAAATATAACAAAATTTGAATATTAAAACAAATTGAAATATGTTTATCTTCTACAATTTTAATTTCAAAACAATTTTTATTTTTATTTTTATTCAAAAACTTTTAGAAATAAATTTATGTCTAACAAGCACCGCTTACATTTAATAGACGTATATAATCAAAACTCAATATATAATGTCAAATGGAATAAATAACCCAACAGATATACGAAAGTAATTAAAATTAATAAATAAATATTTAAAGGAGAACAAATTTTGTTTCTGGTCTTACCTTTAAGGAACACCACTTGCCTTTTAAAAACATGAACACACTTGAAGGACTTCTCAAAGAATCTAATTTAGTTGAAATATTTAATATATTTAAATATTCGAATAAATTATTTCAAAAATCTCTAAAAAAACGTGCACTATATCTTCAAAAAACAAATATAATTCTAGACAATCCCGTCTTCAGTCCTCTTTTAATATTCCAAATATCAAAATCAAAAACATAACCTATATCACTCACGTGTTAAAAGACTTTAGCTTCGAAATACAGCGGTACAGATCAACTATATAATTCAAGATTGATCTATGTTCTAACAAAATCAAAGAAAATAACTCACACTGTTCTTTGATTTTGTTAGAACATAGATCAATCTTGAATTATATAGTTGATCTGTACCGCTTACATTAAGCGGTGCTTGTTAGACATAAATTTATTTCTAAAAGTTTTTTGAATAAAAATTTTTTTGAAATTAAAATTGTAGAAGATAAACATATTTCAATTTGTTTTAATATTCACATTATTATCAGTTAATATCCTACTGGTTCTTACGTGTCATAAAGAAATCATATGTATTAAATTTGTTACTGAGATTTTCACACATGAATATTTTGATGGAGTAATTTTTGGCTACATTCCTCCGTAATATCAGCAATAACCATGTGAAACCCCTACATATTTGAATTTTAAAATGCTCAAAAATGTAAAAGAATCAATAAAAGAGCTCACAAAAATTATACAAGTTTTAAAATTTGTAGGAACAGAAGTATGTATTAACTTGAGTTATCACTAAACAGATAATATAGAAGAGTTGCTGAAATTAAATAACACACTTAGCAGATACAATTATTCCATATTAAGATCAAAAATGACAAATTAAGTTCCCAAAAATATTCAGTATATATTTTGAAATATAGAGCACCCTACAGAACAGCATTTGGAATTATAGTCAATAGTTTTTGGAAAACTAAATTAGGTAGACGTTCGACAAAATTTATTCCATTTAAATTTTTAAATTTCAAGATATTATAATCTTCCAGAAAGTCTAATTACATGGATCAGACGTTTGTATATTCGTTTTCTTGTTGAGTGAAAAATTCAACTGACATATAATTATTGACATGAGCATAAAATCTTCTTTTATTATCTGGAACTATTAAATGAACTAAACATTCAATCTTGTATTATTCCAATAGAAATCACGAAGGGATTGTGGCGTAAAGTGAGAGAATAAATCAGATACTTAAATGATATATTACAGAACTATTCATATCTATTCATGCTTTACCTTTATTGTTCAATTATTGAACTCCGTATTATCCTAAATGGTATTTTTGCACCTCTTTACTTCATATATTCAATAAATTGCCAATAGCTGTCGATATATTCGATATAATAATAAAAATATAGGTTCAAAAAAGCATTTTCTTGACATTATTGAAAATTGAGCATGTTTATTTTTTATAGGTTTGGTGAAACTATCCTTCTAGTAAAAGCTTTAAAAATATGCCAAACATAGTACCTATTAGTGACAAAATTCTATTGTCCGAAAAATTTAAATTACTTTGAAAGTAATCCAGTTATTTTTATTCTTTCGCGTAAACGGATTTCTATAGAAACACGCTCCCTGAATGCTGAGACGTGAAGACAGAAGGACTAAGGATTCGATTCTTGGAATACTTCCAATTAGAGAAGCTACTCTTAGTTCTCTTTTTCGGACTCAATGCCCAAACATTCATTAGCGATATAATAGATTGAGGATTTAATTAACTTTTGACATTATCGAGCAAATAAATGTTTTGAATAGACAGGCGGATTCTTCATACCTTCAATATATTCTTTTCTTTCTGAGCAAACAGCCAAAATAAACTTTGTAATTTAAATTAATAATATTCGGTATCTTATTCTGCTATGCTTTTTTCTCGACTGTTTCACGGTATTCTTATCATAAGCAATAAGAATTTGGGATATAAATATATTAAATATATGGTACAAAGGGTCTCATGATTATTATTATTTCGGATTTCTACGGCCTGAATTATTTTGGTGCACAATATTCCCCAATATGGACAAAAAAAATTTGAAACAAAAATCTTTAAAGAAATAGATCACAAAAGCAAAATGAAATACAAACATGTTGAATTATATCCTGGGATAGAAACAATTATAATGGTTTGAATGTGGTCACAGAAGAAATAGGTAGCATCTATTTCATCATCAAAACATTATGAAATTATTGGACTGCTGTCCACCCAATGCGTATTTCAAACTCAACGACAAATAATATTCCCAAAAAGATTCCCATGGGTTCGTCGCTATCAACAGTGGTTGCTGTATACCCATATATTCTGGTATAGAGCTGAATATTAGGGTACAAGAAAATATTTAGAAGAAGATTTTCCGCTATGCGTAAGTAAAATTAAAACGTAAAAATCTTTCTTTTAGCTAGAAGTTCAAAACCACATAATGTGACGTGGACTTTGAGGATACCGGTCACAAGGCAAATAGGCTCGCAGCTCTAACTCAGTGAAAATGGGCGTGAGTTTATCACAAGGAAAAAATGGGCGCCAGGTAGAGATAGGCCTGACTATCTGAATGAAATTAGCTGCGTAGTCCTCTATCAGAGTAGCATAAAAAATAAATCACCAAAATCCTATTTTAAATGTTCATTAAAAACAATGCAGTGGTCGAGACGAAACAAAAGAAAATACAAAAACATCCTAAACTACTAATAAGTAACTAATAATCATATATAAAATAAATAATAATAATAAACGAATACTTTAACAAATATATAAAACTTATATATTATATATAGAATAAAATGATAAGGAACGGTTTTTTACTTGATAGAAGGATTATTACAAAATTTGAATATCAAAACAGATTTAATCTGTTGGTCTTCTACAATTTTAATTTCAAAAAATTTACTTAAGAAACTTCAAGAATTAAATTAATGTCTTAATAAGCACTGCTCATATTTAATAGACGTACAAAATCGAAATTCATCATACAATATCAAATGGAATTAAGAAAAACCAACGAATATAAATTGTCAATTAAAATCAAAAAATAATTGAACAAACATTTTTTTGTTTCGTTCCAGGAATGCGTACTGAACTCTTCAGACAAACGTACGAAGCCCTGTTGATTACAAAATATATTGTTTTCCGATCCTATATTTATGAAAAATAACTCTTTCTCAAAAATATAAAACATAATTTTAAGAACTTCTCAAAAACTAATTTATGTGAAATATTCAATATATTTAAATAAATTACTTCAAAAAATCTCAAAACATGTAGCACATCCTCAAAAAATAAATAAAATTACAAGATCAGTTCAACTTTACATATAAAAAATAATAAAATCAATTAACAATAATAGACTTACCGAATGCAATCTTCAGAAATATGTGATCTTCAGAAACATTCACATAGGTACATCTAATATCCAAGGTACTCTATGTTCTATACTCACAAAAAATCACATAAAGCTTATAAGGCAATTTTGTGGTCTTAGTTAAAAACATTCAACACTGTATAATGAATGTCTTTATTTAAAAACATGATATAATTATATATTGTAGATAGAATAAAATGATAAGGAACGGTTTTTTACTTGATAGAAGGACTATTACAAAATTTGAATGTCAAAACAGATTTAATCTGTTGGTCTTCTACAATTTTAATTTAAAAAAATTTACTTAAGAAACTTAAGAATTAAATTAATGTCTTAATAAGCACTGCTCATATTTAATAGACGTATAAAATCGAAATTAATCATACAATATCAAATGGAATCAAGAAAAACCAACGAATATAAATTGTCAATTAAAATTAAAGAATAAATAAACAATTTATTTTTTGTTTCGTTCCAGGCATGCGTACTGAACTCTTCAGACAAATGTGCGAAGCCCAGTTTGTTACAAAATGTAAAAATATAAAACTCATATTAAGAGCCAGAAGGTCCACTAAAATCAATTACACAACAATAAATGAATCACTAAACTTTGATCGCTTATCAGCCTACACTTGGCTGAGGTTCTCAACTTATAATACATATAAATGTATCAAAGAATGATGAATAGATTCAAAGACTAAACAAACAAAACATTAAATGAATTAATTAAAATTAGAACTTTAAAGTGACCTCACAAAAATCCTGAAGGGATATTATTATTATCGCAAATTCGTGGATTGCACCTCAGGTAATTGCACATACTACATATCACCGTGGTCAAATATATAAACTATTAGTAGAGATAATTATGGAATGAAGATTACAAAGCCAGTGTAATGCGCTGGTTACCTGATATAACTTACTAGCGATCCTCAAGCTAACACATGATACCAAATACCCCGCAACTTAACAGGAAGGCCCCAGATGTAGTTCTCAATAACTGTCGAGTAGGTAAATTTTCACTCAGGGCGTAAATACTGTGACCACCACTTGGATGAGAATACCAGGCATCTAGATATTGGCCCAGTATTTGGATACGAATACCGGCCTTCCGCAGCACTTGGATAATTGGCCAAGCACTTGGACCCTAACAAAAAAGTATTAGTTACTGTTCTAACAATAGAAATGATTTCATACCTCTTGGTTGTTGTTCGAGGGAATGTATATGAGATATAACCTCCAATTTCAATTCTTCGTGTAAAGTCAATTCGAGAATCATCACGATTCTAAACCTAATAAAAGATGTACAGATTATGGAACACAATAATATAGGCTATTCGGCTATTCATACCTCTTAGATGTTCAGAGGGAAGACTGAAGAACGGCCTCGTGGAAAAATTTTTGATCGCGTATAAAACGCTTTTCCCATAAATATTCCAAATCGAAATATATCTAAAAGAAACATTCAAATTGAAGGAGTAATCCGTTATAAAAAGGATGATTCTAGATAACAATATTCCTCAACTTGATAATGGCTCCAAAATCGGAGGACATATTTCGAACACTTATAAAGTCTAGGCGCTGTCTAACCTGCGAATCTTCATAATCCCAATATAGGATAATATAAGGCTTATTCATATCTATGTATATATATATATATATATATATAAATATATATATATATATATATATATATATATATATATATATAAATATATATATATATATATATATATATATATATATAAATATATATATATATATATATATATATATATACTTATCCTATTTAATCTTTTGTAGGGGGAGGAGGCTGTTGCTATAGAAACAAGACATATTAAAGGTCTCCATATGTCGGGCAGGCGTTTGCTGTCATCTCGTTTGTTGAGTAGCGGTGGTTTCCAATTTCCTTTATCTAATAATGATAAACTACAACAACGATGATTAATTGAAGTAAAACACTTATAACAAATAACAATTATATTTTGGTATCACTGTATATGATACTAAGCTGAAGTACTGAAAATTACTTGTCGAACGAAGGGGTTGTCTCTAATGACACGGAATACCGAATATGGTGTTTCATATATAAGTTGAGATTCGTTTGAAATTGAATTTTTGGGAGATCGAAGAAAGGTGAATATTTCATTTTTTTTTAAATTTATTTCTTCAGTAACACCTCGGAAGAACGGAGGAAAGGCCTTGTGAGGGTTATTCTCTAGGGGTTCTTGAGAATCTTGAGGGTGTATCTGATTTCAAACAAAAATTTGTTTCTGCTGATCAATCTCATGAAAACAAATATCTTTCAAAAATGTTTAGCGTAATCTTAAGAATTTCATCTTAAAACTATCTTACTCAGAATATCCAATATTATTGGATATCTAACTGATAAAATATATAAAATCTAAAGATATATAAAAACATTATTGAAAAACTAATTTTAAAAGAGACTTTGCTTCGTCAGTACTCGATTAATTCATATTCAATAAAATATAATATCAATAAACAACAAATATTTACTAACCTTTCAACAATATAGAAAACTTCTGGTAAATGAATACAGAAAAATTCAAATTTTTTGAAATTAAATATGTAGAAGGCTAATATTAATATATTCAAATAATTTCATATATCTTCTATCAAGTATTAACCCCTATTTATGTTATAATATTTTATTCATAATATATAATTGTTTGGTTTCCTTAACATTCTTTATACAGATAGTCCTTGTGCTATAATAGAGGCCGTTAAATTGCCTTTCAATCTTTTAGAACAAGGGTAAACAACAGAAATATTCATTTGTAGTTGACCTTACACTCCATTTAAATTTTTCAGTATTTATTTACCAGAAGATTTCCAAATTGTTGAAAGGTGAGTAAATATTTGGTGTTTATTGATGTTATATTTAATTCAATATAAATTAATTGAGTACTGACAAAGCAAAGTCTCTCTTGAAACTTGTTTTTCAGTAATGTTTTTACATATTTTGAGATTCTACAGAAAGTAACTCAGTTAGATATCCAATAATATTGAGTATTCTAGGTAAGATAGTTTTATGATGAAATTCTTAAGAATATGTTAAACATTTTTGAGAGATATTTGTATTCATAAGATTGATCAGCAGAAACAAAATTTTGTCTGCTCAAAATATTTAATTTATAGGATTTTGGTTAACAAGTTTTATTTATTGGATTTTGTTTTATCATTTGGATGTCTTATAATGAATGTTTATTCTATACTTCGTTTGATACTTATAGGACATGAATTTAATCTAATTCCTGAAGTTATAATTATTAAAAATAATATTTTTGAAATGAAATATGTAGAAAGCTAATATTAAAATATTTAAATAATAATTTGTGTTGTTTGATCTATTGGCGTTCAGAAAAATTATGGACAAGTATTTTATTTTTCGAAGACAGGATGGATGGCGTTTAGGATTTTAATAGTTAAAACAGTTTCTAGCTATGGGTTTCGGTTTTTTGGGCATGAATATGATCTGCTCTTTCTACCGATATCTTGTGGAATGTATCCTATATAATGGAATGGATTTTAGCAAAATCATCCAATTTACTCATAGTGTGACGAATTGGTGATATCAAGATTGCTTTTTTGTACCGTATAGTTTTTCGGATAGCGCCAGATTATACGTTTAAATGATATGTATTATTGAAGGAGATTCGTCGTGATTTTTCAATACAAATGATTTGGGAATAATTTAGTTTTCTTTGCATGCCCTGAGAAAGGCAAGATCGCAGACCAGTTTGGATTTCCGGATTTGGAGTGAAGAATAAGTCTTCGATGTTTTCAAAGTATCCTCCGCGTAGAGTCGTATATTGTGTTCGAATAAATATTAGGAATATGAAGTATCTGAGTTGGACCGTGTCTAGAATTTATAAATACACGCACTCGTTGCTCTACAGACAAGTTCGCGAGAGCGAATGGAGACACTGTGATCTACGAGACTACTGGTAATGTGACCAGGCAGATTGAGGCTCCGGCGTTCAACTATTGCTCTTGACATTGGCTCGGAAATCGGAGCCGAAACTTCGAATATTTATGAATTTTACACGCAGTCGAACCCGACTTCTTCATATTCCTAATATGATCAACTGCGGAAACTTATCCGAACGCATTTCACGCCTCTACGAAGAGGATATTTTGAAAGCATCGAAGACTTATACTTCACTCCTAATCCGGAAATCCAAATTGTTCTGCAAACCTGCCTTTCTTAAGGCATGCAGAGACAACGAGATTATTCCCAAATCCTGTCTATCAAAATATTACGACAAATCTCCTTCAATAACACATATCCTTAGAACGTGTAGTCTAGCTCTAACCCGAAGTACAAGATGCAATCTTGAAATCACCAATTCGTCACCCTTTGACAAATTGGGGCAATTATCCCTTGCTAACATCCATCCCATTATATGGAATACATTCCACAGAATATTGGTTGAAAAGGCCGATCATATACATAAAAAAACCCAAACCCAAAGCAAGAAACTGTTATTACTATTAAAATTCGAAACTCCATCCATCTCGTCTTCGCAAAATGAAATACTTGGGCATAATTTTTCTGAAACCCCAATAGGTCAAACAACTCAAAATATTTTGTCCAATATTTTCTAATTTCTCAATCACTCTCCTCACAATACCCATGGAGTCTATCAAAACTAAAGTAGAAACTGCTATATCTCATCTTCTCAAAAATAAATAAGGCAAGATATCGCAACGACCTTGAGAAGAGTGAAACATCCCCCTCTCAACATTAGACATTCTGAAAGAGCGTGTCTCATAATTTTTCGCAATAATACTGATATTATTGTTCTTTCAGCAGATTGAGGAAATTTTATAGTTATATTAAACACTGCAGACTATATATACAACAACATTATCAACTGCCCTGAATACAAACCAACATCACGAGACTCAAGTACCTATCTAAAAAATAGCATAAAGATTAACTCCTCAAACCACCCTCCTTATGTGAAAAAGTCCATAATTCCTAGAGAAAAATTATCATGCATTCCTAGAATATACGGTCTACCCAAAATACACAAACCCGATATACCCCATTGTCAGTGCTTTCGGGTACCTAAACATCGTCTTGCCAAATATTCAGAATCCTCACTCCATCCTCTATCTGAAGAATCCTCATTCCGTGTGAGAAATATTATTCATTTTATCGAAATCCTAAAAACCTTTCAAATTAGAGAAACTGATATTGTGAGTTTCGAATTCGTTTCGAACATCTCAATCAACGAAACTCTAGCAACCCTTGAATCCAAATGTAACATACTCCAAAAGACTTTGACCCTTATCAACCACTGTATGAAAAGTACATATTTCCTTTTTCAAGGCACTTTCTACAAACAAGTCTTAGATGCTGCTATGAGTTCTCTCATTTCCCCAGATCTCGCTGATATATTCATGGAAGACTTTGAGATCAGGACCATTGAAACATTTCACCTCAAACCTACTTGCTGAAGACTATACGTGGATGATGTGTTCGTCATAAGGCCACATGGCATCGAAAGACTGCATACATTTTTTGACCATCCCCAAAGTTGCCATTCGAATATCAATTTCACGATGGCACTTGAGACTAATCATTCTATTCCTCTTCTAGACGTACTATCACCAAATCAGGCACATCTTTCACCGACACTGTTAATAGAAAAAGTACTCATACAAGCATATATCTACATACCAACTCTCACCACCATCCGGCACAAATTAATTCCGTTCTGAACTCTTTCGTCCACAAATCCACCCAGCTCACCGACAGTAAACATATCAAACAAAAATTTTATGAGCTAAAACATTTTTGGAACAATTACTCAGCGAAGTAGTCCGAGCGTACGATACCTTTATGAAAATTCAATCCAAGTTGGAGATACTCGTACATGAACCTGAAGTTATTAAAAAATTGGATGATGAATTTGCTGAGAGGCATTGGGTACCCTTTCGCAAAGCAAAACATCTATTGAAATATCGCGAGTCGAACATGACTCTGGTATCACCTCTGCAGGATTCATTCCCATATATCCTCATTCAGTGAAAACAGATTTCGCAGTCGACAATTCACTTGACGTGACGCATACAGATCGTAAAAACTTCAAGGCAACGTTTGCCCATAAGAGTCTTTGGTCAAAATACCCCATTGTATTTTAAAGTACCAGATCATGCAGCAGAATTACGAAATCTTTTGTTATGGAATATTCCGGACGATCTATTGTCGAAACAAAATAAGATTTCAAATCCGTAGAAATTTTGACCATGTATCGGGTGTTCTTTTTAGAGTGATAGAACTTTAAATTAAAACAAAACACATTCAAATTAAGAATGAAGCCAAATGTGAAATCAGAACAAACCCTCCTCTTCGCTGATGACACTTCTTTTCTGAATAAAGGGATGGACAACCAAGAATTGGAAGAGAAAGACAAAAAGACACTGAAGGAAGCCCAGGTATGGTTCAGCGCAAATAAAATGATGATTAGCAGTGTTGAAACACACAGACTATTATTTGAACCAAAGATGTCTCCGGACAGTCACATGAGGTTTCTTGATGTCTTTATGCAATCAAATCACAATTTTTCTGTTCACATTGATGAAATGATTCCTAAGTTGTCAAGAGCTACCTATGCAGTTAGGAGAATTAAGCGAATAGCAGGAGTTGAAGCAGCTAAGATTACTTACTTCAGCTTCTTTTATAGTGTCCTTAACTTTGGCATTCTTTTCTGGGGGGATTTGTCTGAGAGTAAGAAAGTATTCATAAAACAGAAGCAGGTACTGAGAATACTATGTGGCGTACGTAGTAGATATAGATGTAGAGAGCTATTCCCTAGAGAAAAAAATCTTATCGTGACGTCCATTCTTATACTTACCTGTGTAATGTACACCCATGATAATAAGGACATACTATTGAAAAACAACTATAATCACAACTATGATACTTGAAACAAAAACAACTTTATACCATACCATCGTATAAAAGTATCACAGTTACATGTAAGTCATCTAGCTATAAAACATTTCAACAAACTGCCGTCCAGAATGAAAGAATTAAATCGAATAAAGCTTGAGAATGAACTGAAATGTCTCGTAATGATTAAAGCATACTAATCAACACATGAATACCTGAATGATTTTTAAAAATATATTTTTATCAAATACCTTGTCTGGCCAAATTTATTCATTTATTGTTTGTTTGACTAATGTTTTGTTTTATACATTTTTTATTCATATATACCAATTTTGACTTTTTAGAAAAAATTGTAACAGACTCCCCATGAAATTTTTGATGGGTTAAAAATTTATTCATATTCTGTTATATTTACTGTATTGGAAATGAATAAATTATTATTATTATTATAAATACCGAGAATACATTTCTTTACTTGAATTAAGTCGCAAAGTATGTCTTGTATGTATCTTCAATACTCTAGATGGCGTTAGTGTATTAATAATATCTTAGAGTCTCTGTGTATGTATTTTGCATACTCTAGATAGCGCTAGTTTATTATTAATGTCTTGGAGTCTCTATGCGTAGCGAATATAGATACGTGAAAGATTTCCAGTCACTAGCCTACATTGATTTGCACTGATGAAAACCAATCAGTTTAAAACGTGCGCACGTCTGCAATTTGCCTCTGTGATCTACAAAACCTTGTCGAGTTTGTTTGAGTAAAGTATTGTTATACAGATGTTTGTTACACTGTCTCGACTTCTAGAACTTTCTATTACCATATCTTATACTCCTTATTAATAAAACTGTATCATCATAGATTTCAAAAATTATACTATCAGTATTTAGGTGTGATATCATACGATCTGGTCGGCTAATTCGTTCGCCGAATCGCTCTCACAGTGAAGCCATGGTTTCACTGGCTCTATGGAAAGGGACGCCATCTTGTTGGAACCAAATTTCGTCGAGACCACGGGCTCCAATTTCTGGCATCAATTAGTCTGTTATCATTGCGCGATAACGGTCACTATTCAAAGTAACAGTCCAGCCGGCCTCTGTTATGAACAAAAATGGACCGATTATTCCACCGGCCCAGAGAGCAACCCAAACAGTTGTTTTTTCTGGATTCAATTTCAGCTCTTGAACCTCTGGAGGTTGTTCATCACCCCTAATACGCGCATTTTGTTCATTCATGAACCGGTTTAGCCAAAAATTGGCCTCATTGGTGAACAAAATTTTTGTCGAAAACAATGGATCTTCTGCAAGCTTGTCAAGAGCCCAACAACTAAAACGGAAACGTTTCGGTCGCCTTCAGTTCTTACTCTAGTGGTATTTTGTGCTTTCAGAGAAAGATCCCTACGTAAAATACGCCAAGTTTTTGAATATGATAGGCCAAGCTGTTGAGAACGGCGACGAATCAACACTTCTTGGTCTTCGCCTACACTCTCCGCTTCCGCCCCTATATTTTCTTCACTACGTGCTGTGTGTGGTCTCTTTGGTCGAATGTTATCCAATAATGAAAATTGGGTCTCAAACTTACAGATGGTAGAGCTAATTGTGCCTTCGGTAGGCCGATTATATGGACCATAAGTTTCTCTAAGCGCCGATACACATTTTTCGTAGAACGCCAATTCTCGTAAAAAAGCTAAACAATTTCTAGACGCTGTGCCGAGCTAGGTCTTTTCATTATGAATTGTCAAACACTACTGAACATATATATATATATATATATATATATAAAACTGTTATTTTTAGGGAAAACAACTTGGTAACTTCTATGTTCTATGATCTACGTTCTATGTCTAAGATCTTAACCTAAAAAGTGTCACATGTTTATTTAGTTAGTTGTTAGAAATGTGAATTGAGAAACCCGAAGAAATAGCATTGTTTTTGATTTTTGCCAGGTTAGTAAGCTATTTTTTTATTTCTTTCTTTTTATTTCCTTGTATTTCTTTGTATGTTATTATTTTATTTTGAGTATGTTATTCTGTTATATTTTAAGCTAAAGAAAATAAAATCTTTCAGAATCATGTCAGCAAATCGTCTATTTCTTCAATTATAAAAATAAGAATTGATTAAATTTTTATTAATCAAAAACGTAAGCTATAATGAACGCATTCATGAAGATTTGCATCGCTTTGGATGCATCCAAAACTGATAAGAAGAAAAATAAATACAAATTCAAATGGATCCAAACTGCGGGAACGGAAAATACATATTATGAAATACCAGAGGACAATCAAGATATATCTGACCATGATGAACTTTTGGCTCTCTGAACGTGAAGAATATCTTGAAATCGATTAAAGTAAGAGGTTCATTTTGTACGTGTGTTATTTCATTAACTCCGGAATTGAAAGAAATATATTTTGATGCCGAAGAAGATGTGATGTTTAAGAATGAATATTTACAACTGATTTATTCACCCGCATACGTGAGAACAGTATTTGGACAAGAATCACCATAACCACAGGAAACGGTAGAAGTTTCAAGAAAAAGCAAGGATTTCAAGACGATAAAGGAGGATTTTGTGCTGAATAGTTTTGACGGTAAGAGTGTTTCAGTGAATTTATGGTTCGAAAAATTCGAGACGGAATGCACGCGTTGTGAAGTAGAAGAAGATAGAGACAAAATTTTGATTTTACGGTTGTTTCTGGATGGAATAGCGGAAGAATGGTTTTATTCTTAATTGATTACATTAGGTTTAGACAGAAGTTTTCTAATATAGAAAGATAACTGCTTAGAGAGTTTCTGTGAAACGAGTTGGCATAAATATAGAGAGGCCTATTCATTTAGGTACATAGGAGGAAGTTTAGTTGACTACGCTTTTAGAAAAGAAAATTTGTTGTTGAATCTCCAATATAATTTTCCAACTGACATATTAGTTGATTTAATTGTGACAAGTTTGCCAAATATTTTGCAAGATAGAATTGATCGATCAAATGTAACGTTTCTAACAAATATGTATTTATATATTATGTCATTCAAAATATTACAGAAGTCCTACATGAGAAATCTTTTTCATCTCAACATTTTTCTATTTTATTCAATTTTCGAAATACACCATCTCGAATAGAAAAGCATAAGCATTTCTAAATGATACAATACTCTAAAATGATCTTTACTCTCCTTTTCATCCTGAGGTATTACTTGAGCTGTGAATTTAAAGATGGCTATATCGGTGTCATTTGTGTGAACGACACTGGATTTCATGATCAGTGTTATAACATAGCTGCATTTTTCACATTCAAGTTCCATCAACCATATGGAATATTCATAGAAATGTAGACCGTAGCCATATGCCAGGACCGTTTTTTCATATACTCTCCCAATATAAATGATGGCTAGGCTCAAAGCGGAACGTTTCACTTCCTATATATACAACTAGGTTATTTGAAGGGAATTACATAGTGAAAATATTCCAAAATAGTGTGAAGTTTCTGCAAAATTCCAGTTTCATCTTAGTAAAATGTCTATTTTGATTTTTTCTTCGACATTCAAAAATTTTTCGTCCGCAGTTTATTCGTGACACTTCATATATCACGACAGGATGAAGGAGGCATTATGAAAAACTTGATTTATTATCTGTTAAGTTATTGAAAATATGTCTATTTTTCATATTGAATTAAGTCTTGTAAGGGGAGAAATCAGTGAAATATCATGAAAGATCACTTCAGTTTACAAATCTTCAGCAGTTCATAGAAAAAGCAATAGAGTTATTTATTATATGCGACTTTCAAATATAATATTTCCATAATTTAACTTATATCTGTTGCTTCTTCATTATCGAAGCGAAGGTCTCAAAAATTGAATGAAAATTCATTAAGAATATTCTTGATACTAATTCAGATTTAAGTATATTCATTATGAATTTCTGTATTCAATTAAACAATTAATTTTCAGCAAATATTCAGAAAAACATGAATCTATTTACTTTCATTGCCGTCATGTAAATAATGTAATAAAAGATGCATATTTTGAAATTAAATTCTAAAATATCTCGCTTTCCCTCTTGCATAAATATCGAGAACTTGACACTATCTTCTGAAGATGAATTCATGAACATTTTCAGCATACAGAAATTTCCAACTGAAGGCAGAAAATAAATAGAGGTTGAAGCATACAGATCGTAATCGTAAAATCCTGTTGAGTTGCAGATTCGTATTTCATATATGCCATATTTTCAAAGAAAATTTAGGTATACATTCTGTCAAGAAAGTACCGGGAATTATCGAATTAAATCTGGCGGGGCAATGAGGCAGGTAAATTTTTTTTTCCTAGGTTGGTACCACTGTCCTTAATTACTATGCCAAGCTTGAGCGGGATCTGTCAACTAGTGTGTTTGCAACAGCTGATTAAGTCAGTCGATGTCAGAGTGCGTGCCGATTTTTACTATGGGTGATTACGTTGAGCAAAGAATTTGTTTAAAGTTTTGTGTTGCAAATGAATTTTCGTGTGCCGATGCATTGAAAATGTTGCAAAAGGCCTTTGGTGATAATGCTCTATCGAAAACTCGTGCATATCAGTGGTACAGAGCCTTCAAGGACGGTCGTGAAGTGGTCGCCCATCGACGGCTTCGATCGAAGACAACGTCGATAAAATAAAGGAAAGGGTGCTGGAAAACCGTCGTACCAGCTTGAGAGAGATAGCACATGATCTTAAGATATCCCACGAGTCCGCACGTACGATTTTGATTGATATTTTGGGCATGAGAAAGGTGGCCGCACGAGTCGTACCGAAAGACCTGAATTTTCTTCAAAAACGTCATCGCGAACAGGTTGCTTCAGACATGCTGGATCGCTGTAATTCCGATTCTACATTCATGGAACGCATTATAACTGGTGATGAGATCTGGGTCTACGAGTACGATATGCAAACAAGCCAGCAATCATCGGAATGGGTGGCAAAAAATGAGCCGAAACCGAAAAAACCACGCCAAAGCCGCTCGAAAATGAAGGTGGTGCTCATTGTTTTCTTCGATATCCGTGGCGTGGTGCACTACGAATTCGTTCCAGAGGGTCAGACGGTAAACAAGGAGTATTACCTAGGCGTTATGAAACGTTTGCGTGAGCGTATCCTTAAGAAGCGGCCAAATTTGTGGGCGAACAACTCATGGATTTTGCATGACGATAACGCGCCTTCTCACCGAGCTACGATTGTGACTGACTTTCTCGCCAAAAACTCAACAAACGTGCTTGAGCAACCACCGTAGTCGCCGGATTTGGCTCCCTGCGACTTTTTCCTCTTCCCAAAACTAAAATTGCCCCTTCGTGGCACCCGTTTTGAGTCGATTGAAGCCATAAAACAAAATTCGGCGCGAGAGCTGAAATCCATCCCGGAAAGCGCCTATAAAAAATGTTTCGATAATTGGAAGTGCCGTTGGCATAGATGTATTGGAGCAAATGGAGTCTATTTTGAAGGCGACCCAATAAATTTTGACGATTAAATGTAAAAATGTTGTTTTAATTGAAAATTCCCGGTACTTTCTTGACAGAGTAGTATTGGGATCGTGTGTAGAATATCAATACCATAAAGTACTTTATTTCCATACCCAAAAATTAATGTATCAGCTCAGATATACGTAGTGTGATCTACGGAGTTTTGCTGCAGCTTTAAAATCAATTTATTATTTTCAATATTTCCGAAAAACTTATCATTAGAAAATTAAATACATAAATATGAAAACCTCTAAACATTCAACATATATTTTAATTCTGATGAATGCATAATGAGAAGAAGGATCTATTCCATCATTTCATTCTTATTCAATTCATTATTGATTGATTGATTGATTGATTGATTGATTGATTGATTGACATTGAGCGGGTGAACGTGTGTTGTTGAGTGCTCCGATTAAGTGAGGGAATTCAGTGAGTTATTGATAAATTTCGATAAAGATTGATATTGTTGAAAACAGAATAAAACTGGTCATCATAGACACTAATATTTTTGGAAAAGAAGCTAACTGAATAGTTTATAAAACGGATAATTGTTTATACATTCTCGATATCGAGTCTTTTTTGCTTAAGTCTAGACGGCCAGCGTACGTTCGGCAGGTGTAGTATGTTCGCTGCATGAATCGTTATCGGGACGAGAAAACAGAATAATCTGACCTTCCATATCGCACCAAATTTCCCGATTCCAACTTTTCCGTGGCCTACCTTCTGTGCTACAAGTCTTCCTTAAAGGCCCAAGGAAGTGAAGTGAGTCTCCCCTTACGTCCTCATTTTTTGTTTCGGTTTGTGTCCCTGCTATGGTAGTTGCCTAATACAGAACTATTACATAAAATTTTTTCTATCAATTGAACATAATGGATGATAAAACCGTACAAAATATTTTAGAAAAAATTGAGAACAGTAAAACTGAAATTAAAAGCAGCATACAAGCTTCGGAATCTAATATATTACTTGAACTTGAAAACTTGAAATTCAAGATTCGTACACTTGAGCGGGAGAATGTGTCTCTGAGGGATAAAGTAGACCGACTGGAAAGAAAATCTAACGAAAATAGCATCGTGGTTTTTGGATGGACAGAGCCCAATGATGATATTACTTCGGATTTCATTTGCAATGAGCTAGATAACCTGCTAGGGGTAGAAATTGGTAGAAGCGATATAAATAATTTTTATTGCCTAGGAAAAAAGTCGAATCGCCCAGTAAAAATTGAGTTTGTTTCCTATCTCAAGAAAATTGAGGTTGTCAGACATTGCAAAAAATTGAAAGGCAGTGGTATTGCCATCAGAGACGATCTGACGGAACAGCAGCGGAACGAGTATCGAGTGCTTAGGGGATATTTGATCGAGCAAAGAGAAAAAGGAGAAACTTGTCATATTAGAGGAAATAAACTTGTAGTCAACAATAAAGAGTATACACTCCACGATTTAGAAGAAGCTCGAAAACATCCCACTGTCCGCCGGACTAACAGCAACCCGGCGACCCCGACTCAGTCCCTAATACATAACCCGGAGGAAGTACGGACTCAGGCTCAACCTCCTGAAAATATCGAGGAGATCTCGGTTCTCGACCGATTGCAAAGCACACCAGTAGCTGAAAACACTGCTAGAAAAATTGTAAAGCCAGAAAGAGTAACCAGATTGCGCTTGAACGTACAAAGAAAAGATTTGAAATAGTTGATTTTGGTGTATTTTGTCCTGTTGTTTATTTTTGTTGCGTTGGGCTGTTGAGTTGTTTGGCTTTTTCTGTGGGTTTTCTGCTACAAAATGGATCCATTCATTAGAGAATATAAGAACGAACCAATCATTGCTAAGATTATACCTGACATAGATCATTTTTTGCCACCTATACAAACACCACTTAATATCTTACATCTTAATATTAGAAGTGCGATGAAAAATATGGACGAATTTGTTTTGTTTCTGAATAAACTTGCGCTCGATATTCAAATTATTGTACTCACCGAAACGTATTTCGTCTATGACCTGAATTTGCTGCAGATTGAAGGGTATACCATTTTATACAATGAGGGTTCACTCAATAAGAACGATGGAGTGTTGGTTTATATTAGGAATGAAATCAGTTTTTCACACGAAATAAAGAAACTAGGAAATATAAACATTCTGGAAGTTTCAACACAGTTTGGATCTAAGAAAGCTATTTTAACAGCCGTCTATAGACCCCCAAGTACATGTCCAAAAAAATTCAACATTGATTTACAGCAATATATTCAAACGGTTGAAAGGAGCGATATGCATGTTATAACAGGAGATATAAATATAGATCTTATGTCGAATTCAGATTTTTCTGAGGAATACAAGAATATCTTGAACACATACGGATATGAATCGCACATAAATGACTACACTCGACCAGAAAGTAAAACTTGCATAGATCATTTCTATGTGAAAGAAAATGTTTCTATTCCAATTCAATCGTACGTCTTTCAACATATTATTACCGATCACTATCCTATTGCATTAACTGTGGACTTGGATGCAACATCAACGAGACGGCCCAATTCCGATTCTAGAAATAAAAAATATATAGATTACGCAGCACTAAAGACAAACTTGAGAGAGGAGAGGTGGGAAAAATTTTATTCTGTCCATAATATAGATGAAATGGCTGATGAATTTGTTGACAGAATAAGTGCATATATCGAAAAAACAACTAAAAATATAAGGTTAAAAAAACAAAAAAATATTAAAAAGAAGTGGATTACTTCCGCGCTCCTCACATCGATAAATAGAAAACAGCACCTGTATAAAAATTTACAAAAGGATCCGAATAATTCACTTCTGAAGACAGAATACCACGTTTATAAGGGTAAGTTGGCAAAGTTAATCAAAGTTGCGAAGAAGAATTATGCACGAAAGCTAATAGAGGACAATGTTAACCAGTCCAAGGCACTCTGGGACAGTGTAAATAACATATGCAATCGTTCGAAGCCTGAGACAAGGATTGAAAAGATTGTATCGGCAGATGGAACAATGGTGGAGTCTGGGAAACGGATCTGTGACAGTTTTAATGCATACTACTCTAACTTAGGTCAGACGTATGCAGAAAAAATAAGTGTTCCGGAAAACTATAGAGAACATGAGAAAACAGTAAGAAGCTCCTTGTTTCTCACCCCTGCGAACATCGAGGAGGTCCACGAGACGATTGTGAAACTGCGGCAGGGAACAGCACCGGGATATGATGGCATAAGAGCGGAAACTCTAAAGAATATATCTGACGAGATAAAGGCACCTCTGACTCACCTAATAAACTGTTGCTTTGATGAAGGATATTTCCCGAAAAGTTTAAAAACAGGTATTATAAAACCTCTATTCAAAAAAGGTAGTAGATTGGAAATGAAGAACTACAGGCCAATATCGTTGATCAGCAATATAGCAAAAGTTATGGAAAAAATATTGAAAAAGAGGATTATAAAATTTTGCACGAAACATAAAATTATCTCACAATTTCAATATGGCTTTGTAGAAGAAAAATCAACCGAAGATGCAATCAGACACCTGACATCCTGTATTTACAACTCACTAGATAAGAAAAAACAATCCTTATGTATATTTATCGATCTCTCTAAGGCCTTTGATACAGTCTCCCATGAAAAGCTACTCAATAAATTGGAAAAATACGGTTTCAGAGGTAAAATTTACAACATGATGAGAAGTTATTTGATGGATCGGGAACAAAAAGTAAGTGTAAATGGAGAGTTAAGTGAAGCAATGTATGTAAATTACGGGGTGCCTCAGGGCACGGTTCTTGGACCCCTTTTATTCACACTGTATATAAACAGTTTGTTGAGTGTCAGAGTAAGAGGCAGAGTTCTCTGTTTTGCAGACGACGTGGCGTTGTTTTGTGAGTCAGATTCTTGGAACACCCTGAAAGCTGAGGCCGAGAAGGACTTCAGTAATCTGGATATGTGGTTCAGGTACAATAAATTGACGATAAATTTGGAGAAAACGAGATATTTACCATTCGCATCGTACTCGAGTGGATTACCACATATTGGACCCCTGATGGTCACACCGAACTTACATATCCCGGAAGCGGACTCCATCAAATATTTGGGTATAACGATCGATAGACACCTTAAATGGGACATGCATATCAAAAGTATCGTCAACAAGCTAAGAGGCATTTTATATAAAATTAAATATTTAAAAGACTACCTCGACTTGAAACACCTGAAATTGCTGTACTTTGCATTAGTGCAGCCGCAATTGTCGTATGGAATTATTGGTTGGGGCGGCGTGAATGATAATCATTTGGAGAACTTAAATGTAATGCAAAGATGGATACTTAGAATTATTTACGGTAAACCACTCATGTTCTCCAACGATAGTTTGTACAGGGAGTCCGGGATGCTTGATATAAGACAACTCTTCTGTCTCAGTATGCTAATAAATATGAAAAAGTCGAAAATTACTTCCGATCCAGTTGACCACTGTTATAACACCAGAAATAGATCAAGCTCCTTAAGCATACCCCGTTGTGAAAAGAATATAGGACAGCGCTGCTGTAACTACCTTGCTCCGAAAATTTTCAATCGGCTACCCTCGTACATAGAGAAACTCAACAGTTTAAGTTTGTTCAGAAAGATGTCAAGGAAGTGGATAGTATCTATCGGAAGATCAGGATTGATTGCTCTGATCAGCCAAAGGCTGTTCTAGGTGGAACTACAGGAAGCAGAAATATTTCTCGTTTTGTTGTGTATTTTGAGTTTGTTCGTTCACTTGTCAATAAAGGATAGTTAAATCTAGGTTGATTATATCACGTACAAGCAATAGCTTTCGTAGCTAAAGCTTCTGTGATTAACACTTTGTTCACTCCTTTATTTGTTATAATACATGATTTTATTATTATGTGAGCATTTATGTTCTCCACTCATGTTTTGTATTTTCTTACTGTGTATATATGTTGTAATGTAGTCAGTGAATAAATTATTATATTATATTATTATTATTATTATTATTATTATTAAATTATGTCTTCTGAAAAAGATACATGATGAATATTTGAATCATAATTCATAAGAGTTGTTGAGATGAAATCGAAATTAAGACATTTTTTCAAACCTTTACAATATATATGTGTATGTTGTAGATGTTTATAATGTAAATGATTAAAATTGAGAAATTTTTTTTTCATTTAATAGTGAGAACAAAGAAAATGACTACAAATTTTATGTCGCTAACTGTGAGAATTATTCCACAATTATCTCTTATATTTATATAAGACATATACAATATATAGATTCTCAATATTGCAATATACATGCCTCAATATAAATTCAATTGAATACAGATTTGAAACCCCTCGTGTAAGATTCTTATTTTAATTCTGATAATTTTGGCTCTTAGAAAATGCCGAAGCTTACATAATTATGCATAAACGTGCACAGAATGTTTAAAGGTGGAGATATTATTTTGATGAATTGTCTATTACATTGAGCTAGAATATCAAAAATGTAAGCTTATAATTGAAAGTGAGTATACCATTTGCCTGAATGCTCCAAAAATATTCTATGAGACTATATCTCATATGACTTACGCGGAATCTACCAATCTTTATCACGGTTTTAGCCATGCTGTTAGTCGAAAAATGATTTAATTTCCTTTGGATTCATTTGGTTTCAATGAAAAATAACCATTCGTACTGTGAAAGTTTAACACTGAATGGAATGGAATAAAAGGTTTTGAAATTTTACAGAAGAACTACTGTGACATAGATCTCGGTAAAAGAAAATTGATTGGAGAAAATTTCAAATTCCTATTCATTTTTGAACAGTAGTACCTAGAAGACTACATGATTCAATCATTCAATTAGATCGTCTGATGAATGCAGTTCAGAATCGACTAATAAGACTTTTCATTTTACTGAAAAGCCGTTTCACCTTCAAGGGGATCGCAAAAAATTTTTCTCTTCTTATAAAACTCAATATTCGAGAAAACGATGTATTTGAACTCCACGTTTTCCCGGAAAACATAGAGCAGCATTTAAAAGAATAGTTATCGAAATATGAAATAAAGGCATAATATTTAGTTGTTTTTTTCCGGTGGTAATGGTGAAAGAGAAACTAGATAACTTACTAGAAGAGAAATGGAAGAGATTGGTCGATTATAATAATAATAACAATGACTTCGTTTTCACAATAATAACAATTACATGAAATAATATCAACCATAATTAACCATAACTCAGTTGCGAAAAAAAGCGGAGTCCAGTCAGGCACATGCATATCCCTCAACTCAACCCAAAAGAGAAAAAGAAACAAATTTGACTTATTCGGATTATAATCTAATTTTAAAGGCGCTCAGCGTTCACCACTTGATTAAATTTGGTGACAATGACAGTCATAAGAGACAAAATAATATTCATTTATCATCTTGTTTTAACACAGGAAAATTAATATTCATTCTGTTCTTTCAAGTAATATTCTAAGATGCCAGTTTTGAAATTTTTCATGTTCAAAAAACTTGAGGTTATATGGAAGTGAATTGTAGACCTTTTCAATATTATATGTAAAACTTCTTTCGAAAATGGTTGTTCTATGAACAGGTGGTATGATAAGACCTCTATTTCTGATGTTTATATCGTGGACATGACTTCTATATATTATTTTTCTATGGAGATACTATGGTAGAAACAAGCCAAATGCAACCTTCGCCGAAAAATGATGCTTAGCCAACAAATTTCTATTAGTATCTACGAAATTCTTTCGTATTTTCTTACACCAGATATAAACCGTAAACAAGAATTCTGAACTTTTTAAATTCTCATCTTGGCAATTTCCATAGACCACGTTACCGAAGTTAAAAGTAGACAGTAAAAGGGAATCGCACAACAGTTTTTTTGCTTCTCCGGGATATAATGATGATTACCGTGTAACATCCTCAGTTTGAAATATGCGCGACGTATAGATTGTGAAATGTGATCATTAAATCTGAGTTTATTATCTAGGATTATTCATAGGTGACGTTTACTGCTCTCAATATTCTGAACTTTTTAAATTCTTATCTTGACAATTTTCATAGACCACGTGACCGAAGTTAAAAGTAGACAGTAAAATTATTATCTAGGTTTATTCATTGGTGACGTTTCCTACTCTCAATTTTTAAACTTTTATTTCCCACTCGTACTTCTACCATTTTGGCGACTTGTAATTTATAAGTTTTGGGACCAAAAAGCAATGCACTACACTTATCTAGATTGAGATGAAATTGATGTTCAGAAGAATATTCTACAAGTTTTCGGAGTTCTAGATTCAACACACCACAAGTATCAGCAACTTTTTTGTCGAATGATATGTATGCTTGATTATCGTCAGCGTAGTAATGGGCTTTGCACCTACTGAAAGAGCGATCTTGTTCAGAAGTGTAAGCTGTATTTGGAATTGTTCCCAGAATTGATCACTGTGCAACCTCTCTCGTCACGAGCAGCTCATCGGAAAGAATGCCATTTACTACTCTGTCAAGAAAGTACCGGGAATTTTCAATTAAAACAACATTTTTACATTTAATCGTCAAAATTTATTGGGTCGCCTTCAAAATAGGCTCCATTTGCTCCAACACATCTATGCCAACGGCACTTCCAATTATCGAAACATTTTTTATAGGCGCTTTCCGGGATGGACTTTAGCTCTCGCGCCGAATTTTGTTTTATGGCTTCAATCGACTCAAAACAGGTGCCACGAAGGGGCAATTTTAGTTTTGGGAAGAGGAAAAAGTCGCAGGGAGCCAAATCCGGCGAATACGGTGGTTGCTGAAGCACGTTTGTTGAGTTTTTGGCGAGAAAGTCAGTCACAATCGTAGCTCGGTGAGAAGGCGCGTTATCGTCATGCAAAATCCATGAGTTGTTCGCCCACAAATTTGGCCGCTTCTTACGGATACGCTCACGCAAACGTTTCATAACGCCTAGGTAATACTCCTTGTTTACCGTCTGACCCTCTGGAACGAATTCGTAGTGCACCACGCCACGGATATCGAAGAAAACAATGAGCATCACCTTCATTTTCGAGCGGCTTTGGCGTGGTTTTTTCGGTTTCGGCTCATTTTTTGCCACCCATTTCGATGATTGCTGGTTTGTTTGCATATCGTACTCGTAGACCCAGGTCTCATCACCAGTTATAATGCGTTCCATGAATGTAGAATGGGAATTACAGCAATCCTGCATGTCTCAAGCAACCTGTTCGCGATGACGTTTTTGAAGAAAATTCAGGTCCTTCGGTACGGTCGTGCGGCCACCTTTCTCATGCCCAAAATATCAATCAAAATCGTACGTGCGGACTCGTGGGATATCTTAAGATCATGTGCTATCTCTCTCAAGCTGGTATGACGGTTTTCCAGCACCCTTTCCTTAATTTTATCGACGTTATCTTCGATCGAAGCCGTCGATGGGCGACCACTTCACGACCGTCCTTGAAGGCTCTGTACCACTGATATGCACGAGCTTTCGATAGAGCATTATCACCAAAGGCCTTTTGCAACATTTTCAATGCATCGGCACACGAAAATTCATTTGCAACACAAAACTTTAAACAAATTCTTTGCTCAACGTAATCACCCATAGTAAAAATCGGCACGCACTCTGACATCGACTGACTTAATCAGCTGTTGCAAACATACTAGTTGACAGATCCCGCTCAAGCTTGGCATAGTAATTAAGGACAGTGGTACCAACCTAGGAAAAAAAAATTTACCTGCCTCATTGCCCCGCCAGATTTAAATCGATAATTCCCGGTACTTTCTTGACAGAATGTATCATGACTCTCTGAGTCCTTCCATCAAAATAACTGCCGAAGATGGCAATCGCGCTTTCATCAAGACCTATGCAATGAAGAATTGACTATAATATAGAACGATTAAGAGTGTCACATGCTCTGTTGTAGTCCTAGAGAATAAGTAGAGTGAATATATTATTATCTATAGCAGGGATCTCGTCCGTCGTGATAACAGTGAGTGTGGTAGAGCAATTGTGAAATTTTCGAAAACCATATTGTGTTTTAGAAAATTTATTATTGGCTTCTATGTGATGTACAAGCTAGTCGGAGATAACTTTTTCAAGTATTTTTGATAAGCATGGAAGAATGCTTATAAGTCTAAGGTCTCCGTACTCCTTAGGAGAAGCTACTTTTGGTTTTGGTTTGGGATTATAAGTGCCTTCTTCTATATAGTTGGACACACTGAGTAAGAAATACAAAAGTGCGATGCGTGACAAATGGAATGATAATGGAGTGCACTAATGTAGCAGGTATAAATTGATGCCATCATTGCCACAGGCTTTAGATTTTATATGTGAAATAATTTTCACTACATCAACTTTCGACACAGCACCGAATTTGAGGAGAGAGGTCAACGATTCCCTCAGGCCTGCGAGTAAAACTTTATAGTATCATCCGGAAACATATGACCGATGAAATTAATGGACGGTTAACTTTATCAGGGTTTTTTAAATTTTCTGCGAGCTGTGCACTGCTTTATTTGAGAAGACCACAGTAGTATTTTAAGTCTTGCCAAAAATTATTATTGATTGAAAATTTTTCATGTAGAAATGTTTTGTTCTCATATTCAATTGTAGATGAAGTTGAGTTTCTCAATTTTTCATAAAAGGCTCGGTTCTTGTCAGTACGTTGCTTTTTATATATACTTAGGGCCCTATCACGCAGTTTCATTAGGTGCTTCACATTTTCAAGAAGGGTTGTTTTTTTGGTTTTGATATCCTAATCATTCTCTTCGGTGCATGTAGATTCAAATTCTCATCAATGAAATCAACCTGACCATCAGCATTGTCGTAAATATTTTTCCATGGAATGGAGCGCAAATCTCGATCAAACCGATGTATATTATTATAGTTCCTGCATTCCCTGTTTTCCACCCCTTCTCTTAAACTAGGTATTCGGATCACAAAAAATGAATTCGTGATCTGAAAACATCGAGGGTAGAGGATCATACTTAACGATCTCTATATTATCAGATAGAATGATAAGATGAATTAGGGATTCTGTTTGTGAAGTTATTCTAGTAGGTAAAAACCCGAGACAGACCCATGAAATTCAGGAAATAGTTAAATTCCACTACCTATCTTGATGAGGAATTCATGTAATTCAAATTGAAATCTCCAAACACAACATATTCTGTCACAGAGAGGAGCCAATGAGCTAAGATATCATCGAAATTCATCAAAAAGTTATATTAGTAATAGGGGAGAGGCTTATAAACACAACATTCACCACACATTAACGAACTCGTATCCAAATTTGTTCAAAGTTTGAATAAGTGATGTATTCATTCTCAACACGTGAAAACATATAGCCCTCCCCCACGAAAAATCCCACGCCTCCTCCTCTGCCGTGTTTATTCTGACAGATAGCTTCATATACTTCAATTATAATGTCTTCATAGTTTATCGTATTATTCAACCAAGTTTCCGATATTCCCACAACATCAAAACTATTCGAGGTAATGAACCGCTTGAAGTCCTCAAAACTTGGAATTAAAGATCTTATATTTATATAAAATAAAATAGAAAGGCTTTTTACTTGATAGAAGAAATATAACAAAATTTGAATATCAAAACAAATTGAAATATGTTTATCTTCTACAATTTTAATTTCCAAAAGAATTTTTTTATTCAAAAAACTTTTAGAATTAAATTAATGTCTAAAACAAGCACCGCTCACATTTAATAGACGTATATAATCAAAACTCAATATACAATGTCAAATGAAATAAATAACCCAACAGATATACGAAAGTAATTAAAATTAATAAATAAATATTCAAAGGAGACAAAATTTTGTTTCTGGTTTTATCTTTAAGAAATACTACTTGCCTTATAAAAACATGAACACACTTAAAGGACTTCCCAAAGAATATAATTTATTTGAAATATTTAATATATTTAAATATTCGAACAAATTATATCAAAAATCTCTAAAAAATGTGCACTTTATCTTCAAAAAACAAATATAATTCTAGATAATCCCGTCTTCAGCCCTTTTTCAATATTCCAAATATCAAAATCAAAAACATAACCTACATCACTCACGTGTTAAAAGACTTAAGCTTCGAACTACAGATCAACTATATATTCAAGATTGATTTATGTTCTAACAAAATCAAAATCAAAATCAAAATTGTTCTTTGATTTTGTTAGAACATAGATCAATCTTGAATATATAGTTGATCTATAGTTCGAAGCTTAAGTCTTTTAACACGTGAGTGATGTAGGTTATGTTTTTGATTTTGATATTTGGAATATTGAAAAGGTCTGAAGACGGGATGATCTAGAATTATATTTGTTTTTTGAAGATATAGTGCACATTTTTTAGAGATTTTTGAAATAATTTGTTCGAATATTTAAATATATTAAATATTTCAAATAAAGTATATTCTTTGGGAAGTCCTTTAAGTGTGTTCATGTTTTTATAAGGCAAGTAGTATTTCTTAGAGATAAAACCAGAAACAAAATTTTGTCTCCTTTGAATATTTATTTATTAATTTTAATTACTTTCGTATATCTGTTGGGTTATTTATTTCATTTGACATTGTATATTGAGTTTTGATTATATACGTCTATTAAATGTGAGCGGTGCTTGTTTTAGACATTAATTTAATTCTAAAAGTTTTTTGAATAAAAAATTCTTTTGGAAATTAAAATTGTAGAAGATAAACATATTTCAATTTGTTTTGATATTCAAATTTTGTTATATTTCTTCTATCAAGTAAAAAGCCTTTCTATTTTATTTTATATATAATATATAATTATATTTTGGCTTCAATAAATCTCATTATAGAATGTCAATGAATTTAAGTAAACCTTAAAATAACTCACTTTGTTCTTTGATTTTGTTAGAACATAGATCAATCTTGAATATATAGTTGATCTGTAGTTCGAAGCTTAAGTCTTTTAACACGTGAGTGATGTAGGTTATGTTTTTGATATTTGGAATATTGAAAAAGGGCTGAAGACGGGATTATCTAGAATTATATTTGTTTTTTGAAGATATAGTGCACATTTTTTAGAGATTTTTGAAATAATTTGTTCGAATATTTAAATATATTAAATATTTCAAACAAATTATATTCTTTGGGAAGTCCTTTAAGTGTGTTCAGGTTTTTATAAGGCAAGTAGTATTTCTTAAAGTTAAAACCAGAAACAAAATTCTGTCTCCTTTGAATATTTATTTATTAATTTTAATTACTTTCGTATATCTGTTGGGTTATTTATTTCATTTGACATTGTATATTGAGTTTTGATTATATACGTCTATTAAATGTGAGCGGTGCTTGTTTTAGACATTAATTTAATTCTAAAAGTTTTTTGAATAAAAAAATTCTTTTGGAAATTAAAATTGTAGAAGATAAACATATTTCAATTTGTTTTGATATTCAAATTTTGTTATATTTCTTCTATCAAGTAAAAAGCCTTTCTATTTTATTTTATATATAATATATAATTATATTTTGGCTTCAATAAATCTCATTATAGAATGTCAATGAATTTAAGTAAACCTTAAAATAACTCACTTTGTTCTTTGATTTTGTTAGAACATAGATCAATCTTGAATATATAGTTGATCTGTAGTTCGAAGCTTAAGTCTTTTAACACGTGAGTGATGTAGGTTATGTTTTTGATATTTGGAATATTGAAAAAGGGCTGAAGACGGGATTATCTAGAATTATATTTGTTTTTTGAAGATATAGTGCACATTTTTTAGAGATTTTTGAAATAATTTGTTCGAATATTTAAATATATTAAATATTTCAAACAAATTATATTCTTTGGGAAGTCCTTTAAGTGTGTTCAGGTTTTTATAAGGCAAGTAGTATTTCTTAAAGTTAAAACCAGAAACAAAATTCTGTCTCCTTTGAATATTTATTTATTAATTTTAATTACTTTCGTATATCTGTTGGGTTATTTATTTCATTTGACATTGTATATTGAGTTTTGATTATATACGTCTATTAAATGTGAGCGGTGCTTGTTTTAGACATTAATTTAATTCTAAAAGTTTTTTGAATAAAAAAATTCTTTTGGAAATTAAAATTGTAGAAGATAAACATATTTCAATTTGTTTTGATATTCAAATTTTGTTATATTTATATGCCCAATTTTTGACCTTCGAATTTTCATAGATACGAAATAGAAGAAATCCTACATATTATAATATATATGTAGTATAATGTTAAATAAAAAAACAATCGATGACAAATATCTGTGGCTCAATATTTAAACTCTGTTGAATATTAATTCAAAAAACACTTGTTGACAAATATCTATTATGATCCAATTAGTTCTTAGGCTTCTTCGTCTAACTGATGAGACCCATGAAGGTCGAAAGTTCCACAATCCACCCTAAGTTTATCGTTGGGTAAGGTGAAACCCAAATCCCAGTTTACAACTTCGGATTCGTTTAACAAAAGCGAAAGAACTTTTGCGATTTCGCAAATCACCACGAAAATTCGAATTTTATCAAACAAATCCGAAGTAAACTGGGATTCGGGTTTCACCTTACCCAATGATGATGGATTGTTGAGCTTTCGACCTTTATGTGTGTCACCAGTTAGGCGAAAAAGCCTAAGAACAAATTTGATCATAATAGATATGTCAACGCTTGTTTTTTTAATTAATATTTAATATAGTTCCAATATTGAACAACAGTTATTTGTCACCGATTGCTTTTTCATTCAACATGATACTACATATTATAATATATAGGATTTCTTCTATTTCGTATCTATGAAAATTCGAAGGTCAAAAATTGGGCATATAAATATAAGATCTTTTATTCCAAGTCTTGAGGACCTCAAGCGGTTCATTACCTCGAATAGTTTCGATGGGTCTCATCAGTTAGGCGAAGAAGCCTAAGAGCTAATTTGATTATATATGTTTTTATCTAGTTGGTTCAAGAAGTAGTTCTCAAACGCAAAGTGCAAGGTTACTTCATTTCGACAAAGATAGTATCAGTGTTTGGCATCTGTGCAAATTCTACAATTCGAGCGACTTTTGTCTTTTGTCTTTGCTCAAAACTCAGTAGATTAACTTCGAAACAGAAAAATTCCAACTTGTCCCAAAATACTTTCCTTGACTTAAGATGACTAATTGAAGTCGAAACAAGCACCAAACTTAACAGGTTTTCGAACCAAATAATACTTTGACTTCTTGAATTCACAGACTTTTGCTTTTGGAAAAAAAAGGGTCAAACGCGCCACAAAATTCGTGGAGATTTGCAAAATTCGAAATGTTCTTTTGCTTTTGTCACACGAATCTGAAGTTGTAAACTAGGTATTCGGGTTCCACGTTACTCAATGATAAATAGGGTGGATTGTTGAGCTTTCGACCTTCGTGGGTCTCACCAAAGACACAAAGATAGTATCAGTGTTCGGCATCTGCGCGAGTTCTACAATTCGAGCGACTTTTCTCTTTTTTGCTATGCACTTTTGACTTTTGTCTTTGCTCAAAACTCTATAAATATCTATTGCTCCATATTTAAACATCAATAGATACTATTGCTTTATATTTAAACTGTATTAGATAAAGATTTGCATATATAAAACTGCTCGAGGAATAGAATATTCTTTGGTTTTGTTTATGATTGATAATAATGTATACGAGGAAATGCGATTATGGTAAAGAAGTTTTGAATTATTCAATTCAGAAATTATGTGAACCACACCAATTGTATATAATTGCATTATGTTACAAATTCAAACCCAAGGTGGAACTTTACAGTAAATAAATTTATTCAGTATTTTTAATAAGATTGCGTTGTTCAAACGAAGATAAATTCCACTTTGAGTCAAAGATACTCAGAGTGCTTTTAACTTATAATGATTATATTCACTTATAGATGAATACTATACTGTTACAAATTTTGAAGGGTGATTCAAATTAAGAGTATTTCTCACCAATTGGAAAAATCCAAATCAAAGCATTCAAAACTATATGAAAACTTATCAGAAAAATCTAGCAGAATTGCATAACGTAATTTGAAAATCTGTGAATAAAATTCTGATGGTACAGACTCCCTACTAAGCTTAATTAAATCCACCATTCAAGTAAAATTATTCCTGATATGTGGGTGCAACAAACTAAGTTCAAACATGTTTGTCACAAGAAGAGAATCGAATAAAAGAATTAACGCTTTTTATCTCCTGATGCTTTACAGTCGTTCCAAATCCCGACACTTATCATTTTCGAGTATGGCTTAGAAGTTGTAGAAATCAAACATTCTTTTCCATAAAATCGAAGAAAATTTAGCTAACAGATCATCTTCAAGATTTTCTCTTTGATTACAACCCGAGTTCAAGAATCGAACTAATTCGAAAAGGAATTATTATTCACAAGAACAAGTGACAACCCCCACGTGAATATAGCGAAATGTTAAATTTCGAATAACGAAATGAAATTCAATGATATCGTCACACGAAGTATTCGTGTAAAAATGGATTCTTCATTGTTAGTGTTAAAATATCAGACTATCTTCTTGGAAGCTTCGCTTCGGACAACAATATTGTTCATGAGCAATCTATTTCTTATTCGGATACCGATCGTAAGATTCTGCTCATCTCAGTTTGATAATTAATACATCAATTTCAATACAGTATTGATTGGGTAATTTGAATTAATCAGTATTCTTATGGACATATACATGGAGGTGTCACAACTTGAACTTTATATCTAGTCATAAAATTTGTTTTTGAAAAATCCTTCAATTGAATTTCTGGTTAGAGGTCAATATATTTTGATAGAGTGCTTTTCTAAAACTTCCTTTCACGTGTGTTAAAACTACATTTCTTCAATTCTTACGTATGAAATGTATAAAATATCGAGAAACAGATCATTTCTAATTTTTCTCTATAAAAACTTGGTCGTGTTTGTGTTTTCACAATTTAATCGAAAAAATTGCATTATCTAAAGGACGTGATCAATTTCAAAAAGCCAAATATTACATCATCGCGCAAACTTTGTACAAAATATCAGATGTTAATGATTGGTATTCTTCCACAATGTAGTGACGCTAATGCCACAAGATTCTGGTGGATTATCTAATTTGTATGGTATATCATAAGATGCACGTTTGTTGAAATAATATATTTATATCTTTATCTTACACACCAATTTGATGAGCATCTTCTTTGATATGATTGCTTCAGGTTGGCTCGTTTCAATGATGTTTAATTAATCAGTAATTATTAATGCGCAAATGTGATTAAAAGGGAGTGTTCAAACACTAAATGGGAACTACCTTTAAGCCTTGTATTCACGTCATGTATTGATAATATTATAAATTTAAAATCAATTAAAGCATATCGAATAGCTTCCGTATTACTAATTGGAAGTATCTTGCATATTACACGCACTGGTTTCTTCGTTTTTGAACCACATGAATTATTTTATATTTGATTCACGAATGATATTTGATTACTAAGAAGATACTCTGTGCAATCCATTACAATATTCATTATTACTATTTATGGAGATATTTCGTTAAATATTTGCTTACTTAAATTATTCAAATATTTGAGTATCAGTGGACGTAGCGGTTCAGACGTCCGAATCGTAAGCGGGGATTCCTCTTCTATGCGGGTTCGCATCTTTGGAAGAAAAAGTTTTCTAGCTAGGATGGCCAACCACTATTTCACCTTTGGTTCAAAAATTAAAAGTGCTATAATTACGGTGTCGCAAGAACACAGTAAGAAAGCCTAACCAGAACATATCTGATTTCTTAACAACTGCTACAAAATACAGCTTCTGGAGGAAGCCTTCGTACCCTTATTCCATATATGAGTACTAATTTTCAATGTGATCGGATTTGCACTTTCTAATATATTTGAATATAGGATATCTAGTAAGAATTACGTAGGAATCATTAAACCGATTGAGTCCATTCTGAACATAACGAATTAATTTGGATCTCGAATAAACTCTGCAAATTCAAAATCCCTAGATTTTGTTCAGAAGTACCATTTTTACCACTAGTCGTCCGCCCGAAATGTCTACCCTTATGAAATTTAGCAGAATTCTTCCTCTCATGATTATACATCAAAATACAAACTTTCAGTATGATCAGATCAGGACTTTCAAGATTTTTGTAAAAATTGGAAGGAGTTTGAAATATATATATATATATATATATATATACATATATATATATATATATATATATATATTTCAAACTCCTTCCAATTTTTACAAAAATCTTGAAAGTCCTGATCTGATCATACTGAAAGTTTGTATTTTGATGTATAATCATGAGAGGAAGAATTCTGCTAAATTGTTGTGAAATTTGTAAATGGAAAATATTCTGAAAAAACCAATCTTAGAGAAGGTGGGGATGCAAGCCCTCTACTTCGGGTATTAGGGCTATGAACATCACAACTGAATGTTATTTCTCGAAAGATTAGGATGCTTTCTGAGACAATAAGTTACGGTGATAAAAAACAACAACTGCTACCAAATATCTATGTCGCATATTTATCCATTTGATATTCACCAATTTGTGACTTATATGGTCGAATTTACGAACACCAAAGCTGGATCTGAAACATTTTGAAAGTATTTGTATTGAATTCAAGGTTCCCTGATCAAAGCATGAATGAAAAATCCGTGAGCATTGATTGAAATTTGACAACACCAAAGTATAACAAATTGTTTCATTTCATTCGATCTCCACTTGTTGTAAACTCATTTTAATTAAAAAATATATAAGAGACAGTATTTTTATTTCCACAAAATGTTCATAATACAACAATTTTTTCACTACGATAGGGCTTCTTCAGATATCTGAAGAAACCACATCGTGGTAAACAATTATTGTAATTTAAATATTTTTGTGGAAATCAAAATACTGCCAAATATTCGATGGATTCGGACTTCACTTGATGGAAATTCGTTTTCAACTGGTAGTAAATTAAATGCTATTTCCACAAACTTTATTGTTGATTGACAATTGTTTCGCTACACTGTGAATTAATCATATTCTACATTTGAACTGCTACTGTGTGAAAGCTTACATCGGTTCTTATATATGTATTGACGCGTATTAAAGAAAGTGGGATTACAAGTAGAATGGTACTTATTAGGGTGTTTTCAACTAAGTGGAGAGATAACGTCGATGGTAATAAAAGTTATTGGGGTAGTCACTGGTTTTCCCAAATTACATGAAGATATTCAATAATGTTGATTTATTCCTGTCCGTTTGTTCATTTAGGAGAATTTTCTGAGATTTATTTCAAGTGATTCTAAGAATGATGATATAGAAGATTGAGGATTCTAGATTCTCAGAAAATTCTCATAAACGAACAAATGGACACGAATGAATCACCTTTAATGAATATCATCATGTAATTTGGGAAAACCAAAGACTACCTCAATATCTTTTATTACCATCTACGTTATCTATCCACTTAATTCGGAATACCCTAAGAAATACTATTCTACTGGTAATCCCACTTCCTTTAATACGTGTTACATAAGAACCTATGTAAGTTTTCACACAGTAGCAGTTAAAATGTAGAATATGAAAGCCACAGTGTGGCGAAACATTGGTCATTCAACAATAAAAAGTTTGTTGAAATTGAATTTTATTTAATACTAGTTAAAATGCTATCTTTCATTTATATTTTAAATAACAAAACAATTCTGAAGGCACTGCGTTGACAATAGATATGCCTTAAGGCACACGTAATACGTTTAATGAAACTTGATAACTCGATAAAGGGTTATCCATTATTAAAACAAAGTTACGGACAGCCTTCACAACCCGAATCTCATCCCCTGCAAAAAAAATGTACCACCTTAGTCAACCTATCGCACACTGACTGATTATCGAAAATGATTGCAGGATTATATAATATATACCGGTATTTACCTCAGATTTCCCATCAGTAAGTAAAACTATTGATTTTAGACTAGATTTGGTTCAAATTAAAAAAAATTGAGATATTTGGGCAAAACCCTAACACACTGTTCTCTGGAACGAGTGGGCAAAAAAGTAAGAGATCAAAGATGAAAATATTCAGGATGGCCATTGAAGTGAAATCAGGAGTTTTTGTGCGCTTGTTGATTTGACGTACGACCTTCACGGAAATTTTCACTAGTGTTTTCGTTATTATTTCTGTGATGGAACCGTTGCTGTGGTTTCGTTAGCACTCAAGACTAGTCTGCTCACAGAATATTCTTTTTTAATCTTTTAATAAAACTCAAAACAATGAACGGAATTTCATTATATTTATCCTAATTATCAAATCTTAGACCTATCGGATTTGGGGTTCTGAAATTATAAGGAAAATGAGAAAAAAATTGAGAAAATAATCGCACTGATTTCGACCATTTTCGAGCTTAACCGAAATATTTAGCCTGCAAAGACACCCTGAGAGTTTCAAGTCTCGAGCTACTTTAGTCCAAATATTAGAATGTCCACGAATAGATCCGGTCTGGCCGGACAGAAATACTTTTCACCTCGGATTCTTCATCAGTCAATCGAACTTAGTCGTTTTTGGCTACTTTATGCTCGAAATTCGAAAATTGAGGAAACGATGGGACGCTGTTTCCTTAAATGAGCGCACAAAAAAAGGTCATAAATATTGTTCAATTTTCTCACCGTTATGTCTCCTTCGTATATGGAAATTTGTTGTATTCGCTTCAATTTTGAAACTGAAATTTAAATACAAACATTATCTTTGTGAATTGTGGCTATATATAATTCCTGAACTTGTGAATTGTGTCAAATAATTGCTTCTGAAACTTAACATTTGCTTCAATATAGATAAATTAGTTGCAGAAATCATATCCACGCTTCACTAGTATACAATAAACAAGCTGGTATTGGTTAGATTCGAATTTGTGATTTATCGGTACCCCTGCCTTTTCTTCTATTTAATATGCATTATTGCTAATACTATTTATTGCATCCATATAAAATGTAATGTGACAGTTTCTAACCTTTTGAAGGTTGGAAAATATCACTTTTTTGAGTTTACTTTCCACCAGGTCGGAAAATGATCATTTTCCACCCGTGTGTGGGAAGTAATTTTGTAGTGGAAGAACATTCAATTTTATTTCAATACATACAACACAATAAGGAAAATTGAATATAAATTGGATTTTATACAAATAAAACTCCACTGCTTATTAAAGTTAACAGTCACTGTTGATGACTCATAGGCGTTGACTGAAATAGATAAACCTGTTTCTTTAGCCAAGTCAGTAGTTGGAATATTAATGTACTGCTGTTTTTCACTTCTATGGTATGGAAAATTCTTGAGGTTACAGGACACATCAGAGGATGTAGAACATGATGTAGAAAATCTTGAGAGCAAAACAGACAATTTGGACTGGTTTTCAATGGAATTATCTACATATCCTTAGGCTACTGTATTGTACCTCCAACCTTCTAGACGGTTCAGCATTAAAATGTCTGCACCACTGTCAGCAAGTAATGTTACCGACGTTCTTCTGAAGTAGTGTCCAGTGTGTTTCTCTGACTGATCAAGACCCAAATATTTAGCTATTTTCCTGGAAAATTTTCGGCTCATTTTTTGCCACCCATTCCGATGATTGCTGGCTTGTTTGCATATCGTACTCGTAGACCCAGGTCTCATCACCAGTTATAATTCGTTCCATGAATGTAGAATCGGAATTACAGCGATCCAGCATGTCTGAAGCAACCTGTTCGCGATGACGTTTTTGAAGAAAATTCAGGTCTTTCGGTACGAGTCGTGCGGCCACCTTTCTCATGCCCAAAATATCAATCAAAATCGTACGTGCGGACTCGTGGGATATCTTAAGATCATGTGCTATCTCTCTCAAGTTGGTACGACAGTTTTACAGCACCCTTTCCTCAATTTTATCGACGTTATCTTCGATCGAAGCCGTCGATGGGCGACCACTTCACGACCGTCCTTGAAGGCTCTGTACCACTGACATGCACGAGTTTTCGATAGAGCATTATCACCAAAGGCCTTTTGCAACATTTTCAATGCATCGGCACACAAAAATTCATTTGCAACACAAAACTTTAAACAAATTCTTTGCTCAACGTAATCACCCATAGTAAAAATCGGCACGCACTCTGACATCGACTGACTTAATCAGCTGTTGCAAACACACTAGTTGACAGATCCCGCTCAAGCTTGGCATAGTAGTTAAGGACAGTGGTACCAACCTAGGAAAAAAAAAATTTACCTGCCTCATTGCCCCGCAAGATTTAAATCGATAATTCTCGGTACTTTCTTGACAGAATGTATAGCATGGTCACAGGGCATAAACGATTAAAGCCAAGACTTTTCCATGTTACAAAGATTATTCCAGTTTAATGGAGAGAAACAGGAACTTTTGCCCAAATGTCTGTACTTTTGGATGTTTACGCAAAATTCGTTTCAAGTGACTCATTTGAAATAATTGGTGATGACTTCAAGGTTGAAAATAATTCTTTCAAGTCGATCGGCTGATCTGTTCATTCCGTAAACACTTTAACTCTCGAACGGAAAGAACTAAAGCCATGAAACGTTCAGAGTAGTTTGAGGCCCTAATAAGTTCGTTTATATATAACGGCCAAATAATAACGCAGTTATTCACATCTGATTTTTTCTATTTTCCGAAAAGTTTCAAAATTCTGGATCAGATCGAAATGAAATTTGGTATTTAAGTGTATTTATCATATTTGTCAAATTTTGTAGGTACTCTGGAAACGTCTGGACAGACGACTGGACGTAAAAATACTAAATTCCGAACGAAAAGATCTAGATTATTCATATTTTCAAGGTATGTTTGGAGTCTAAATATATCAGTTATGTTGAAAATAGATTAAATCGGCTTTATAGTTGCTGACGTATTCTCATTCAAAATTCTCGAATAATTTCGAAAGTGCAAACCGCCTCGAGATCATTTTCTGTAGTAATAATAGCTCAGGTAGCCAGATAGATAACGGATCATACTCTGAACGTTCGAGCCAGTTTTCAAATCTCGAAGTAACCTAAATTTTCAATTGATTTGTTCCCTTTTCATATTGCGGCATAAATTATGAAAAGAATATGAAGCTTCCTTCGATATGTTTTTCTACTTCTTCTTGTCTTAATAATGATCATATCAAATAACAAATGTATCAAGGGTATCCTAAAATATTTAGATATTGGATGGAGTAGTCCGTTACTTTGTGATAGTTCATTTTAATGGAACGAAATAAGGAATTACTTTGTTTTCTATCACTTTTTATTATAACTGATATACAGTGACTCGAGTTTCGTAGTGTTTACTACATTTTCAAACTGAACGAACAAATTAGATCTCAACTATTATATATGGGGATTGTAGGCTTCGGCAGAGTTTCGAAGAAAGGGGTTTTCCAAAGTTCCGTCTGTTCGTTGAGTAGTTTTATTATTGGTACGTGCTTTTTATATTTTTCAATTTCTATGGATTCCAGGATGTCAAGTTTTTTCCCTTTCGCTTCCACGTGCAAGATAACAAAGTTGTTCAATTCTAGGAAGGTGTGATCTGTAGTGAAGAAATGGTTCGCAAAATTGGAATTATTCTTCCGATTCCTAAAAGCAGATTCATGCTCTATGTACCTTTTATGGAAAGGTCGGCCCGTTTGACCTATACACACACTATTAAGTTGTCAAGAGTGTAATAGTGTGTATAGAGGTCAAACGGGCCGACCTTTCCATAAAAGGTACAAAGAGCATGAATCTGCTTTTAGGAACCGGAAGAATAATTCCAATTTTGCGAACCATTTCTTCACTACAGATCACACCTTCCTAGAATTGAACAACTTTGTTATCTTGCACGTGGAAGCGAAAGGGAAAAAACTTGACATCCTGGAATCCATAGAAATTGAAAAATATAAAAAGCACGTACCAATAATAAAACTACTCAACGAACAGACGGAACTTTGGAAAACCCCTTTCTTCGAAACTCTGCCGAAGCCTACAATCCCCATATATAATAGTTGAGATCTAATTTGTTCGTTCAGTTTGAAAATGTAGTAAACACTACGAAACTCGAGTCACTGTATATCAGTTATAATAAAAAGTGATAGAAAACAAAGTAATTCCTTATTTCATTCCATTAAAATATTTAGATAATGTGAACCAACTAATTCTGAGATCATTTTCCATTAAGAAAATTCGGGGAAAGTACTGACGTGAAATTAGGAGCCTCTACACGCTTGTGAAATAGTTCAATTTTCCTGAAAATTTTAAATTTGTGAACTGTTTCTGTAGAAAGCGTATGATAAATAAAAACAAAATTATATATTATTTTAGTCAAAAGTCAAATTAACTTCATATCTTGTAATTTAAAACTGTTACCCTGAAGAAACGAAAAATCTCATGAATATAAAAAATACATGGTTGAGAGGCTCCATTCTTCTTCTTTCTATCTGCATCGTTACAAAATAGAAAGAATGAAAAGAACTTTATACTTTTTGCCAAATTCAAATAAGAAGAAATTTCACTGATTTATCTTCACGAAAGTATCCAGGAGCATTTGTGCCGTCATTTCATTTCTAAATATCTAATTTGAACTCGACCGGATTTGTACTTCCGTAAATATTTCACAATTACAATTTCGAGTGGCAGTATGATTCGGTTCATTTTTGAACATGACTGATATTCATTCTCCAATCCTACCCTCGTAGTATTTAGTTCCTAGGTTTGTTCATTATGAAATTAGCATTTTTACCTCCGCCTTAAACGGTGATCCTTGATCATGGAATTTCGATTGAGTCTTTGCGCCATAATCATATACCTAAGTACCGAATTTTATTTCGGTCGGATCAGAAGTTTCGTAACTATTGGGAAAAATAAGAAAATTTGAAGCGGATAACTGCGAAACCATAATACTCATTTTACCTATTAACGAACTCAATCGAGACAGTTAGGCTAGACTTGCCTTGAAAGTGTTAAGCCTCTGGATTTTTTCGTTCGAAAGTTAATGTGTTTACGAACCAGCTAAACGGAATTACTTTAGTCCTTGAATTCTGCACCAGGGGGTTTAACCTGGTCATCTGAAAGCACAATTGGCTTGAAATTTGAAGAAAAGATAGTTCGCTTTTGCCGAAGACAAGCGCGCAAAAATATACAACAAACTCCAAATTCAAGTACAATGTGAAAATTAAATGGTTACCTTATAAGTAGAGAATATAATTAATAAATTTTTCCATATTCCTGAGATTCTCACGACCACTGTCAGATATTATATTATGTAATTCCTATGCTAAATACAGAATCCTGTGATGCTCACATTCTTTGTACTTTTTTAAAGTCATTGATATATCCAAAACAATGGAAATATTAAAGACTGTTATTCCTTTTTTATTATATCTCTATTCTGCGGCATTGATTGAATGAAGTATAGTACAAATAATCATGAATTTCTTAAATCATAATTTTTCGTATCATTTATAACAATCTGATATCGAGGTTAATTACGTTGCAAAAATGCTCAAAAATACTATCATATCTCCTGGATTCGACCCCACAGCATATAGTAGATACACAGTCCTAACCCTTTATTTACGCAGTAGCTTTGAAGATTTACTTCTATATATATTATTTGAAGTAATATTTAAATAAGGTTATCCTGATTTTCACAAATTTTTATTGTTATACTTACAACAATCGTTTCGCTATCACATTAGCATCATCAGGCAAGATTACATTTTGAATAACTGTGAAAATCAGAATAACCTTATTTGAATATTATTTAATATGGATTTTCACCAAGTAAGGACTGATTCAATTCAATATTATTTGAAGAGTTACTTCTATATATATTATTTGAGGATTAACTTCTATTTGTATTATTTGAAGATTTCACAGGTTAGTTTTTATAGATTCGAAAGTTGAAAAATTGTCGTAGTTTCTTGTCATAAAATATCGTATGCTTCTCGTCGTAAGATTACATCCTAAAACATAATTTGACCTAGATTGGATTTTTAGCTTCAAAAATATTTGAAAAGCAGAATTTCAGATAAAATAGAAAGGCCTTTTACTTGATAGAAGAAATATAACAAAATTTGAATATTAAAACAAATTGAAATATGTTTATCTTCTATAATTTTAATTTCAAAAAAATTTTTATTCAAAAAACTTTTAGAAATAAATTTATGTCTAACAAGCACCGCTTACATTTAATAGACGTATATAATCAAAACTCAATATATAATGTCAAATGGAATAAATAACCCAACAGATATACGAAAGTAATTAAAATTAATAAATAAATATTTAAAGGAGACAAAATTTTGTTTCTGGTCTTACCGTTAAGAACACAATTTGCATTTTAAAAACATAAACACACTTAAAGGACTTCTCAAAGAATATAATTTATTTGAAATATTTCTTGTGTTCTTTACGGTAAGACCAGAAACAAAATTTTGTCTCCTTCAAATATTTATTTATTAATTTTAATTACTTTCGTATATCTGTTGGGTCTAACAGTCTAACTGAACGGAAAGAGTAAGCGACTTGAAATTTTCAGGGTAGGTTTAAGGCCTAAATAAGTCCGTTGACTTCGTTAGTTGGCTGAATCGGTACAATGGTTTAGTTGTTAGTACCATTTGAATAGGATTTTCCGAATATTCTCAAAAATTAAAATCAAATCGAATGCAGATTAATTATTCGATGTGATGTAATATGAGAACATTTTTTTGCAACCCAAAGTTCAATGTGAAATTTCTTGAGTAAATGGTGCGTGGTTGAGAATCGGAATAAACGAATGAGATCAAGAACTTAATACACTGTTTGTATTGAATGGATTGACATATCAGAGTTATTAGTACAGAGTCTAGAAAAAAATATTTTCTTCAGCGTAAGTACTTAAAGTATCAATTGTCGGCAGGGTTTTGACAGAATAAGTATTTCTGGAATATCAATCGAATTCATGTTGAGGTTTGAAAATTTTGCCTTCTTCACTTCCTTCACAATACAAATATTGGAAATATTTGGTTGCGCCTGTTTTCTAAATACATTACTGGTAAAACAGAATGGAGACATATTTCGCAAAGTCCATTTGTAATCTCATATTTCGTAAAAAATCGTTCCGAAAAGCCCCTTATATTTTTATTGCTCAGTATATAACTGGATCTCCCTCCTACGGGTTTTAATCCCTTTATCAAGTACCCCCATATTTCGTTGAGGACTCCCAATATCCTCACGTTGTCTTATTTCCTCTGCCTAAGCTGACAAAATTTATTCTTGGCAACGGCGGTTGTAATACTTTTCGGCGGACCTAAAACCCGCGAAGGGCTACGTAAATGACCTTGCCTTCTGGCTCTAATCAACCGGAAGGAAATTAGGTCGTAGTACGAATTCTCGCCATGACAACGTCACGCTTCCGTCGGTTCAATTTGTGCGAAAGCAATTAATCGTGCAAAATTGACGGCTCTTTCGACGAATATCCCATTCGTAGTCGACGGATCGAACTGAACAAATATTGAGCATCTCAATGCGGTTTTCAATTCAATGAGCTTGAGGCGCACACTGGAGGTCCTCATGTATGCATGATGCGGCTTCATCCATATTTAGCGTCATTATATAACAATGGCCTCTGTGAAGATATTTTGTGATAATTAAGTCATGATAAACAATCGAATGGTAAGTTCATGGAAATGAAATGGTGATTGAAAAATTTAACTGAAGAATGGAAATGAAATATAACAAGGAATATATGAGCTAAATACACAATATTCTTATTTTCACAAATATATAATATTTGTGTGGTTTCCTTCTCCTTTTTTATTCTTATTATTTTGTCTTTGAAATTATAAATATTCTGTTTTGCGGATAGTTGAAATTTTTTTTTCATTTATCAATCCTATTTTCAGTATTCAGGGTTTCCAAATTGATGTGAAAATTTTGAAGAGGTGTTTTTTTTGTAGAAATAAATGGATGCTATTCATATAATTTCTTTAAGCCCCTTTTTCTTTCAAGACTTTAACATTGGTGGAGAATTAATTCTGTTTTTATGAAATATCTCTAGCAAACAGTTCAGAAGAACGAAATTTGTTGGATCGCAAACGCTAATTAAATGTTCAAAGATCAATCCTTACATTATACTCCATTAGAACGTTTTGATACTGCAGAATCTTCCAAATTAAAACATTGATTTGAAAGGACAAAATCGATACGTAACTTTTTATGTCATGACGTTTCTTCTGAATTTATTACTTTTATTCTGAAGAACATCGATTCTTATCAACGCTCACTTCACATGAAGTCTTAGAAACGAATATTTTAAATTTCAAATTTTTAATAATACTGAGGTGATTTCCTATGTGTCCAAATAAACATATATTACTATTGATATTTTTGCCTGAAATAATACATTAAAAAAATACGTTATTTGATTCAGTTGAAAAAATGGCAAATAATGAACAATAAGATCAAACTGAAATAGGAACAGAACACAAAAGGTGAAAATTATAAGAAATGTTAAAAACTGCTCCCCTTTTTGTCTAAGCAGAGTCTCATAATTGAAATTGGATATAGAGGACCATCTTGAACCATTATTTCTTAATTTGTTAAGGTATCTTCAAGAAGTATTGGCAACTCTTCTAACAATTAATTTCAGAATAATGGTTTGAATTATCCACTAACAAAATATTATGGTCGATAGAAAATTCCAACCGCTCGGACTCGTTCAATGTGACAGCGATACAAGAATTGTTCTTGCAGAATTCTAATTGCCAAGAGTAGCTCGCATTTAATACTTGGGTAATTTTTCCGGTACTTGTCTTCGGATATTCTTCGACTGAATTAAAACAGATTCTTCAATTAAATTGAGATCAAAGTAGATACAGAATACATTGATAAAACTTCAAATACTCTTCCTAATTTTTCCAAAATAAGCTATGATATAAATTCTCATAATTTATCTTCACGAAATTATGCCTGAGCCTTTGTGTCGTTATATCACATCTAAGTGAAGAACATCTTAGGAAAATTTTACATGTAGATTCAAATGAAAAGAAACTTGATTATTAAAATTTTCAAATTTGTTCACAAATAAAATAATTTAAAAAATAATGAATGACTGTATGGAGCTGTGTAAATCCAAATATTTGAGATGTACAACAAAATAACGTAAAAATAATGAATAACTGTACGGAGCTATGTAACCCCAAAAAATTATTTGAGATATTTGGGTACCATCTGTTTAATAACCTTTGTCGATTGCCGATATTCCGATATCTGTTAGAAGGCCCCTTTTTTTAACCGGGTTTATATCGCGTTCCGCTTGTAAACCTCTGCACCACTATTAGGTGTTATCTATTGAAATATTCAAAATATTCATCACTTTTGTTTAAATACCTCTGTACCACTGTTAGGTCTTCAGTTGTCTGATGATGGGATAGTTCATTTCCCGAAACTCGAGTCACAAGAAAATGTGTAAAATATATTTTTATTGGTAGTAAAACATAGTAATTTCTACAATTTGTTTTAATTATATCTAAGTGCTAAATTGGAACTTGATCGGAATTAAACTCTTGAAAGTTTTCGAAAAATTAAATATTGAATGGAGTCAAATCTACTTAATTAGAATGAAATAATAAATTATTTTGTCTTCTATTACCCTCTATTAGCTGAAAATACAGTGACTCGAGTTTTGTAGTGTTGACTACATTTTCAAACTGAGTGAAAACAAACTGTATCTCAACTATTATATATATTTGTTGAACGCTTCGGCAAAACTTTGAAAGTGGGTTGTCGAAAGGTCCGTCTGGTCATTTAATAGTTTTAATGTCGAAACGTGCTTTTTGTGTTCAAATGTTTCTGTTACTATGTTACTAACATAATAAGAGTTTCCACATCTTTATATAAAATTTCCAACCTCAACCTCAAAAAAAGACAAATTCAACCGACTGAATAATTCTGATGTCTATAAATTAAGTTGTCAACAGTGCATATAGGACAAACCGGGAGATCTTTCCACAAAAGGTACAAAGAACATCAATCTTCATTTGGGAACCGGAAATGTATCTCTAATTTTGCGAAACAGTTTTTCGAAACCATCAAAATTGGACAATCTTGAACACCTGGAAGCGGAAGAGAAAACAAGATATCCTGAATTCTATCGAAATATTTAAACACAAAAAGCACGTGCCGACAATAAAACTATTAAATGAGTAGACGGACCTTTGGCACACCTCACTTTTCGAAGCTTTACCGAAGCCTTCAATGAATATATATAATAGTTGAGATACAATTTGTTTTTATTCTGTTTGAAAATGTAGGAGACACTACGAAACTCGAGTCAACGTATTTTCAGTTAATGAAAAGTGATAAAAAACAAGGTAGTTTCTTATTTCATTTCAATTAAATTGAACCATCACAAAGTAACGGACTACTCCATCCAACTTGACTTAAGTTGCCAATAGCTGTCCTCATAATTTCTATAAGCATATATATTGCGATTGGTTATGTTGATAGAAATAAGTAAAAGGATCATTAAGTTTTTTACAGAATGAATAAAAAATATCGGTTCGAAATTGGAAAGCCCTATTAACACGTCTTAATTTATCACACAAGGTTATGGATTCATAATTTCAGAAGAAATACAAATACTCCACCTCAAAGTTCAAACTGAAAAAAAACTAATGGTCCAATTCGTAGAAATCGAGAACTCTAGCACATATGAGAATTTAGGTTTAAGTTTTCTTTTAATTTGTGGAAATAGTAGGAAAATTAGTTAAATATTCACCGAAAAGATTGTTTTACTATTGCTATACGTTTACCGCTCAAATATATATTGTGAAAAGGACCGAAATGGGCTTTTCAATTTTAAAGCTGAAAATGCAGATGCAAATCCTTACAAATGGAAAACAGAACCTTAATATTTATATGTTAAGAAGTTTTAAAATGTTAAAAGTAACGTTGAATTAATCGAAATCTCCGTACGTTCTCATCTAACAAGAAGCAAACGATAGGTGGCTGCTCTTTGCAACAACGGTTCTGAAAGCTATATCTCATCATAAAGAATCCAGTTTAATCTCTTTTTTGTGATTGAGCTTTCCCCATAAAACCACGAAAACATCGGATAAAGTGGTGGCTTTTTTGTAATATAAAGTCATAAATGCTGCGTTTTTCGCTTTACGATTTCAGTAAAACCAGCAGGGAAAAACTGCCTGATAAGTCAACCCGAAATTAGTCGAGAAGGAGAGAGAAGGAGAAGAGACAGAAAGAGATAATTTGCTCTTGATCTCTACCTTCAAGATTGTGAATTTATGTATCAAATAATTCACTGCAGCAAGCTCTTCCCTTACGAATGAGCCTCTAACTTTCAGTTCCTCTAAAGAGAATAGGCGAACGTGTTCTTTGTGGCGTCCTTCTTGTAGGCCGGAACGCAGTTAACCTCTTAATACGGATTAATTTATCGAATGAGGTACGATAAAACGCCCGAGCATTACATAAGCGGAAAGGGTCCCCGGATAACAAACTTGTAAGCTACACTTGTTGTCTTAGTTTTAAGAAAGAAGCATCTAGAGCTGCTGCTTCCCACAAAAACTAATAATTGAGAAATCAGAACCAGGAATAAAGGACGTTTATAATAAATTTTAATGGTTCATCTTGTATTTTAACAAGAATTAATAATGCACTTGTGCAAGATTCGGTTGTATGAACTGCAAACAATGAGATAGGTTACTAAATCAGCTGAAATACATAAGGACCCAGTAAGTTCATTGAAAGTAAATTATTCATCGATTTTCACTTGATGAAAGTCTATTCAATATGATATTTCAAGTAATATTATTTTTTTCTCCACATACTTATTATCAGTATAATAATATATTATAATACTATATTTCACTATAACCGTAGCTTCGTCAGATTCTTCATATTGAAGGACTGAAAAATATTTGAAAAATATTAATTTTATAGATATATATTTGAATAATTCCATTCAAAATAAAAATTATTTATTATAACAAGTGACATTCTTCTTCAAAAAATATTATAAACACACTAATAACAACAAAATGTTTCATTTTGGGCGGCTATTTTCTTTGAGGTAAAATCATTTGGTAGGACATAATTTGAAAATATTCATAATTCAAGTAGCGAATTCTGCACTTAATAAACAAAATGATGTAAATCTATATGTATAAAATAATTATGAGGGAGTGTTTTTAAATCTTTTAAATTTCTGAAATCCTTTCTGTGGAGGTGTGAATAATATAAAATATTATTTATATTGTATTGAATAATATGTAGTAATGTAATGAAATACATTTAAAAATATATATGATTCGGTCTTTATTTGGTGGAAACTCATTTTAATTAAAAAATATATATAAGACAGTATTTTATTTTCACAAAAATGTTTGTACTATTACAACAATTGTTTAACCACGATATGGCTTCTTCAGGTATTACATTGCACTAATATAAATACTGCCCTGTATACATTCTGTCAAGAATGTACCGGGAATTATCGATTTAAATCTGGCGGGGCAATGAGGCAAGTAAAAATTTTTTCCTAGGTTGGTACCACTGTCCTTAATAACTATGCCAAGCTTGAGCGGGATCTGTCAACTAGTGTGTTTGCAACAGCGGATTAAGTCAGTCGATGTCAGAGTGCGTGCCGATTTTTACTGTGGGTGATTACTATGGGACGATAACGCGCCTTCTCACCGAGCTACGATTGTGACTGACTTTCTCGCCAAAAACTCAACAAACGTGCTGCAGCAACCACCGTATTCGCCGGATTTGGCTCCCTGCGACTTTTTCCTCTTCCCAAAACTAAAATTGCCCTTCGTGGCACCCGTTTTGAGTCGATTGAAGCCATAAAACAAAATTCGGCGCGAGAGCTAAAGTTCATCCCGGAAAGCGCCTATAAAAAATGTTTCGATAATTGGAAGTGCCGTTGTCATAGATGTATTGGAGCAAATGGAGCCTATTTTGAAGGCGACCCAATAAATTTTGACGATTAAATGTAAAAATGTTGTTTTAATTGAAAATTCCCGGTACTTTCTTGACAGAGTAGTATATATATATATATATATACATATGTATATATATATATATATATATATATATATATATATATACATATATATATATATATATATATATATATATATATATATATATATGAGTTTTGACCAAATCAATCAAATATATAATGTATTATATTGATTCGTCCCATAGCGGAAAAGATTATTCTGAGTCTACTTTAATTGTTTTGCAATAAATCTTTCTGTGAAGTTTATGAGAATATTATGATTCTCAATTCCCTTCATGAATTATTTTCAGACAGAAAAACCTCTTAGGTATTAATTTTTCTATATAAAATGATTTATGTTGGCTTCTGTGTGACAATTTTCCAGTTTTCAAAATTTTAAAGATATTTTTGTTGATGGATAGATTTATCGGAAAGAAAATTTAGTCCACTTTCGAGTACATAGTGTACTTATGAAGTTATCCTGATTCCTAACGAAAATGATAGCTCAAATTAAGTAGAGATAAATGGACGGTATTTCAATAGGTAATAGCAATTGCGATGGTATCAAAAATTCTACTTTTGAACCATCATTTGAGGAAGATTCTTGATTCTTGCTGAAGAACTGGAACTTGTTTCACATTCACTATGTCTAAAGCGGGTTATTTCTAAATTATCGCTATCAATAATTCAAAAGAGGGCAAAGTTATTCTATAGCGGGAGATAATATTCAGAGAATTAATGGCGGGTATATAGCGCGATAATTTGCGTTTTATATGCAATATGCGATGTGTTTTCAATGAAGAGTATTGTCGATCTCGACGATACGACTAGACTGTTGGTGCTTGAAGCCAGGATCCATTAAAAGTGTTCGTGGGTCTTGACGTACAGGCTGGATTGATGGTGCTCGTACCAGGATGAATTGAGGCATTAAACCTTTAGACTATCTATCTCGGATCATGGGACTGCGTTCGGGTGGGTGGATAAGAAGCTCTTTCAGCGATTGAGTTCCGTCTCAAAACAACTCGGGTACTGACACTGCAGTGCCAGTAGAGGTTGAACAGTTCTTCACTGCTATCGGTCCCGGAAGCCGAAACTGGAAGCTTGATGGGTTCAACTCTTCGGAGTGGTTCTAGCTCATGCGAGTAAATACGGCGTATCCCTTATCCGACTTTCTGCTTGCTGGACAGATTTTGGAGACTGCTGAGTAGTCACCTGGTGAAATAGCCATGCTCATATGAGAACGGACAACTCAGTGGTAAAGCATAGGCTCGTGACCGGAAGTTCCCAGTTTGAATCCTGTTCAGGTGGAAAAGAAACTCTGTAGTCTGATGGGTGTCGGCCACCATATCACTGTTGGGTCAAAAATAGACAGAATTGCAACCTGAAGTGGCGCAATATGGTAGTAACAAAGCCTACCCAGAACACAACTGAACTCCTAGCTCGCACAAGCTGAAAATGATTTTTAGGGATCTTGATAGAAGATCTAGTAGTATCAGGATAAAAATTGTAACATGCCAGTAATTAACCGGTATTCCTCTTCGACCGCCCCACACTGTTTCTGTATCTTGACGTGGTGGGATGCTTGTCATGACAGAGATCCTAGTTTCAACCCGGTCAAATTGAGGATAAAGTCATGATGACTAAACCAGAGATTTCCTATTCCTATTTTTCTTCCTTTCTCTTTCTTTATTACATTATTCCGTCATGTTGTCCCACAACCATAACCTATCCTCAAACTAAGCTTGGAATCGTACGGGGTAGTTGTGACGCTGAATGGAGGGCAGAGTCATGCTATCCTGCGACCAATTAGAGTTTTTTAATCTATACTTGTCGCTCCTAGGACGTGCATATGGGCAGAGAATCAAAGTTTGGTCCCGTCGTTTTGTCCTATCTCATTGTGGAAACTAAGAGCAAACCTCTCACCTCACGGGCGAAGACGAAACCCTGTTGAATCCCGGCACGAGCTCTCAAAACTTCGTTACTTATCCTCAGCGGGGTCCGAAATGGGCGGCTGGAGGAAACAGGGAGACTTACATTCCGTCCCGGGTGGTTCGCTCTCTGCTCGCCCTCAACACTATACCATCCGTTTCAACCCTTGAATGGTCTGCACTTCAGATGGAACAAAGAGATTTTTGGCTCTTTGTTGTAGCAGACTCACTGTTGCTCTCCCATTCTAGGCCTAGGAACAGTGCCCGTTTAGTAGAGGACAAGGGGAGACTAAGGACGCTTTGTATCTCTGCTCGCCCCCAACTTCGGCCACATTTTTGTATCATTAAGCCACTTCTCTACGATGGTTCAGGGCCTCGCTTTCAACATTCGAACAGCAACAGCGGTGCTTTTTGGGAGAGAGATATCTGTTGGAAAGCTGTTATTTTTGTTTTTTCTGTACTTCGGTCTTTCATAACTACCAAATAAGGACACTTTTCTCATGCACGTGAGTACTGGCATCGACACGGCGATCCCTTTTGGACAGACAGATCCCTGTTGGTTGCTCATTGGTTGTAATGAAGCAGATACTCTATTATTCCTTTCCAGATATACACACAGTAGCATATATTACACTGTTTTTGTCCAATTTTCAAAACAAAGAGACCACATTTTCCGGTTTGTTATCCATTTCTGAAATAAATTTTGCCTTAGTGCTGCTCCTTCGTAATTAACAATACCTATACTGCCGAGTTGAAATCCTCGAAACCACATTCTGAAAAAGGAATATTGGTTCTCAACCCATCCATGAATGAGCAAGGCCTCATTTGCGTCGGGGGTCGTTTGGGTCACGCAGGCGTCCCAGAATCCCAAAAACACCTCATACTTCTCCCTGAAAAGAATTGTGTAGTCTTCCCCTTACTCAAAAAATAACATATACATTCTGGCAGAAGTTTTCCTGGCTACAACCGTCGTTTCAGAAAAGATGGACTGTAAAATAACTCAATCGGTTGCAAAATCGGCCAAGATGGCTGTCCCTTCAAAAACTTTGAAATTAACGAGTTAGTTTCAGTAGAGGAAGATTATGTCCCACCACTCAGGTGACCATTGGCTCGAATTGTGGAAATTATTCCTGGATGTGACCAAAAGGTCAGTGCCTTCAAACTCCGCACCAACGAAGGTGTCTATGCCAGGCCAAGCACTATGGTCTGTCCGTTGCCTGGTGCAACTCTGCGAATGTAATGCAATTTAAGCTTTGATTTTACTCTTTTCTTTTTATTTCGCGTTAGTTTTCTTTCTTCTCGTTAGTTTTTCTTAATTTTTGCTAATTCCGAGAAATAAACCAGGTGGGAATAGGTTGGAATCACTGCTTCCAACAAGCTTGCGACCTTTATCGATCAACCGTTTCCCATTCCTAGTATCCTTAAACCTGTCTGAACTAACTGTAATAATATTTTTACGTTGTCGATTGTTGGGAATATATGGCCATTCTCGACAAGCTAAAAACATTACATGTGGAATCAAAAGGAACAAAGCTCAACTATCTGGAGTCCACTGAAGTTTATAAATTGGTACAGAGAAACATTCTTGCGATAATGAATGATCAAACTGATCTATGTTTTTCCGAAATTTTCAATGCATTCCAATTCTATCCTCATAATTAGCATTCTACCCTCATAATTAGCCAAAATTTTTTATTTTTTCTAACATCTGTTCGAGACAAAATTTCTGTAACTCTCACTTTTTTATTATCACTACGTTGTACCTGAATCTACATAAAATACCCTGTAGTATGTGCTTAAGTGTCAGTTGCCTGAAGCTCGAGACTAAGTTGCAAAAATGGAAACCTTACATATTGTAAAACATCTGAAAATTGTTGATAGTAAACCATAGTAATAAAAAATTTGTTTTAGTTATGATCAACTACCAAATAGTTACGGTTGAAACATTTTAATATTCGTAATTTACATAGTGCCTAGAGTGTTTTTCTTGTGAATGTGTACCAAAAGTTTGAAGAAGAACTTCCCACTCTATGTTCTGTACATTTTCTGTAACCGAGATTTAAGGTCTACGCTTGAGTTCATTCACTTTTTTCCCTTTTCTCATAGATAGGAAGTTCGCCTGATGTACATACATTTAGAAATATAGTCTTTAAATAAACCACGTGTTCATTTATCCATAAACAAAGTTATTAAAAATTTGTGCTTCCACAAATTTAATAAATAACAGGTTATGGGACCAGAACTCGAAGTGCAATATTATTAAACTTACTCAGTTGTTTGTGATGGTTTAAATAGAACAATATCCTGTCGTGTAAGTTAATTTCACAAAAAAGCAATGGCCTTCAGTTCACTCATGAGCGTACCAAAACTTTTAGGACGTGAGAATTATGATGCTTCAGCAGCCGAGAATGTTTTTGTACATGAAGGCTTGGACAAATGCATCTACGGTAATGAGACGGACACTTCGACTATAATCAAAGCAAAGGCAAAGCTAGTTCTAACCATTGACCCATCGTTGTTCCCACATGTGAAGAATTCCAAGACAGCCAAACAGGTATGAACTCTCCCGAAGAAACTTTATGATGACAGCGAGTTCATGCAAAAAAAATGTCTTTTACGCACGCTGATATCCGCCAGATTAGTGTGGAGTCATACATCAATCAAATAGTCGAAACTTCCCAGAAGTTAAGAAGAACGGGATTTGACAATAATGAAATATGGGTAGCATCTCTATTGTTAGCTGTTTGCCCCCATGTAATACCCGTTGAGCATTCAGGTATGACCATTACAACAGATTCCATTGAAAAACTCCTAGATATGCAGACAGATGGTAATACTAACGGTAATAATGGTGCATTTTCTGTAAATAGAAAGTTTAATTACCGTAAGCAGTCGAAAGAGAGTGCAGGTAAAAATCGTGAAGACAAATCATCTGATGCTAAAGGATATGATAATTCTACTCGAGAAATGACACACTGGTTGAATTCAAACAAGAATATGATTTGCTACAAGTGTAAGAAGAATAGACACCATATGTCAAAATGTCCAAGTAAATTCGATGGTGGCTACAGTTCTGTATTCACGATAGGTGAATTTGATGTCACAGATTGATATTTTGACAGCGAAGCAAGTGCTGATTTGACAGCAAATAAACAATGGATAATTAACTCCAGGAATCCCGATTTGAAAGAAACTACTTCAGCCAATAGGACCAAAATTGCAGTTGAATATGCTGAAGATGTGAAAATTCATAAGTTTTAGAACCGTCAAGAAGTAATTGTTGCAACAGCTAACCTGAAAAATAATGTATACAAATTGAACATTTGAAATAATCATTCTTTATGTTTTCAGACAGTAAGCTCAGAAACCTGGCATAGAAGACTTGGTCATGTTAATAAAGGTTATCTACAGATGACAGCCAAAATAGTAGATGGGATCAACTACAGAAGCAAGAATAGGGTCGATAAATGTGAAGTACGTTGCAAAGGAAAGCAGGCCAAGTTACAATTTCCAAAAGAAGGTTCTCGTGCAAAAAATGTTCTTGAAATTATTCACAGCGACTTATGTGGACCAATGAAAACCCCTTCATTAGAAGGAGCAAAATATTTCCTCACCTTCATTGATGATTATTCAAGGATGTGCTTCATTTACTTTTTGAAGACTAAGGACGGGATATTCGAAAAATTCAAGATCTTCAAAAGCTTGGTGGAAAAACAACAGAACAGCAGAATTAAGGTGCCAAAAAGCGATAAAGGGACCGAATAATGCAATAAAGATTTAGATACATACGTGCAACATTCCGCCATCATCAAACAGCAAACAGCCACACTCCTGAATAAAACGGATTCGTGGAAAGATTCTACAGAACGCTTGTTGAAAAGGCAAGATGTCTTTTGAAATGAAAACAATAATTGTTTATTCAACACTTTTATTCAGTAACTGATGAAGCGTTTCGTTAACATTGTAACTTCTTCAGATCATACAGACTACTGATTTGTAAACAAATTGTCTTGTATTTACATACATTTTTCAACATATTATCAAGTATTTGAACGAAACGGGGAAAATTTTTGAAATTACAAAACTTTTACTTCATCATTGAATGTAATTGATAGCTTATTATGAGATGTTTCTCATCACATCAATTACCACCTAAAGTAATTAAGATACCATTAAACCCTACTCAAGATATTGTAATGAGCCACCTCTTTGTGAGAGGTGGTTGGATGGAAAATATAACTATTATATTATTGACTTATTTACGAATGGGGTGCGAACCAATCCTAGTCGAGCGGTCCTAGGAAGGGTACGGCCTTCGCGAAAATAGAAGGTCTTTTATGTTAATAAATTTTCTTTGTGTTAATTAAAACGGTAATGAAACTCAATTATGGATTTTGAGAAGTATAATGATAAAGTGTGCGAAAATACAACAGTTTTATCAATCCTAAAATCAATAAAATTTAAGTGAAGATGACACATTGAATAATTAAGGATAGGGCGATGCGGATCCTTTAAGTACTACGAATCATTTATATAATTCTTAATGCTGTTTAAATTATTCAAACATAACAATTACGAATCTACTTCTTAATTTCTGACTCTACTTTAATTAGACAATTTGAACCTGAACAATATACCAAAATTTTTAGATACTCCTTACCCCTAGACTCCAAGACCATAGATTCAAAACAAAACTGGGCACACGCAATTTTCTACAAGAAACGACCTATTTCACACGAACAATAAACGATAAAGAGCGACTGCCGGTACTCTTTAATTCCTTGGTCCCGGAACTTAGCACTATATTCAACTTCTCTAATTCTTCTAACTCAATTCTCAAACTTCAAAATTATTATAATAATGCTAAATTCTTAAACCAATTCAAGCCTCGCATCATGATCTTTCTCGACGATCTTACTAGTTTTTCCGGCGTGTCAAGACTCTCTAACTAACTCTCTTTTGGCACTTTTAATACCTCCCACACGTCGGTTTTCTCCTTCCAAATTTTTGATCGGTTCACCCGCTCAAAATTGCAACTTAGTACTCTTCAAACTTTCAGCTCTTTGTCGAGCCAAACGTGTTAATTTCGACGTCAGCATTTTTCTCTGAAAGAAATATGCTTACTTTTCGTACAATCAGCTCTTATGAACATTTTAATGTGTAGTTTGTTATTATAATATATAGGCCAGAGTAAAATAATTTCCTTTCTTGAAGCCGCCGTACGTGCGTGCCTCGAAAGCGAATTCCTAAGTTTAACATTAAGTTCTTCTTCTGAAGATTAGAAAAAACAAATTAATTCTGGGGAATTGAACCTCTCGTTGAATTTGCTTTTGTTCAGTGAATTAATCCCCGTATCATTACAGCCTCTTCATGAATTCTGAACGTTTTTGGTTTACCACATCATGAGCAAAATCCCGACCGTTGAGATTCCAAGTATTATACTAATGCCCAATAAAGTAGTTAACATCAAATTACACAGAATTCGGTTACTCAAACAGATTGAATAAAGGCGATTTATTTATATCTAATTGATCATTTAATGAAACACCTTTATGCTTCTCTGTGTTTATTTCTACCATTTCCCAATAATAGAGTTGTAAGCTTTCATCTACGTATTATCATTATACATAAAATTCACAAAAATTCTGTTTAAGCAACCGAATTCTTGGTAATTTTATGTTGATTGCTTCAGCAGGCACTAGTATAATACTTGGAATTTCAACGGTCGGGATTTTGCTCATATCTTGCGTGGGGTATAATGCTATCTTGATTACTTTAGGTAGTAATTGATGAGATATGAAACATCTAGTTATCAATTACATTTAATTACAAAGTAATGGGTTTGTAATTTCAAAACTTTTCCCCGTTTCGTTCAAATACTTGATAATAAGTTGAAAAATGGTTTTAAATGCAAGAGAGTTTGTTAAGAAATCAGTAGTCTGTATGATCTAAAGAAGTTACAATGTTAACGAAACGCGTCATCAGTTACTCAATAAAAGTGTAATATGAACAATTATTGTTTTCATTTCATTTGATATGGATTTACACCAATTAAAAGCCACTAACATTTCATATTTGAGATGTCCTTTGTTTTGATAATAATTTAGGTAAGTCTCTTTGGGCCGAATCTTGTAATACGGCTTGCTACTTGAAGAATCGTTCTTCTAGTTGAAATATATCATCAGTAGTCTCGTAGATCACACAGTGTCTCCACTCGCTCTAGCGAGCTGCTCTGTAGAGCAACGAGTACGGGTATTTATACGTGGAGAAGGTGGGACAGGAGTAGGTGTGGGAGTGGTGGTAGAAGTCCTTTGTTGGAGTACTATTGTTATGGGAAGGAAAATGGGATGACAAAACGCCTGACCTACACATGGAAGCCTACCTAAAACAATAGTACCCCCACATAGGATTTCTTTGGCATTTCCTTTATCTGCCGGAGGAAAAATAATATCAGAACTAGTGCGGAGATTTATGAGGCATGATTTTTCAGAAAGTGTAAAGTTGGGGAAGTTTCACTCATCTCAAGTTGGTTGCGATGTCTTGCATTGTTTCTTTGGCTTGGTTTTTCGCAAGATGGTATAAATTACTTTCCACTTGAGTTATGATATTATGCTGGAACTGATTGAGAAATTGAAACCTTTGGACAAAATTATTTGAGTCGTTCGTTCGACTGGGGTGTCAGAAAATATATGCACATAGTATCTTATTCTTCGAAGACGGGATGGATGGCGCTTTGGACTTTAGTATTGAAAACATTTTATTGCTTTGGGTTTTGATTTTCTTAGCATCAATAAAATCTGCCTTTTCTTCCAATATCATCAGGAATTTATTCCATATAAAGGGATGGATTTCGGCAAGGGATAATCGCCTGAATTGGTCCTAGAACGACAAATTGGTGCTATCAAGATTGCGCCTTTTACTATGAATCATTTTTCGGATTAGCACAAGACTACACGTTTTAAGGATATGTGCAGCTGAATGAGATTTATCGTGAGGTTTTAATACAAAACATTTGGGAATAATCTCGTTGTCTCTGCATGCCCTTAGAAAGGCAAGATCTCCGTGCAGTTTGGACTTCCGGATTAGAAGTGAAGAAAAATTATTCGATGATTTCAAAATATCCTTCCTATAGAGGCGTGAAATGTGATGAGTTTCCGCGGCTGGTCATATTCGAAATATGAAGATAATATGACCAGCCGCAAAAACTTATTCGAACACATTTCAAGCCTCTTCGGGGAGAATATTTTGAAATCATCGAAGATTCATTTTCCATTTCTAATCCGGAAATCATTATCCACATTATATATGTGGAGGCGTGAGCTTCCATCATATACGAGAGAATGTCATCCATACATAAATAATTTTCTATGTTTATTTATTTATTTACGAAAACGAATAGCAAAAGTTATTACAACCAAATACAATATTCACATAATCACATTTAAATCATACAATCTTCTGAAGAAATAGTAATAACCATTGTACATAATGAATTTTTCATTCACATTGTCCTTGTTTTAGTAGGAATCGTAAAATTTCTGCAGTTTATTACTTACCCCGAGAAAATTTGTTACGTTATCACCGTATATGCATGGCAAAGGACATCGTAGAAAAATGAACCGTGGGGCTGCCAAGAAGGCAGTAGATAGATCGCTCGTTAGTTTTATATGTACTGCTTTAATAGTCATATAAACGAAAATGCAGATGTAACATTGCATGGAGCCTTCCGGAAATTAAAGGATTTAATCATTAATGAATCGTAATTTTGAACCACTTTTGAGGATACTCCTGTAGCAAAAATTTGAAGCCTTGGCAGATTGGCAATCATTCAACGAGGGCGTTTGGGTCCGAATTCACAACATACGATACATTCATTCATTATTTGCTTCAGTTCTTTCAGCATATTCAATGCTCAATATCTGAACTGAATGTTGGAGGAAACAGTTTGAAATCCAGCATGTGCTAAATTCTTCTATTTCAATATTATCATTAATCTGTTATTCTATCTGTTTATTCATCAAATAAACTTTATAATAATTATTATTATCTCAATATGTAACTACTAAATAGAAGAATTATTGAATTTTTCATGTTCTGCTGTTTACTTGATGTTCATGGTGAGTGCAGAGAATTAAATTTATTACAATACTCGATGACGAGGTTGTGCGAGTTCTGAATTTCAGAAACTTTGAGTTGATCTCACATTTTTTTTATCAAACAATCTACTCTTTTTTCTAAAACAAACTTCCAAACTATGGGAATGTCTTATAGCAAATGCAAAAGAATCGCCAAGCAATTACTCATGAGTCAATAGGCAAATTGATTTGTAAATATCCTTTCCTTCAGAAATGTGGTGATTTCCTTTGGAAATACCTTTTACGCTCATTCTTCATGAGGTAATAAGTGATTCAGCACTTCTGTTAAGGCACAAACTCCCGCCACACTATGTAATATCATGTGCAAATCACTTACGCATGTACATCCTATAATATTTAAGTATTATTGTATAATGCATAATCTGTATACTGTGGTTGCTTCCAAAATAATTGAGTTCCTCTGTGGAAGAAGGATAACCACAGAAACCATAAACTTAATTTCTTGTTATTTTCGATATTCCAAATCAAGTCTCTCTAAAACATTCCAAAACACTCAACACATGAGTCTCCTTGAGACAGTCAGTCACACAGCTCCACATAGCAGAAGTTCAGTAAGTAAATTCTGCATACTTTAATCAGTCTATGACACATATTTTATATATATTTCAATATATTTTCTACACTTGTTGAAGTGTAGTATTCATTCAATCCTTGATACCAGGTATATATATATATATATTCTTATACTGTCCACATTATCAGTTTTTTACTCTATTTATATTAGTTATATCTAATGATAGTTATCCCTGACACAAGGTATATACATACAATATTCATATTGGTTATATCTTCAGAGATGCAATGCAACGTTGATTTGGAAATAAATAGTTTATTCTGATATATTGGCAATATTTCTAATCAACTCCCTAATGTCTAGGCAATTTCAATCACATTGAAATACTATTTGCAATGAACTAATTGCGAATTTGTAACCTCAATTTCTTCTCTCAAATTCTGTATCTCAATTATCTAATTCAACTTCTATCGATCTATTTCAACAAACTCACCGGAATAAATTTGTGATTGAAGAACTGAATCAAAATCCAATTCTCGGTCAATCAGATAACCCTTAAAAATCAACGATTTGTACTACGCGTCTAAAATGTCGGAAGATTGTCGAAAAGATCTGATTAAACATTACTGCCCGAATGCTACCGAAAAAGAGAATCTTTTCCGGTAAGTAGTTCTTTTTAAACCCTCGGTAAAAACGGCGTACCCATGTCATGAAAAATTCACGTCAAATTCTTGTAGAGGCAGAAATTCGCTGTCTGGTGAAACTTGACGTCATATTTTTCTAGACCGCGATCTGAAGAATTTATTAAAACTGGCCTCTTATCAATTTCTCATTCTTTTTTTACCTAATTTAACCTAAAAAGCGGCGAAAAAACTACATATAGCATTTTTATATCTGCGGCATGTAACATTTCCGCGTCTTCCATACGTAGATGTATAAAAAAAGACGCATAAAGGAAAAAAAATGCTGATTAACACGATTTCAATTTAACATCCTTCCGCTGCTGTGGAACGAGATTAGAGCTGATGTTGATGGGTTGTGGTAGTCGCATGCAGGGCGGTCACTGTGGGTTGAAGAGTTGATACTGGGGCTCTGGTGGTGGTGTATCGGAGCGCTACCATGGTTTCCTGGCGCGGCCTGGATCTTACTGTACTGACGGGTGTGGTAATCCCGCATTACCGTAATTGGCTTCAGCAAGGCCTGGGTTTCCAAGGCCCTAAAGTTGCAAGGAAATGCGTTCCCAAAGCCCTAAAGTTGCAAGGGAATGCGTTCCCAAGGCAAGTCTCAGCAATGACGCTATGATTGCTACCACAGTGGTTGAAAGCCAGCAAGCTGGGCTAGAGGAGTTCTGTCCCTTCGGCGTCTGAGTTGCGTATTCCAACTCGGGAGCTATCCTGCATAGTTAGAAGAGGTTTGGATAGTGCTTCACCCTTTGCCAGAGGGGGCCTATGTCTTGGAAGCTGAAGCCAAACTGGAAGTTGCGAATATATCGCGGCAAGCTCATTCGGCGTATCCTAATCCCGCGCCCATGGGGGCTGTGATCGTAGGCCTGAGGGCAGTTACGTCACATTAAGCAACCTTACTTCCTTCCTTAACATCCGATCGTAAACAAATAAGAAGTATGAGGTATGCAAGTAAATTAACCTGCCTCGAATTTTGCGTGCACCGGCCTTCAAAAGGATAACGGCCACTCGATCGGAATTAACGATCTTTCCGGCAAAAGAGATCTTACGCGTATCGGGTGCTCTCGAAAAATAACGATCTTCGTTACATGATGATCTCGCGTTGAAGAACGAAAGGACCATCAAATCAAACAGTATATATACCTTACCACCCCATTAAACAATAACAGTATAACTGAAATAGAAATTGAACAGCGAACAAATAAAAGAAATATATTCATTGGGCATTAATTTAAGTACTTTTTTTCAAGGAAATAAATGGACAGAATTTAAAAACTCTTCTTCATGTGTTGGAAATGTATTTCTGGAGGAGATCGTTAGGGGTCTCAAGAATGCACAAAATAAGGAATGTATACATAAAAGAAATAATGGGTGTGGAAAGAATAATGAGAGGTAACATCAAAGAGCACAATTTATGAACATGTGCAGGGAATGAAAGACAAACGAATTGCTAAACAAGCGTTGATCAGGATACCCCCAACAATTTTATCTCGAACTGTTTCGAGGTTAATAAAGATTGAAGCAAATGGGAAACTAATGAAAATGAAGATTTAAATTAGTTGAAATGTCCTCCATTTCAATAAGCAAACAGAAAAAAAATTGTCTATATTGCTGATGAAGGCCGAAACCTGGAAAAAAATAGATTGAAATAATAGTCTGTCAGAGCTACAACTTCGAAAAACCTTTCGTTTATATATTACGCATCCTATAGACTAAGAAAGCAGTTGATTTGATCATTATAAAAGCTCGCTGTATTTAATTCAATTATTTCATCAGTGTTGCACCATCAACCTTGTTTGCCAATACATTTTGGCATAACAGATAACAGATTAAAAAGACGAGTTGGTGGCGTTTTCAGACCTGGATCTCATTGAAAATACAGATGGAGACGTGGCAACAGTTTTTGGTGAATTATATCGACCAATATGAAAAACCGATTTGTTACTGAATTGTTTCAGCCGTTACTATTTGATAGTTGATCATAATTAAAACAAATTGTAGAAATTACTATGTTTAACTACCAAAAAAATATAAATTACACATTTTCTTGTGACTCGAGTTTCGTGAAATGAACTATCCCATCATCAGACAACTGAAGACCTAACAGTGGTACAGTGGTATTTAAACAAAAGTGATCAATATTTTGAATATTTCAACAGATTCAGAGATTAGTGGTACAGAGGTTTACAATCGGAACGTGATAAAAAACCGGGTTCTACCAGATATCGGAATGTCGGCAATCGACAAAGGTTGTTAAACAGATGGTACCCATTTAAATATCTCGAATAATTTTTGGGGTTACATAGCTCCGTACAGTCATTCATTATTTTTTACATTATTTTTATTGTGAACGAATTTGAAAATTTCAATAATCCAGTTTCTTATCTTTTGAATCTACATGTTAAATTTTTTTAAGATTTTCTTTTGTCGAAAGGAACTGCTGTTTTCTAAAGAATGAGTGGCAAAAGTTGAATTTTTCTTTACTTTTCATTAAATTCATTTTCTGTTTGTTGAAAAAGGTTTCAAACAGATGTTCCTTTTTAAATATCTCAAATATTTTCGATTCACATAGCTCCGTACAGTCATTCATTATTTTTATATATCAAATTTTCAAATTAGTTCACAATAACAATAATGTAAAAATAATAAATATGTACGGAGCTATGTAAGTCGAAATCATTTGAGATATTTAAAAAGTAACATCTGTTTAAAACCTTTTTCAACGAACATAAAATGAATTTAATAAAAAGTAAACAAAAATTCAACTTTTGTCACTCATTCTTTAGAAAACAGTAATTCCTTTCGACAAAAAAAATCTTAAGAAAATTTTACATGTAGATTCAAAAGAAAAGAAACTTGATTATTGAAATTTTCAAATTCGTTCACAATAAAAATAATGTATTATAAAAATTAATGAATGACTGTATTATTATATGGAGCTTTGTAAATCCAAATATTCGAGATATACAACAAAATAATGTAAAAATAATGAATGACTGTAGGGAGCTAAGTAACCCTAAAAATTATTTGAGAAAATAGTAATACATCCATCCAATATTATTTAAGTTATTTAAATGGATAACATCTGTTTAACAACCTTCTTTGTCGATTGTCGACATTCCGATATCTGTTAGATGGCCCCTCTTTTTAACCCGGTTTTTTATCACGTTCCGATTGTAAACCTCTGTACCACTAATCTCTGAATCTGTTGAAATATTCAAAATATTGATCACTTTTGTTTAAATACCACTGTACCACTGTTAGGTCTTCAGTTGTCTGATGATGGGATAGTTCATTTCCCGAAAGTCTAGTCACAAGAAAATGTGTAATATATATTTATTTTGTAGTAAAACATAGCAATTTCTACAATTTGTTTTCACTGATTTGTTGGCAAAATTTGATTTTCGCGTCATATTTTCCAGCGAGACAATTCAAAATTACATTTCTGCAACTTAAGTTGTTGACGAAAAGTTTCGGGAGTACTCCACTCTGCAAATATGTAATTGCTAACGTGTTCCTAAATAGTTCTGCTGATAAATGTAGAAAAAACATGGTTCAAAATTGAACGTGAAACGCTACATTACTGAAACTATGAAGCTTCGACACAAATCTTATGTATAGATCAGATTTGTGGCAAAGCTTCACTGAACATTTTGAAATGAAGCCAAGATAAAGGATTGACTGGTGTGCTAGAATTCCTATAAGTTTCAGTTCCGAACAAGAATATTTCATTTTATTTTATATAATATTTTGTTAAACTTTAAATGTATATCGTCTTTATTAGAAAATCATTCAGAATTCCATTATACTATAAATTACCAAGATAATTGTTTCGTAGATGTGTATTGCAGTTGCAGAGAATTTTATATAAATCCTTCCAAGCTATTAAAATATTAAATATGAAATATCCACTCTTGGCAGTGACAGCCAGATACGGAATATCGTGATTAGCATAAAGTCTGTCTGTGAATTCTTTCTGGCACGAGTATTTCGTAGCCCATACAGCTGTGAAAATCGAAAACGCAAGATTGCTGAAGCAATATCCCCTAATCATTCCCGAGTCTTTCCAATTCGTCCGATTCAAACGTTATTTCCAGGACCTGCATCCCGACCCACTTCCGCCACAATGTCGCTTGAATTACGTTCTTGTTCCCGACTTGCTAGACAACTTTTTTGCGGTTATTGCTTTGCAGGGACCCCTGGAGTCATTCGTAAGGTCCATTTGGCAAAAAGTAAATTTTTCGACAACCGTTTTTCATTCCACAGAGATGGGATTGGGGTGTTGGTTGTTTGCTTAGATTCCATGCGATTTTGGTCGGAAAGTGACTTGTAAATCAGAAAAGGGTTTGTGGGATATGGATTTACTTTCTTCCACGAATAATTCTCTTTGTGAAATATGAAAGGCTTTTCTTTGTTTATTTCATGGAATTCACAATTTCTACGAAAATCATTCTAACCGTTTCCAACATTGCAATATCAGATAAAAAATGGATTTGGAATTTTAAATGATGTTTCATTATAAAAACTACAATAGGATTTAAATACTTACAACCAAAGATATATGAAATTATTATTCTTATATGGAAATTATTTCACAAAATATACAGAAACACACGAGAAAATTTTATTTTTATTGCCAAAAATTGTTTCGTAGAGAATAATTCTATTATTTGCCGTATGAATATTCTGTGAATCTGAAAATAACATAGCATATTTTTTCATTATAATCGAAAAATTTAAATGAATTTTCTTTCGTGGGACAATGAGTAGTCGGAATGTGTCTTTTGAGGGAAACAGCTGAAGTTTCTTCAGATATTTTACTTGGGTGATAGAATTATCTCAGAGTATTGTTTACTGGGTTATTGACTGACAAATCTGTGGTTCCAAAGTTTATTAAGAAGACAAGCCAAATCGATTCGAATAAACGATATAAAGATGAAATTTTTTTTGTTTTCGATAGTGATAATGCACCCATAAAGAACTTCTATGCAATGAGGCCTTATGTTTGGATTTAGGGTATGCTTTTTGAGAGTTTTTCTGTTTATCCAGAATAAAGTTTCACCTCATGCCTACTAGCAAAGGCCCCTACAATTTCCCAGAAGAATTTGAGAATATCAAACTGACCTGCTAGTTCCTCCAACAATAGTCCCATTGAACATTTATATGATATGTCAAATAAGGTAAATGCTGTCAGAAACACTAAACACTCTTTCAAGCAGTTGAAGAAGGAATACAGTTATTAAAGAACTGTCTCTTTAAAGCATACCCTTGCGATTGCATATCGTTAAGAGAAAGATATTTTGGTTAGAGTTGATTTTATATATCTATTAATCTCACTGATATTATGTGAAGAATTTCATTCTATTTTTGATAATTTTTCAATATCATGTTGAAATATTATAACATGCAGCAACATTTCATGGGGTGCAACTTTGGTTGTATGTTCCTGATAATTCGATTTTGTTAGGCACTGCCGATGGCTCAGTGGTAGGAGCACAGAACTCGTAGCCAAGAGTTCGTGGGTTCAAGTCCTGTTCAGGTGGGAAAGAAATTTGCCAGTTGGACAGCTTTCGGCCACCATTTCACTGTTGGGTCGAAAATTAACAGTGCTGTGACCTAAAGTGGCGTAAGATCGCAGTTACAAAGCCTACTCAGAACACAACTGAACTCTTTACTCGCACAAGCTGAAAAATCTTCTGGGGGATCTCCACAGAATATCTAGAAGTATAAGGATGATATAATATAATATAATATGATATGATATGATACAATATAATATATAAAATGCTCCAAGAAAATGGTAAAGATACCTTCTCGCCAAAGCATTTCGATAGTCTTTTTGGTTTTTAGATTTTCTCCTCAGCAGACGGGCTCTAATTCTAGCCTATCAAAATCCTCAAAAGTCAACAATCGCTCAAGTAACGGCATTAACTCTCTGCTGTTCGAACGAAAAGGTTATATTATATTATATATATTATATATATATAATATTCACTCAACTCAAGGAATAACCTGCTTTCCGGGGCACACGTCTCATCTATAATTACTTGGTTTCTCTACTCCAGTCCGGTCAGTTGAAGAAGTATTCTCTCAGTAACACAAAACCGTTTCATTCCGCACTCAAAGAAACAACTCTATTCGCATTAATTGTAACTTCTCAATTTTAATTTCGAGTATCATTTTCGTTCCCATTCTAGTAATAATAAAATACCACAATAAGAGGCTCAAAAGTGAATGTATCATCTGAAATATTTATACTTGTGATTAGGTTTAGTAAATTTTTGAAGTGAACCCAAGTTAACTGAATAAAAGTGAACAACGGTGAAAAGATCCAGCGATCTACTCCTTTACGAGTAATTTAGTGTTTTTGTTGAAATTATATTGATGAACAGAGCGTGAATATTTAAAACACAGTTGAATTCATAAAACACTTCATTCACTTTTATACACATCTAAACCACAACTCGTAATACATCTAAAAGTACTTATAGATACCAAATTTAAGTAACGCCAACAGCGATTGACTAGGATTAGAATTGCAATAACGCTATCATCTGTAGGTTGGCGGCTACAGAAGATCACAGTTGACAAAGTGGTAGTTCAGTTTTCTTCCGTAAACATACATTGGCCTCTCAGACAAAGCAACATTATTACGCTCCCTCCCTTTGTCGGAAATATCTGGCCATTATCTGAAAAGAAATATTTTTAAAAACCAGAATATACCTCAATTTAATGAATCTCTAATTCATTTCCACCAAAATGTTTGTACTACTACAACAATTGTTTCACTACGATTTTCAGGTATTACATTGTAGTGTCTGCCACATCGTGGTGAAACAATTCAAACAACATTTTTGTGGAAATGAATTACTGTTTCATATACATTTTTCTAATTACAATGAGTTTTCACCAAGTAAAGACCGAATCAATCAAATAAATCTCTAATTCCATCAAACTTTATGATGGCTTTGCTGATTTGAAATCAAATCCAATATACTTTTTCTTACATTTTGACATCTATCTCTAATCCATCTTAATATTCCTTTGAGGAGAGCTGTCTCAACATCCAGTTGATACGAACACAAGTCAAGCTTGTTTATTATTGCAAATGTAGTTCTGATTACCAGAAGTCTCAGTCAACTTCTTGTTACCTCTTAAATAAATTTTCATGCATCACGTGATTGCCAACTTACTTAATAAAATCTTCTACAGAATGATTATTGGGAAACTGTAATGGGAAACAGTACTTTTCTCACGGTAATTTGGAGAACTTTATCCAAAAAGTAAATTGTTGGCATACATCACTCGTAGTGAAGTATACAATTTTCCTAATGTTTTCATTTATACTATTGTCTGACTACAGGTATGCAGTTGGCATAACAGCTCTTTAAGATTTTCATCTGGAAGTTTATCTACAACGTGTATGTATTCAGCATAAGCTGTCACATACAGTTCAAGATTTAAAGTATCACCAGCTAGCTCGTTATAAATGGGCGCACCTTCTTTAAACAGGATTTCAAAGTGATACACTTAACTCAGGGTGTGGGAGATTTACAATTTAAAGAAGGAAATACAACCACAAATGATTAATTAAAATATAACAAACTGTATGCTCATTGAAATGGGATAAAGAATGAATGTGTGCTTTTACGAATACGTTCAGTATTGTTAACAATGTCAATAATACAAGATGGTATTTAATTTCTTTAAATGGATGATCTATTTACTGACTGTTCTGTCATCTAACTTCTTAAAACTACTTAAGGTCAATTTACTATTTATATGATCAATGAGTCTGTGACAAAATCAGAGTATCCTATTCTACAAGGGCAGATCCATACCTATCATAAAAGTCACTCTCCTCTATATGTTAATTTTTATGGTCAGCCATTCTTGTGCCACCTTCTTAAGGATATGCTGATTATTCTGCTCTTTCAAACGTTCCTCATCTATGTTCATTAAATATCTGAAGGTTATATTTAATGAGTACATTCATTATAACATTAGTGTCTCCAGTTGATTATACCTAAATCTCCAGATTGATTAAACATCTAATTTGCATTTTCAGTCAGTACATTCAATTGTACTAGTACTAGTTCTAGTACCAGAATTTACATCTAGTTTCATCTGATTTGCATCTTTATTGAATACATGCCTACATTCGACTGTACTTGTAATACTGTAAAGTAAAAATATATTCAACCTGGATTTGAATCACTCTAGCCATCTTTTTAAAGACCTTTCCTCTGAATTGATCCAACTTGTAGATCATTATGAATTATTTCCTACCATCTTATCTTTTAATAATTCAATATATTCTTGAAACTTCATCGAAAATCTGAATATTTTACAGTATTCTACTTTTCTTCCAATTTTGGTTGGCATAAAAATGGAACAAACCATAGGAATGACTGTGAAAGATAGATTTTTTGTCTCAAGTATGAAAACTTTTGCCTTGGGACATTAATTCTCTTTTGCTTCTACTAAGTCTTGACCTTTCACGTATCTGTCATCCATAGTATGGAATTGAGTTCTACGATTGCATTCATCTGAGGAGCTCTCGTAACAGACTAGTCCATGTTCTGCCATATATTTCGGGATTTATGAAACAAAAATATTTATATCATGTATTAAGAACTTTTCTTGTGTTATAAGCACTTAGTTCATCTCCTAATATCATCTAATATCAGCTATAAGATAGAAATATTTGTTTCGTGCTTCTGAATTGCCTCAAATGCACAGCAATCCTTGGAAATTTTAAGTATCAAGCAGCACCACCAAGTAAATGTACAACCTTCTTCAACTTGTGGTTCATGGACGGCAATGACTACTTATTGAAATTGGTTTGGGCAAATTGTACATAAATTGCATACATGCCTGAATCCTATGAAATCCCTAGCTCACAAACATACAGAAACCGCACACCAAGTTTTGTATGAATTAAGCCCCAGAACATTTATTTTCTACCAAACTTATGAATTTATACAAGTTGGGGTAAAAGAAGAGATTTCAGTATTGAATTATTCTCAATACATCATAGATCTAACACACCATCATCTAAATTTTTAAACACCAAAGTGTTTCAATTCATAAAACTGTTTTAATGCATAAGAGATCAATTAGTTGATCATCTTAGCTTCAAAGCTTTTAATTGTTTTCCTACATAAAATCTCTGAAAGACCATTATCTGAACTTTCAATCAATAAAATGTATAAAACTTATATTAGTTATAGATATTAGTTATATGTGAACTTCTTACCTCTTTATTTCAATGGATCAAATTTCCAGGAGACAATCATCTAAACTTCCAACCTTTCAGTTGTTTCATTGGATGAAACTTCCAAAATCTTAATTATTTTAATGGATAAAACTTTCCAAAAGATACACATCTAATATTCCAACCTCTCAATTGTTTTATTGCATGAAATTTACAAAACACAATCATGTTAACTTCCAACCTTTCCATAGTTCTACATGAAAGATCGAAAGTCTTAATTATTTTAATGATAATTTTGGATAAAACATTCCAAACAGTCATCTTCACTTTCAACCTCTAAATTGTTTTATTGGGAAAAACTTCCGAAAAGAAAATCATCTTCACTTTTAAGCTCTAAATTGTTATATTGGATAAAATTTCCAAACGATAAACATCAGAGCTTACGAACTCTTGATTGTTTAAATGGATCTAACTAACAAAATCCATTCTCTGAACAGTGTGAGTTACCTGTGTCCATTTATCCTCTCAATTGTTTCAATTCACAAAATATTCCAAATTAAATCCTAAGTGTGTAAACCATAAACTGAATCTTCTAGTTTCTCACTTCTTGCATGTATATGAAAAAGGAACCCCATAAAATTCATCACATACTGGAAGTCTAGTGTAATCTTAAACTGAAGTGCAAACTCACATCTATCGTTTGTAACTTCAGTATTCACACAAATAAACACCAGCATCTAAGATTTTAAAAACGCAGTGAAGCGTGCACTGGCCCTGATGAACCTGTTGGAATTATTATCGTGGATATTTAAAATACAGTTGAATTTATAAAACTCTTTATTCACTTTTATACACATCTAAACCACAACTGGTAATACATCTAAAAGTACTCGTAGATAGCAAATCTAAATGACGCTAACAGCGATTGACTAGGGTTGGAATTCAATAACGCCATCATCTATGTTTGGCGCCTACAGAAGATCACAGATAGTTGACAGAATGGTGGTTCAGTTTTCTTCCGTGAACATACATTGTTCTCTCAGACAAAGCAACATTTTTACAGTTTTCACCAAAAACTCCTGAGAAAAGCTCCATCGCAATAATTACCTATACTACTTAATAATAATTAGACTGTAAATAAACGAATAATAGTCTATATCTCTACTATTTCCCTTAAAGATTGCTCATCTTAGAATTGGCGCACTATTTCATTAACGTTCCATCAATTACTAAAAAAGAATTCCAAAATATACATATATCTACAAAACGACGATTTCTTTGGGTCTCTATAAGAAACACATTCGGCTCAAAAAATCATTGGAATTTGGGGTCAAGTAAAAAACAGATGAACATAAAAAAATCATAAAGGGCCATTTCCAAGCAATCTTTTGAAGAAAATTTCTTCTTAGAATGAAATAATGCAGAAGTAATATAAAGTGATTGGATCATGAATATTATAATAAAATCCGACAGTCGATAAATGGAGTTGAATATTGATAAGTTACTAATTCAAATTGCTTAGTTTTATTCTTATTTTTTGCTGGGTATAAATGGTCTACGAAACATTGAATGAGGAAGGAAATCTAACACTACTTATTATCACATCTCTTAAAATTGCCGAGCGTACTTTCTTTCGTCTGATGAATGATAGCAGGAAAATTTAGCGTGATTAAATTAAAATTAGTTATTTTATTACCAATCAACAACTTCAAATCTTTGGATAACACATGCGAATGAAAGTTCAACTCAGAGAATTCTCGACAATATATTAGAATCTAAACATTTTACATAAATAACACTATAAACTCTAAATCATTCTAATTTCTATCAGGAATACAATGCAAAAGCATTAATTCCAAAAAAAAAACACGCATTAAGTGAATTCCTGGAAGCAAGATGGAGGATCGATATTCTCGCTCAAAGTAGAAACCACACACTTTCAAACATTTCAGAAGTTTGGAAATAGACAAAGTTCTGGTTGCTAGTTGAACTCAATCCATTTGTAGAATACCTGAGTTAGAATGACTCCCGATTTAATGCTGAAGTTTCAAATAGAGCTAGTAACATACTTTCAAATTCATTCGGATACTGATGATTAAAGTAAAACAACATAATTTTCGCTAATTTAACGGAAATTAGCGGAAATTAAGTTGTTTTATTTTAATCATCAAGATGTATTTTCGACAAGTAAAGACCGATACAATCAAACATTTCATTCTGATATTAGCTGAAAAATGTGAAATTAAAATATTTTTATCACTTAGCTCTTGCTGTAACTAACAGATACTCGTCTATACTAAATTAAGTGTTGAAAGAAAATGATACATTTATGCATTAGCATTTAACAAGCATGAGTTATAAAATTCTCTAATGAGAGTTTATGCAGATTTTTACCCAAAACCGATTTATAAGTTAGAACTGGGACGAAATTTCTTTAATAATTGTACAGTATATATCAAGTGGCAGCAGATTTACTGATAAGATGAGAAATATAAATCTGTCAGAACCACGAAGAAGTTTTTAGAATGCAAACAAGTCTCAGTGAAAACCAATGAGACAATATCCACTTCATTCTCTAGAAAACAGAGGTCAATTGATTGTTTTTTTTTTATTATTATATTGTATATTGATTTCTAGTAGAAGAAAATGGAAAAATTAGTCGAGCACTTGTGTTGGATTTTTATTCAGCAATTCAAATTTAGTTAGGAACCTGAATATCTCGCCTTACCTCATTAATGGGAAAATCGATCCAACAGTTTCCGAGTGGAACACATTCGAACATTCTCTTCATTTTCCCAATAGTTCATAAAAAAATATTCTGATTGAAATCCAATTTAGTATTTGAGTCTGTGAGTTGCGTTCAAAAATAGTCAGAAATGGTTTTTAAGTTTTTTTTCAGTTAAAATCTTAATTCAAAAATATTTTTGAAAGTAGTGTTCCTCTCGTTGTAAAATTGTTTCCAGATGTGAACTTACAAGGAGGCTCGTTCAAAAATTTGAAGAAAAATATTTTAAATATAAGAAAAACAAACAATCAGAAAAATATTTTTCTTACTACCTCGGTCGCAAATACGTGTTTAGGCTTCGATTACACAGCAGAAAGGCTAATTTTCGCTCGTACAGCAAATGTCGGTGCAGGCATAGATATTTTTCAATACACACGCGAATATTTTTGTATTTTCGACCGGGTAGCAAGAAAAATAGTATACACTACATGGGCAGAAAGAGAAGAGAGAGAAGAGAGTCCTGAACTGCGCGCAGTGCAGGAATCTCAACTTTCTGCCCTTGTAGTGTAATATACTATTAGATGTATGCGATTCTAAATTATCAAAAAGGTAATTTTGAAGATGTGCTACATAATTTCGAATAGTTTTTTGAATGATGCTTTCAAAGAAACGTAGTTTCGAAAAAATTATTGGGTAGTTTTGGAGTGGAATTTGGTTTTCATAATACCGTTATGAAACAGCGTTGTTTCCATCAACTGTTCATTAAGTATGATTAGTCAATATTCTATTTTCTCTTTGGATTCTTTTATTCCTTTTGAGACTGTGTTAATTTGTCTAGTAAATTGAAACAATGATTTCTAAGGCATTTATTTATTTTGATTCTGAAAAGTTTTCGAGAAATTTTTTTAAAATTTGTAGCAGGGTTAGTAGAATTAATTTGTTTGATATTTAAGATATTGAAAAAACCTTCTTCATAGTAAAAAAACCCTTTTTATTAATTATCATGAATTTTTGTGCACTTTTCCTAGGGAGTAGTGTGCAATCGGTTTGCCTAAATATCTGTTATTTGCTAATTTTCAACCAAAAAAACGGTCTCAAACGATTAAGTTCGGTACACTGATGAAGAATGTGATATCAAAAGCAATTCCGTCCGTAAACATTCTTACTTTTCAACGATGAAAGCTAGAGACTTTAAACATTCAAGGTTTGTTTTGACCCTGAATATCTCTTTGTTTGTGAATGGGCGAAATCGGACCAACAATTCCGCATTTATTTACATTTGGAAGGTTTCATTCTATTTATTTAAAAAAAAATTCGGTAAAACAGTCCTACAATTGAGTTCTAACTGACAGTTATTCCTGACGTTATGTCAGTACTTTTCACAATATTTTATTTTCACTATATACAATTTATATGAGGTAGACATTGGCTTATCTGAAATTTATTTGAATCAGTCTTTACTTGACGAAAATTAATTTCAATCAAATAAAATAATATAGAATATTTCATTTAGTGAAACTTATTTATTTTTTGAAAAGTGTTTCATATACTGTACGACGTCAAGGCTGTTGAGACTTGTTTTCCGTAATTTTTCCTTATCATGTTACTCATTAAGACTGGACCTTCTCAAGCTAAAACTCTGTACTCGATCCTTCATCATTTTTCCTAAAAGTTATTGAAGAATTAATTTTAGAGATTTAGTAGTATCACGTAATAACCTATATAGATCGATGATGCAGAAAGAAGAAACAGAATAGGTAACACTAAAACAATTTTTGGAAGATATACAGATTTATAGGCTGAAAATTGAATTATCGCATTATATGCCAGATTACTTACAAAGTGGAATAATAAAAAACATTTGTACAATTTATTAGATTACTACAATTTTTCGTCAACAATGTTTCTTCGTCAGGTCTAAAATTTGAACTAACTCAAAAAAATAACAACTTCACTCTCTAAATGGGTATGTTTGAAGCAAAAACTTGAAGAAATGTGGTACACTTATTTTTCGGAAATTCAGATAATCGTAAGATATATTGTGGCTAATTATAGGAAATACCTATCTAAGCAAAAATTTTTAACGGGAGATCTGTTCTTATTCATCTGATCATTGAGAAGAAATATAAGTTTTTGTACCTTTTAATTTAGACCGCTTTCAACAATGTGAGTCTAGTGCTTTTAATTTCATTCTCGATGGTTCATAATTATTGCTTAAATTATGTCCATATTCCTTCAAGTGACTGAAATATGTTGAAAGTAAGATGTCTAACATTCAACTCCTCTGGTGTTCGTGAATTCTCTTCTTTCACCTATATACAATGAGCATCACCTTCATTTTCGAGCGGTTTTGGCGTGGTTTTTTCGGTTTCGGCTCATTTTTTGCCACCCATTCCGATGATTGCTGGCTTGTAAGCATATCGTACTCGTAGACCCAGGTCTCATCACCAGTTATAATGCGTTCCATGATTGTAGAATCGGAATTACAGCGATCCAGCATGTCTGAAGCAACCTGTTCGCGATGACGTTTTTGAAGAAAATTCAGGTCTTTCGGTACGAGTCGTGCGGCCACCTTTCTCATGTCCAAAATATCAATCAAAATCATACGTGCGGACTCGTGGGATATCTTAAGATCATGTGCTATCTCTCTCAAGCTGGTACGACGGTTTTCCAGCACCCTTTCCTTAATTTTATCGACGTTATCTTCGATCGAAGCCGTCGATGGGCGACCACTTCACAAACGTCCTTAAAGGCTCTGTACCACTGATATGCACGAGTTTTCGATAGAGCATTATCACCAAAGGCCTTTTGCAACATTTTCAATGCATCGGCACACGGAAATTCATTTGCAACACAAAACTTTAAACAAATTCTTTGCTCAACGTAATCACCCATAGTGAAAATCGGCACGCACTCTGACATCGACTGACTTAATCAGCTGTTGCAAACACACTAGTTGACAGATCCCGCTCAAGCTTGGCATAGTAATATAAGACAGTGGTACCAACCTACGAAAAAAAAATTTTACCTGCCTCATTGCCCCGCCAGATTTAAATCGATAATTCCCGGTACTTTCTTGACAGAATGTATACCATAGAGTAATAACTACGAGTGTTCAACTTATAAATTACAGATAAATTGTCCATATTAATTTTTAAATTGTTGTTATTTATGTGAATTGCTAAATCATTAACCGTCGTAGAAACTATGTTGATGTCAAATTATTCTGTAAGCATTTGATGATATTATCCGTTTTTCTATTCACTTTAGGAATTAAAATGTATTTTTCAAGCAAACATTTTATTATATGGTAGACTTGATTTAATGCAATTTTCTTTCGTTTTTGGTTGGATTTTTTCTATTATAATTGGGTTGTAGGTGCTATTCCACGAATTTTGTTTAATAATTTTCAATTCTATGAAAAATGATCCAAATTCATAGATGAGTTAATTTATCCATGGATCATGCTGTGATATGCTGCCATTTTATGGTTAATAGAATGATTAGACTTTTGATTAATAGTGATATCATTATACGCGGGTTTTTGAAAATAACTGAAAACATCAAAATCACCTTTTCTGAAAATTTTTAGGTCGAAGAAATTTAAACTTGAATTTTGTCCTCTCTCAAAGGTGAATTCAATATTTGGCTACATTTTATTGATAAATTGCATAGTTGTTTGTTTCCCTGAAGCTTTAAATAAATATCGGATACATATCTCAATCATTAAAAAAAATTATTTGAGGGATTGGAGTGTATTCTTCTTTATAAATAGTCCATGAAAATTTCTGCTGAAATTGGCCTCATTGAATGCTCCATAATTCAACCTTTATCTGAATCCAAGTATTTATTTTTAAGTGGTTATAGTTTCCCTTTATTGAACTTTATCACACTCATACTGCTGAAGTTGCTGAGTTTTTGCCCTAACCGTACCTACAGAATATGTTACATTCTTATTTTTTAGAGTTAGTACAAAATATAAATCAATGTAGGCGAAATAATTTCCGTAAATTAATCAATCATGAAAATATACTTTATTAGTTTAATCAGTTGAACTGAATTCGCATTTTATCAAGTGAGGAATGATATCAAGAAATTTCAGTGAGATAGTTATTCAAGATTCAGACACTGAGATAAGTGATACGGACTTGCAAAGAGAAAATTCGAAAACACAAAACTATCTGAGAAAAGATGCAAATTTGACAGGTAATTTTATTTGTCAGAAAATAAATGGCTTATTGAATGTTTGAATCGAACTCTGAGAAATAATTGATTATTTAGTATACATTAGGTTAAAGTAAAAATAGTCCTATCACATTGAGATCATGAAAGTACATAACAGCCAGTGCATTTTTTTTTTCCGATTGTGATTGTCAGGTTATCGTCAGAGAAAAAGCTGTGAGATATCTTGGGATTGAACTAGATCAACATTTGAAATGGAAAGAACAGTTTTATAGTTTGGTCAAGAAACTCAGGGTGTTGATTTATAAATTGTATAGATTGAGATTTATATTGGACAAAAGACAAGTAATTTATGTCTATAGTGCTCTTGTTGAATCTATCCTCAGGTATTGTGTCGTGGCGTGGGGAATTTGCTATAAAAATGCCTTGGATCCAATAGAAAAATTACAAAACAGTATTTTAAGAGTTATTTTGAAAAAGAAACGCAAATGTTCTATCTGTTAGAAAAATATATGTGTACCGATCAATGATATGGGCAAGAAAAGAATACTGTGAAATGTGTCCTCCTCCTTATCAAACCAGACGAGCTATTTTTCCGGAGAACCCCCTTTATAAAAAGAATTTTAGTCAAAAGAGTATTTGATTACGGCCCAAAACTTTATGGCCTTCTTTCCAAATACCTAACCCAAGTAGGGAGTTTGATATCATTTAAGCTACTTCTGAAGCGTTATGTCAGATCACATGGAGATATCATATTGAGGGTTTTCATCTAGTTGGGAGGGATTTTCGTCCCCTGTGGTCTCGATTTCAATCAGGGTCTTCTTTCATCATTTGATTGATTATTATTATCATTTTTTTGTTTATTTAATTATTTTTTTTTTCTTATACATATATATATATATATATTTTTTTTTCTCTAATACTTTCGGTAAATATTATTGTCAATGTCAGTGTTATTTAAACGTAAATCCTTTTTTTTACACAAATAATTTGAACCTGGAAAATTCGATCACACACGAGTTCAGGTGGAAAATTTTCAAATTTTATTTCAATAGTTTTTTGAGTGTTCAGAAAATACTCAACCTGGGTTCAAATGAAAGGATTTATCCGTTTTTTCTCCTTTCTTTGTTTATATAACTCAGTTGTGTAAAATCTATCATAATTGCTTTATGAAATGAAATGAATAACGTTGAGTTTATTTCATATCAGGGTCTCTCATCTGATTTTTAAACATAAAAAAACAGAGATGTTGTGTGTAGCAGCACCAAGGTTATACCTGACTGCACCCTTATCAATTAAAAAGATTAGAAATTGAATGAAATTCAAAAACAAAATGAAAAATGGCTGATTGACTAAGATAGAACATTTATACGTGAAATAATTGGTACCATTCAAAGGAAGAAAACGTAAAACTGAGAAATCAATTTAGGAATATCCATTTGAAGTTTCCAATCAGAATAAATATCAACGATGAAAATGATGCATCCCAATTTTGAGTGTCGTTCAAGAATGTGAAATAAAAACCCCGTTCAGGAGAGATATCAGTGACGAAAACGATAGCTTCCAAATGTTACAAATTTTCGATGTTAATGAAAACGATAAGGTAAGAATTTCTATTTAATTTATAATGAATTATTCCTATATGGTATACATTCAATTTTCCTCGCCGTTTACAGTAGACCTTCTACTTAGTAACAGCTCTACAGAGATATCACCTTTTGAGAGTGCAAGAAACAACATTTTTTTAGAGTTTATCCTTCAAACTTATTATGAACTATTAAAAAAATCTATATATTTGAATATATATATATATGTATATATATTTATATATATATATATATATATATTTATTCAAATATATAGATATAGATTTTATGTATAAAAGAGTCTTCCGGAAATACCTAGGTGTTTCACATCAATCATAAATAATTATAATAGATCGCCACTGATGATTTTCATTCGAAATGTGAGTTTCAAATTTGGATTTGTTAGTTAAATATATTTTTTGATGAAACGATAGCCAGAAAACAATGAGTGGAAAAAGCGACATCAGTATTTAGTAGTGAGTTTTTAAAAATAAAATTTCACTAACGCTGCTCTCATGGTATTCAAATCAAAGTTGCCCTACTTGCGCTTGGTATTTTGGAATAAAATTCTGACACTCTGGTAGATTGCGAACGCCTCTTCGAATTTTATTCATAACAGTAACTATCAACTTGTTTGCTTATACATCTTCAGATAATTCAAAAAGTTCCTAATGGTTTTGAATTGTCCTATCTATTTTTTAGATTATATCGGTCTTTATTTGACGGAAATTCATTTTCAATGCGAAAAAGAAAATAATAGCTTTGGCTTTTTCATTGATTTTTACAGCAATTGTTTCGTCATATCATCACTTCATCAGGTGAGTATTTAAAAAAAGGTTTTTAAATACTCGCCTGATGAAGTCATGGTACGACGAAACAATTTTGTTAGAATCAATAAAATAGTGGGAGTTATTTTTTTTCTTATACTACCTAATTTAACTCTTGTCCTAGTTGGTGACCGACAATGAGAGCTGAAAACCATGAGATAAATCTTTCTAGTTCAGTTATCATGACAAACGAAGATGTACAAGGAACTGTGAGTGATGTGTGGATCTAAATATTAAATCTGTTAAAAACTCTTTTAATTATATGCAGAGGGATTCAGATCGCTTTTTTATCTGGATGGATCTGTTCCGTATTAAATAAATTGTATTGTTCTATATACATATCTGGGCCAATATAACAATACAATTATTCCCAGAAATATATAGAAGACTCAAATTTTTATAATACAGTTTGTTTCTACTAATAGTTACATTCATATCACATAATTTATTTCTTAAAATAATAAGAGGCGCTTTTTTTACTTGACAGAAGGATTACTACAGACTTTGAATATCGAAACAGATTTGATCTCCTTCAATCTCGAAAAACTTTATTAAAAATTTTTTAGAATTAAATTATTGTCCTATAAGCACTGCTTATATTCAATAGACGTATAAATCGAAACTCATTACACAATATTAAATGGAATAAAACAACCCAACAAATATAGATTGTTAATTAAGAATCAATAAATAAGAAACTATTTGAATGAGTAGGAGTTTCGTTCCGAGTATTCTCACCTGAACTCTTCAAATAGCCATGGTGGGCATGTCTGTCTGTGACGAAATGTTTTGTTTGTGATCATATATTCATGGAAATTAAATTCTTTTCGAAAATACACAATATAATCTTTAGAACTACTCCAAATCTAATTCATTTTGAATATTTAATAGATTTGAATAAGTTACCTCGAAATCTCTAGAAACATTTAAAACATTCTAAAAAAAACTATTGGAATTCAGATAACGTCCAACTTCACATTTAAAATTAAAATCAATTATCAATAAATGACTTACCCATACCTTCTCGTGAAATCTTTGTTTGAACAACATTAAAACTAGGAACATTTAAAATCCAGAGTATTCTATGTTTTATGCTCACCACAAAAATTACACAAAGTTTGTGAAGCACTTTGTGGTTTTAGTTAAATTACTTGATATTTATATAATGAAATTGTTTATTTTAAAAACCTAAATATAATGATATATAAAATAAAATAATACGAAACTGTTTTTTTACTTGATAGAAGGATTATTACAGACTGTGAATTTCAAAACAGATTTAATCTGTTAGTCTCTTAGAAGTTCAATTAAAGAAAATTTAATTCAAAAACTTTTAGAATTAAATTAATGTCTTATAAGCACTGCTTCTACTTAATAGACGTATAAATCAAAATTCATTATAAAATATCAAATGGAATAAAAAACACAGCCAATATAAATTTTCACTTAAGAATCAATAAATAAATATCTAAATGAGTGAAATTTCGTTCCGAGCATGCGCACCTGAACTCTTTAGACAGGCATCTCTGCCTGTGAAGAATGTTTTATTTCTGAACTTATATTTATGAAATATAATTCATTGTCAAAAATAAACAACAATCATCTTTAAAACTTCTCCAAAACTAATTTATTCGAAAAATTTAAGATATTAAAATAAGTTACTTCAAAAACTCAGAAAACATGACGCACATCCTCAAAAAACAATTAGAATTCAGATAAGGTCTGTCCAACTTCACATTTCAAAGATAAAATCAATCAACAATAAATGAGTTCCCCATACGACCTCGTGGAATCTTTGTTATAACAATATCAAAACTAGGTACATTTAAAATCGAAGATATTCTTTATTCTATGCTCACCACAAAAATCACACAAAGTTTGTAAGGCACTTTATCGTCTTAGTTAAACCATTTGATATTTATGTAATGAAATGTTTTATTTTAAAAATCTAAATATAATTATATATAAAATAAATTACGGTTTTTTCACTTGATAGAAGGACTATTACAAACTTTGAATATCAAAACAGATTTGATCTGCAAGTCTCCTACAAATTTAATATCAAAAAAATTTCATTCGAAAACTTTTAGAATTAAATTAATGTCCTATAAGCACCGCTCACATTTAATAGACGTATAAATCAAAACTCATTATACAATATGAAATGGAATAAAAAACCCAACAAATATAAATTGTCAATTGAGAATTAATAAATTTATAGATATTTAAATGAGTAACGTTTCGTTTCTAGCATGTGAACCTGAACTCTTCAGACAGGCATGATGCGCATCTTTGCCAGTGACAAAATGTTTTGTTTCTGATTTTATAATTATGAAAACTAAAACCTTTTCAAAAATAAACAACATAATCTTAAGAACTTCTCCAAAACTTATTTATTTAAAAAATTTAATATATTTAAATAAATTACTCTCAAAAACTCTCAAGTAGCACATCACCAAAATCAATTAGAATTTAGATAAGGTCAGTCAAACTTCACATTTAAAAGTTAAAATCAATAAACAATAAATAAACTACCCATACGATCATGTGAAATCTTTGTTTGAACTACATTAAACTACATGTCTGTTATTATATTTTTATTTAGTACTGTGCTCGAGTTTTTCATGTATTTGTGTGCATTTAATCTGTTGTTCAAAAGTTGTGAGGTCATTCCTATATATACCTTCTCACAATCGTTGCATGGTATACTGTAAATTAAGTTGGATTGTTTCATAGGTGGTATTTCACTTTTTAATGGTGTAAAAAATGTCTTCGGTGTATTATTTGTTTTATGGCATATTTGTAAATCATGTACTTTCAGAATTTTACCTATATTTTCAGATAAGTTTTGTACATATGGAATTGAGATATATTTTTGTTCCTGAGTCTCTTTATTGTTTCTCATCGTCTTGTAAATCCTTTGCGTGCTTTGTTTGATGGTCTTGATTGTCTTGATCTATCGCGTAGTTATTATTGGTTTATATTCTCCTAACTTTGTTGAGTATTTTTATTCGTAAACATAGGCTAGTTAGGGTAATTGCAGGGTCTGTTATACCTATTATGATACTTCGTTTTTGGCAGAAAGAATGATCTGCCCGACCAGGTTATCTTTGTATACCATTGTGTGAGTATGATATTATTCTTTCTAATTAGGGTTATATCTAGGAAATTGATTTTGTTGTTATTTTCTTTTTCTATTGTAAATTGTATCTTTTCATGAAAACTATTGAAGTCACTCAATATGTCATCTGTCTTGCCTATAACCCTAATTAGAAAAAATAATATCATACTCAGACAATGGTATACAAAGACAACCTGGTCGGGCAGATATTTAAACTTTTTATCAGATCATCCTTTCTGCCAAAAACGAAGTGTCATAATAGGCATAACAGACCGTGCAATTACCCTAACTAGCCCATGTTTACGAATAGAAACACTCAACAAAGGAGAATATTAACCAATAATAACTACCCGATAGATCTAGTCAACAAGACCATCAAACAAAGAACGCACAGGTTTTACAACAAGATGAGAAACAAGAAAGATACTCAGGAACAGAAATATATCTCAATTCCATATGTACAAAACTTATCTGAAAATATAGGTAAAATTCTGAAAGTACATAATTTACAAATAAGCCATAAAACAAAAACTGAAGACATTTTTTACACTATTAAAAAGTGAAATACCACCTATAAAACAATCTAACTTAATATACAGTACTACTCTGTCAAGAAAGTACCGGGAATTTTCAATTAAAACAACATTTTTTCATTTAATAATAATAATAATAATAATAATAAATGGTCTTTATTATCACAATACGAAGTTTACAAAGAAAAATTACTTATTTGAGGGCGAGATTCAGCTCGTATGATCTCAGAACAAAATAGAGTTAGTTATTCGATAAGAACATAAAGAAATCATACGTCTACTCTTCCATCTAACCCCCCAAAATTCAGAACATAAATGAAAAAAAATTATGAGCATAACAAATTATAAAAATGTGAGTCTATCAATGCCGTACATACACTGAAAACTGCATGGTCAACGGCCTCACCTCAAACAATATTCTCGTATATTAAGTCAAATACGTCAGATGTTCTAATAAGTTTATACGAATGATTCAGTTATATAAAGGATCATTGCGAAAATTGTTCATGATATGTAATTTGAATTTGTCCAATGAGATATTTCTGTACTCAAATTTCAACTCGTTCATAATTTTTGCTATTTGATAGGAATAAGATCTCGTGAACAGATCAGTATAGTGTCTTGGGATGGAAATGTTGAATTTAGAACGAATATTTCTTGAGTGTACGCTACATCGAAAAAATATTTTATTAAAAAGTGCTACCGGAGTTCTTCGATTGACAATTTTAAAAAACAGAACCGATGAGTGCAAATACCGCCTATGTTCCATGTTTAGCCAACCGGTGCTCTTGAGGGTATATGTTACTGGCTCGTACTTTCTTATACCGTGAATGAATCTCAGACAACGATTTTGAAGCATCTGGACACGATTCACATCAGAAACCCTCAAGCATGGGCCATAAACAACATCACAAAAATTCATATGAGAAAGCACCAACGACTCACAAAGCACAACCCTGCCTGACCTGCAGATATAGTCCCTACACTGATATAGGAGTCTCAAGTTTAAATAAGCTTTACTCAGACAATCAGATACATGCTTCGTGAAACGCAAGTCACTATCAATTATCAAGCCTAAATTTTTAGCACTCTCCACAAAGCCAATGACATCTCCATCCATTATAATGCTTTGACTGTACCTTTCCAAAAACATGATCCTTTGACTTTTCTTCCCAAATATTTGACAAACAGATTTATTAGGATTCAAGCGGAGGCAGTGTTTTCTAGAAAGCTCAAATATGCGACTTAAATCGAAATTGAGGGCCGTTATAGCCTGTTGACATTCATGAGGTTTAAAGGACAATTTGAGTCGGCTATCATCTGCATAAAAAAAAGAAGCTGCCGAAGTACACACGTGAACAAAACACGATATATATATTATAAAAAGCAAAGGCCCCAAAATAGATCCCTGCGGAACTCCACAACTCAAGTTCAAAAAAGCTGATGCTTCATCTCCAACAACTACTGCTTGAGATCTACACTCAACATAACTTGCTAGTAAATTTATAGCATCTTGAGAAAATCCGATATAATGCAATATAGCAATCAAAAGTCTGTGGTCTATGGAATCAAAAGCTCTCGTATAATCGAGTGAAGTTAAGATGGTAAGTTCCCCCTGATCAATAGAAGTGAAAATTTCATCTGTTATATTAAGTAAAGCAGTACAACAACTATGACCAGGTCTGAAACCGGATTGAGAATTGGGTATGATCTTATTTCTTTCTAAGTATTCTAGCAATTGCTTGTACATCACTTTTTCGATTATTTTGGATAGAGTTGGAAGTAAACTAATGGGTCGAATATCATCCAACGTGGATGGATTAGAGTGTTTAGGTAGGGGAATGATAAGGGCTCTTTTCCAAGAGCTTGGATAAACCGAGTTATTCAAACAGAAATTGACAACATGCGTCAAAAAAGGAAGAATGAGCGGACTGCACAACCTAATTGTCGATATATTAATTCCATCATGTCCGAAAGCCTTGGTCTTGATATTTTTTATTATTTCGAGGATTTCGGTTTCTTCTACCTCGCGAAATACAAAATTAACTACATTCGAATCCCTGAGATTATTTGTATAGAAATCGAGAAGCTCCTTGTCCTTAGCGATTTTCGGAATAGTATCTATAAAATGTTGATTTATTTTATTAGCATCCTTCAGTTTTCCGGGAAGTTCAGTTGATTTTCTATTAAAAATATTGAGGTTTTTAAGATTTGACCAAAACTCCTTAGTGTCCTTGGTGTTAAGAATAGTGCGAAAATAAGCTTTCTTTTCATTCCTCACCGCCAATGACACCACATTTCGAATTTTCTTGTAGAGAAGCCAATCATTTGGACATTTGAACTTTTTATAACGAGCCAGAGTTTTATTTCTCAAGTCCATCATTTCTCTTAAACTATCGGTGAGCCAAGGAGCATATCTTCTTGTTATTCTAACAGTTCGAAACGGTGCGTGAATATCTAATAAAGCTGTTATATTAGAGTTTATAAAGTCAATCTTTCGGTCTATGTCGTCCATATCGAATATATTTCTCCAGGGTATAGATTGAAGTTCTGAGTTGAATTGATTATAATTGAAACCTTTGAAGTCCCTGATAGTTTTAAATATGGGACATTTCTTTCTCACGTCAATGTGGAAATCACAGGAAACAAGTTCATGATCAGTGTCAACGTCGGTAGATATAATCTTAATATCTGAAACACTATGAGAATCAGACACCAATATGTAATCAATGAGAGTAGCCGAATGGTTGGTAATTCTTGTTGGTTGACTTACTAACTGACAGAGACCAAGAGAATCAATTCTTTCTTTCACAAAACTCGCTTTACCATTTGCCACCAACAAATTTGTATTAAAATCACCCATACAAATTATTTTACCAACCTGTGTATTTACATATTCATATTCATCCTCGAATAATTGCCAGAATATCCTATTACTGATGTCTGGAGGTCTATAAACTACCCCTAATGCCAAATCGCAATCAGGTGAAACAATTTTGAGCCAAATTTGCTCTATGGAACCCCCAACTTTAAGAACACCATACCCCAAATCAGATCTAATGTAAATTCCTACACCACCACCCTGTCTACTGCGATCGCAACGAATAAACTCATACCCCTGAATATCAACCATATCACTGGTAATACTGTCGTCTAACCTAGTTTCATTGAGAACTATTATATCGAAAGAGTGAAATAATAACATGTTTTTAAAATCTGTAAAATGTCCAATTAAAGTTCTTACATTTAAGTGAGCCAATTTGAGTACATCCATTTTTATATTTGAATAGTTAATCCCGTTTCATATTCATAGAGGCTATTTGAGATGAGTCATTCACTTGTTTATATGATTAATCAGAATGAACTAACAAAAACTAGAATAAAAGTGTTAAATTCGAAAACAAGAAATAACACTAAGAATATTGACAGAAATAAACGTTGAAGACAATTTAACGACTCTATAATATCTGAAATAATGGCAAGACAAAGACTCACAGAAATTTAAGAAATACGAAAGCTTTCAAACGCCCAATAACCCCAACTCCCCAAGAAAAAACAAGAATATATATGTAATTTGAAAAGCCGAGAAATCAAACCAAAGATAGTGAGAGTTTTCAATTAGTCTCGAGTCGACTGAAATGTTCCTCACTCTCAATCTGTACGATTTTATTGTTTACAACAACTTTAATGTTACCTCTAATAGTCCAACAGTTATTCCTGTATTTTTCTCTAACCTTCTTGAAGAGAAGCAGCTTACTTTTCACAAGCATTTCCACTAAAACAACACCACTGCCCTTTAGTTTCGATTTTCTGGCAAACACGATATCCCGCATCCACTGACACACGAATTCAACAACAATCGGTCTATGTTTGGATATGTTTTGTCTCGGACCGCTGGGTTTTTTACCAATTCGATAACAACTGCTTATTTGGTTCTTATCGATGTCTATATTTAACTGATTTTTGAATAAATCTATTATTGTGGGAAAGATGTCTTCCTCCCTATCTTCCTTTATACCGTAGATCAGATCGTCAAAATTTATTGGGCCGCCTTCAAAATAGGCTCCATTTGCTTCAATACATCTATGCCAACGGCACTTCCAATTATCGAAACATTTTTTATAGGCGCTTTCCGGGATGGACTTTAGCTCTCGCGCCGAATTTTGTTTTATGGCTTCAAAACGGGTGCCACGAAGGAGCAATTTTAGTTTTGGGAAGAGGAAAAAGTTGCAGGGAGCCAAATCCGGCGAATACGGTGGTTGCTGAAGCACGTTTGTTGAGTTTTTGGCGAGAAAGTCAGTCACAATCGTAGCTCGGTGAGAAGGCGCGTTATCGTCATGCAAAATCCATGAGTTGTTCTCCCACAAATTTGGCAGCTTCTTACGGATACGCTCACGCAAACGTTTCATAACGCCTAGGTAATACTCCTTGTTTACCGTCTGACCCTCTGGAACGAATTCGTAGTGCACCACGCCACGGATATCGAAGAAAACAATGAGCATCACCTTCATTTTCGTGCGGCTTTGGCGTGGTTTTTTCGATTTCGGCTCATTTTTTGCCACCCATTCCGATGATTGCTGGCTTGTTTGCATATCGTACTCGTAGACACAGGTCTCATCACCAGCTATAATGCGTTCCATGAATGTAGAATCGGAATTACAGCGATCCAGCATCTCTGAAGCAACCTGTTCGCGATGACGTTTTTGAAAAAAATTCAGGTCTTTCGGTACGAGTCGTGCGGACACCTTTCTCATGCCCAAAATATCAATCAAAATCGTACGTGCGGACTCGTGGGATATCTTAAGATCATGTGCTATCTCTCTCAAGCTGGTACGACGGTTTTCCAGCACCCTTTCCTTAATTTTATCGATGTTATCTTCGATCGAAGCCGTCGATGGGCGACCACTTCACGACCGTCCTTGAAGGCTCTGTACCACTGATATGCACGAGTTTTCGATAGAGCATTATCACCAAAGGCCTTTTGCAACATTTTCAATGCATCGGCACACGAAAATTCATTTGCAACACAAAACTTTAAACAAATTCTTTGCTCAACGTAATCACCCATAGTAAAAATCGGCACGCACTCTGACATCGACTGACTTAATCAGCTGTTGCAAACACACTAGTTGACAGATCCCGCTCAAGCTTGGCATAGTAGTTAAGGACAGTGGTACCAACTTAGGAAAAAAATTTTTTACCTTCCTCATTGCCCCGCCAGATTTAAATCGATAATTCCCGGTACTTTCTTGACAGAATATAAAGAAAAATAAAAATGCCCTGACTGATAGAACCGATTTTAGGAACCTGAGCCAGATTTATCACAATATCAACCTTGAAAGGAAAATTTTTTCATCATCACTTATTGTATTCTGCTGGTGATTTCTTTTGTAGCACATACGGAGATATCTGACGGAAATATTGAAAACACCGACATTTCACGCCATTATATTATAATAACTAATCATAAATTTAAGTTGTTTATATATATATATATATATATATATATATATATATATATATATATATATATATATCTATATATATATATATATATATATATATATATATATATATATATATATATCTATATATATATATATATATATATATGGGTATGCAGGGTAGCATTAGCTATCGGGGCGTGACGACCCCGCATACCCGAGTCATCCAGAGCCTCAGGTCAGCATCCTGAGGCTCTGCAGAATATATCGCTCCTATCACTAGAAGCCAGAATCAGGGCGGTAGGGGACAGCGGGCTGGTCCTCTTCGGAACCGTCTGGAGGCAGAGCCCGATGGGGTCAGCTGTGGTGCAAGCGGCGCAGCCCCCCGAGATGGCACCGTAAGCCAGGATCTCGTTTCACGGAATATGGAAGGAAGCTCAAGTTTGGACGAGAGAGGATCTCGTCCCACGGGAGTTTCAAATAGGCGAGATGCGAGAACGCGATGGACGGAGGAGGACAACATCCTTATAATGCGCGTTCATTTTATAGCGAAGGAAATGCAACCAAGAACAGGAAAGACATACAGAGAGCTACTTACAGAATTATGGAATGACACCAACCCGCAGAGACCATCGTACGCCAACCTTCTGGCAAATAGAGTCAGGTGGCTTCTTGAAAGGGAAAAGTTCTCCACCACTGAACTTGACACCATTGCTCAAAGTTATATCCCGCGTGGTGCCCCTATAAATGCAGAGCCTGATGAAGAAACACGAATGGAAACCAGATCACATATCCGAATGAGCGTACAACCATCCAGGCTAGAACGTAATTATTACCGAAACCTCCAGAAATACTCAGGACTTTCTCCGAGTAAAAGGGCAAACATCCCAAGAATGAAGCAATCCAAAGAAATGCTAGAGTGTGTCCAAAAAATCAACAGGATAATGGAGAGATACATCGATGTAACCGCCACACTGAGAGAGGTGGTCGACTGCGTATACGCTGGAGCAATCACAGTATGCGAAGATCTCAAAATAAGCATAAGCGGGGCCCAACCAACTCGCCGTCAAGAAATGATACCACCATGGAAAATGAGGCTGGAAAAGAAAATTAGGATTATAAGAAAAAGAATTGGCACCTTACATACTTACCTCAATACAGAAATACCGTCCAACAGGATCATGAAGGGAGTACGGCAGATCGCATCAGAAGCACGTATTAGAACAAATGGCTCGAACCAACTTCTCGCAGAGCAGATGATGGTGGTCCTCGACAAGCTGAAACAGAAGGTGAAAGCGTTAGGAAACCGCATACAAAGGTACAACGAAAGAGTAAAGAGGTATAGGAACAACCAGCTGTACTACAAAAATCCTAAAGAGTTCTTCCGCAAGCTTGAGAACGCAAACAACACGGAAGGAGTGAACCCAGATGAGAGAGAAATGTTTGAAGTCTGGAAGGGAATTTGGGAGCGAAGGGAGACTCATGATGATGAGGCTTTCTGGATAAAAGACGCTGAGAAGGAGGCAGGAAACTACACCATGGAAGATCTCGAAATTATGGAGGAAGACATATCATCTGTCCTTAAGAACTCAAATAACTGGGCTGCTCCAGGATCTGACAAACTCCATAATTACTGGTGGAAAAACTTCAAGGCCACTCACCATAAATTGGCCAAATTTTTTCAGAGAGCGTTGGCGGAACCCTCCATCATACCAGAGTTTTTCACTTTGGGGGTCACCCATATGCTTCCAAAAGGAAACACCAGTCCCGACCCCAAGGCTTATCGACCCATTACATGTCTTCCTACTGTCTATAAGATACTCACAGGAATAATCACCAAACATCTGTGGAAGCATGTAAGCAAGTACAAGATCCTTGCACGAGAGCAGAATGGCTGCAGAAGAGGTGCCCAGGGCTGCAAGGAGTTGTTAACCATCGATCATCTTATAACCAAACAGGCAAGGAAGAAGTTAAGGAATATCTCGGTCGCATGGGTCGACTACAAAAAGGCTTTCGACTCGGTCCCCCACTCCTGGCTTCTTAAAGTTCTGAAACTCTACGGTGTATCTGGAAACATTATAGGCTTACTAGAACATCTGATGACAACCTGGAGGACGAACTTAACATTCGGCAAAATAATAACACCAGAGATAAGAATCTTAACTGGCATCTTCCAAGGGGATAAACTCAGCACCCTCTGGTTTTGTCTAGCTTTAAACCTCCTCAGTAGGCTGCTCAACAACAACCGATACGGATACCTTGTGGACGACAGGTCAAACATCAAAATTACTCATCAACTGTATATAGATGACCTCAAGCTATATGCCGCGAATGAGGAGCAACTGAGGAGCCTTCTTGGGATAGTGACATCTTTCACACAAACCATCAGAATGGAGATGGGGCTGGACAAATGTGCCTCATTACACGTCAAGAGAGGAAAGTTGACACAAGGGGGAGAAATGCTTATTCAAGATGAGGTGACTATACAAGAACTAAGCCCAGAAGAATCATATAAGTACCTGGGTATACAACAAGCATTGGAGATAAGAACATCAAAACAGAAAGAAGATTTCAAAAATAAATTTTTTGCTAGAATAAAAAAAACCCTCCGCAGTAAACTGAACTCCAAGGCAATGTTTACGGCAATCAATACATGGGCAATTCCAAGTATAGCCTACTCTTTCGGCGTGATCAGGTGGTCAAGCACAGAGTTGAAGGCGATTGACACACATGTGCGAGTCCTAATGTCTAAATACGGCATCCACCATCCCCATGCATCGGTGATCAGACTTTACATGCCTAGGCACCAAGGAGGAAGGGGTTTGCGAAATGTTGAAAAGGCCCACAATAAAGCGGTAACTGAACTCAGAGAATATTTCCACTCAAAAAACTTACCGTTCTTTCAATCAATATGCCAGGAAGACCGCAACATCACGGCTTTAAATCTGGCAAGCAGAAATAACCCACCACAGACGCCATCATCTGAACAACTACTGGAGGAATGGCACGGCAAACCCTTACATGGCAGGTATCCGGAGGCACTGAAAGAAAATAGAGTTAATAGAGAGCAGTCACTAACTTACCTTAAATCCGGTTATTTATTCCCAGAAACCGAGGGACGTCTCATCGCAATCCAAGATCAGGTAGTGCCAACAAGAGCGTACCTGAAACATATAGCCAAAAAGAACATACCGACTGACAGATGCCGGAAATGCTGCCAAGCCTTGGAGTCTATACAACATGTGACATCCTCATGCCCCATTCTTGCACCCAGGGAGTACACCCAGCGGCATAATGCTATGGCAAAAATCTTTCACCAAGCCATTGCCATGAAAGTAGGACTTATACTTACCTCTCGAAGGGTACACGAATACTTACCCAAGCCGATACTTGAAAACAGTCAGTTCAAACTCTACTGGGACAACCCGATAATAACGGATAGATCGGTGCCGCACAACAGGCCCGACATCGTGATCTTTGATAAAGGAAACCGCAAAGCAACAATCATTGATATAACCGTCCCGGCAGATGATAACATAAGTAGAGCGTACACGGAGAAACTAACAAAGTACCACGACCTGGCTTTTGAAATAAAAGAGATACACCAGCTAAGAACGGTAAAGATTCTGCCCCTGATAATCTCCACGAATGGATTGGTTGAGAGCCACCTGGCAGAAAATACGGAACTCCTTGAACTGGATCAGGAGTTGATAAGTAAAGCTCAGAAGGAGGTGATCCTCTGGACAACAAGAATTGTTAGAATGTTCCTTACAGCTGCCTAGAAGGTCCTTGGTCGTTAAGACCCGGACCTTCTAGAGGAAACTCCCATAATGGTGATTATTTAAAAAAAAAAAAAAAAAAAAAAAAAAAAAAAAAAAAAAAAAAAAAAAAAAAAAAAAAAAAAAAAAAAAAAAAAAAAAAAAAAAAAAAAAAAATATATATACACCTGGTCTATGTTTAAAAACGGGAAAATAATGTCTTAGACCATTTTTTGATCAAAATAAAATAATTTGGCTGATCTGTACCTATTACTATAGCACACAATCCTTAATCCTTATTAATGGCATTCCTAATTGTTGAACATAAATTAACTGACTACTTATGGTAGCAAAGAAATTTCGATCCCAACTTATTCACATCAATTTAGGTGTTTATTAAAAGCTAAAAGATTCCCAAAATATTTATGGCGTCTTCACTTAGTTCTAAATATTCAGAGATCACTCAATGAAAATTTACTATCATAAAAACACGACATACTTTCAATCGATTTACAGCATAAACCATTTTGAAGAAATATCTACAGAGTTATTATAAATACATTTGCTAATACTTATAGTGCTGTATCCACTTGTGTCAAAATGTATTATAAAATGTTGTATTAATAATTAATAATTCACCAAATCTATTTTCATACCATCCATTCTACTTTCACCCGAATGAATGCACTTCATTCGAAGTAATCTTATATTTCATCACAAGTATAAGCTTTCCGTCATAATTTTCAACTTAATATGACCCTTTGTATCCGGGATTTTAGTTTGTTACAATCTCTCGTCCCTGCCCAAATTTGCAGCGTGTTAGTTAAAACGGGTATTTTCACAGCAGTTCCTCCAACAAACATAAACACTAAAGTCTCCAAGGGTAATACGAACTCCAATCTTTCCTCTTTTGATATTTAGTGAGAGTGGTTCAACGCTATGAATAATTTAATTTTCTGTTGAAATGCTGCTAGATAAAATGCGTCGTTTTCAGGAAATAAAATGAACTGAAACAGATTTCCAAATAATAACTTATTTCTCACTGCAATCGAAAGAATTATGGCATTATCAAGAAAATATAAACTGCTTCACAATATTAAGGGAATTTCACAGATTCTACAGTTTAATTCGTTAAATTGTTTTTCTATTTCATTTTAATCTATTTGTTTAGCTATAATGACAAAAGTCGCATAGGGTCTATCAAGTCAGTCCGAAATACACAAGGATCTACAGAATACTCCCGAACTCTCTTACGTTTTCTCAAAAATAAAATGCTTTATTGGCTTTCAGACGCATTGGGTTTCGTAAATTGACTAACAGATTTGGAAATCAACGAAATATAAAAGTATGTCAGGAAACTGTCCGTCTGTCACTGAAAAAGCAAGGCTACATATCCAGAAAAACAAAAACAATTCCTATATTGACACCTTTACGAAAAGAACGAAGAATACAATTTTATCAACGTTTCCAAGAGATTAATTTTGATAATGTATTTATATCTGATATGAATTGTTTTCAAATTAGTGGAAATCACTTATAACTCCTATCAAAGCAACCTGTTACCGTTAAAATTTCCATATTTTACACTTAAATAATGGTTTGGGGAGCAATATCTCAGCGCGGTGCTACGCTTCTCTGTATAATTGATGGTAGCATTAATAGTGAAAAGTATTGTGGCATTCTTAACAATTTTCCCGTTGAAACGGCATATGCTTTATATCCACAAGGGTGGAGTTTTCAGCATGATAATGCAGGATGCCATAATTCGGCGTACACTCGAACTTAGATGCAAGCACCAAGTGGCAATCATTTCATGGCAAGCAGCTTCACCAGATCTTAGTGCCATTGAAAACATATGGCCATTAATGAAGATTGAAGTCGAACGAGCAGCGCCATTATCTAAAGATGGTTTAGTTCAGAGATTTTACAGTCCTGGACTACCATCACCGAAACTAATGGAGGTGATCTAGTTTCGGGTGTACCTGCACGTCAAGAGCTTACAGTTAAATGGAGGTTATATAAGTGAATGAGATGAATATTTTGTTATAATTTTCTAATTCAAGAACTAAAAATGTATTATACTAAATAATTACGTAATTATTCAGTATCATATATGTTACTTAGAATGGATGATATAATGTATATGTTACTTAGAATCATACAAGTGGATGATTAAAAATTCCAGGGTTAATTCAAAAATAAGCAGTTGTATGTTCAGCTTCTAAATTATTTCATATGTCGGAGTATAACGCTAATGGAGTGACCTCTCAGGTTGACCTCTCAGATTTAGTACCTACACCTCATGACATGAACATCTGTGACAATGTTAGAAGTTGGAATAAACTGGTAATTTTCTATTCTGAAACGTACTCAGTGACTGAAAGAGTCACTGAGTGACTCTTTCACTTTTTGCACCACGAAGATCGAGGTGGATAACCAATTGTCTCGAAACACAAATATTATTTTGAGGCGTTCAAAAATTTAAACACTTCTAGGAGAATGTTTCCTTTCATAGTGCCAGCTCACAAAACTATGTTGAGAGGAAATAATATTGAACGCATGGTAGTGAGCTTATTCATTATATTGCCATAACAATTACGAAAACATTCCTGTCACATCAAATCTAAGAAAGCTCTTTATGTCCTAGTTTTGAATTGTGAGCCGTATAATATTTGTGTCTTTAAAGAATCTGTAGAAAATGGTTATCTATAAAATAAAAGAGAAAAAGGCTTTTTACTTGATAGAAGAAATATAACAAAATTTGAATATCAAAGCAGATTTAATCTGTTAGTCTTCTATAATTTTAATTTCAAAAAAAATTCTATTGAAAAAACTTTTAGAATTAAATTAATCTCTAAAACAAGCACCGCTCACATTCAATAGACGTATATAATCAAAACTCAATATATAATGTCAAATGGAAATAAATAAACCAACAGATATACGAAAGTCATTAAAATTAATAAATAAATATTTAAAGGAGACAAAATTTTGTTTCTGGTCTTACCTTTAAGAACACCAATTGCCTTTTAAAATCATGAACACACTCAAAGGACTTCTCAAAGAATATAATTTATTTGAAATATTTAATATATTCAAATATTCGAATAAGTTAATTCAGAAATCTCTCGAAACATGCACCACATCTTCAAAAACCAAATATAATTCTAGGCAATCCCTTCATCGGTCCAAAATAATATTCCAAATATCAAAATCAAATAACTATCACTATATCTCAACTTGCACGTGTTAAGGATGAATGCTTCAAACAGACTAACTTTAAAATTCAAGATGGTCTATGTTCTAACAAAATCACATAACAGTGTAAGGTATTTTTAAGGTTATATTTAAAATCATTGACATTCCATAATGAGAAATATTGAAGCCTAAATATAATTAAATATTATATATAAAATAACGTAGAAAAAGGCTTTTTACTTGATAGAAGAAATATAACAAAATTTGAATACCAAAACAGATTTAATCTGTTAGTCTTCTCCAATTTTAATTTCAAAAAAATTTTCATTCAAAAAACTTTTAGAATTAAATTAATATCTACAATAAGTTCCGCTTACATTTAATAGACGGATATAATCAAAACTCAATATATAATGTCAAATGGAATAAATAAACCAACAGATATAAAAAAAGTCTTTAAAATTAATAAATAAATATTTAAAGGAGACAAAATTTTGTTTCTGATCTTACCTTTAAGAACACCAATTGTCTTTTAAAAACATGAACACAACTTAAGGACTTCTCAAAGAAGAAGTTTTTTGAATAAAAATTTGTTTGAAATTAAAATTGTAGAAGACTAACAGATTAAATTTGTTTTTACTATATATTCAAATTTTGTTTATGTATAATGTTTGTCTGATTTGCTCCATTTTTACTACTTATGTAATTCTATGAAACCAATAAATATTATTATTATCTACCTCTACATGTAGAAAGGTATTATCTTTGGTTGAAGGAGTGAGCAACGAGAATATAATTCAGAACCTACCTCCAAAGGAACGACCCAAGTTCATAACTTTAACAGCATGGATCAAATGCCCTCTCACGGAATTTGGGATTTATGTTTTTCACCACGACTTTTCTTTATCCTCTTTGTGTGGGTATTTGAGTCAGAGGTATTCGAAAGTCAGATAATTTGACAACAGTATCTTCATATCCTGCAATTATCTCACAAAAATCGGGTTAAAGAAAACTAAAAGATGTTGATGGTTGAAATCTAAAATGCGTCAATACCCTGTAACAAGTGACCGGTACTAACAGGTGTTATTTTATCGTAAGTTTTTCTAAGAGAGATATTTTGCTATTCAATATCTCGTATTATGCTATTCAATACTAAATATATGAGATAAAATAAAAATATAGGATCCTAATTGAACAACCCGCCCTTGTATGATCACTTAATTGAAAATGGTGAAGTAAATTGGCTTTTCAAGTGCAATAAAATAAATTCAGAGATACTCCTGCGGAATCTTGAGTATTATCCGATCAAAAAAGTAATCTCATTAAAACGTCATATTTAAAAGGGAAACCTCATTTTCTCTTGTTCTGAAATAATTCAATGCTGAGTTTTCGAATAGAATTTTATTTCTAGTAATTTATAGGTGTTAACCAATTTTCAACTGAAGCTTTCTAATAGATCTCGAGATATGATATATAGAGGTAATTATTTCATACGTAATGCTCATCAAATCCTTATTTCACATCTCAACCTCAATTTTCAGTAAATCGTCGTACCCGCGTAAGTTTCATTTGAAAGAAAAATAGACAAAATAGATGCTCTTTTCTAAGAACGGAAGAGTAATTGACAAGGAAACGTCTGAAATTTATTTCAACAGTACATCAGAACGATTAAAAATTATGGCAATATTAAAAAGACTATTGACGCAATATCTTTGATGAATTTTTCCTACCGCTCAACCCCGAACTGAATAGAATGTGTTGTCAAATGCAAATTATATTCATTAAAAAAATGTATATGAGACAGTAATTTATTTTCACAAGAATGTTTGTACTACTACAACAATTGTTTCACCACGATGTTGCTTCTTCAGGTATTACAGAGTACAATGTAATACCTGAAGAAGCCACATCGTGGTGAAAGAATTGTTGTAGTAGTACAAACATTTTTGTGGAAATAAATTACTGTCTCATATACATTTTTTTAATTAAAATGAGTTTCCACCAAGTAAAGACCGAATCTATCAAATATAAATTATATTCAATTCAGAAGAAAGAAGATTGATGGGATAATTTTATTATTAATTTGTAAGTTCAATTTCTCACGTCAGTTGAATCATTTTTGAAGTATGTCAGCTCATCAACTTGTTAGAAAAAATATTAATGTTTTACCTTTCTTTTATGAAAAAATACATGATTCAATAAATCATTATGTTCTACTGGTGTCATATTTTCAGTATGACACAATTCTGAACAGCACTTTACTTGTCTGTGACTCCTGAAGGATTGAAGACATAGTTCTCAGAATAACTAGATACTTTAGTGGTCCTTTACACCCTTCTCCAATTTCGTAGAATCAAGATTAACGTTTCTGAAGGCAAAGTTCGCTATAAAAGATTTTATTGATTTCAACTGGTTTTATGTCCAGATATGCGACAGAATTACGGCGAAGAGTGCAGAGGATAGGTTGGAGTTAACTGTTTTCTCCAGAAGATGGCTTGAATAAATATCTTTCATTGTACGTGGCATTTTGAAAAGAAGCGTGGATCTCGGCCAACTCTATAGGCTTGAGAATCTTGAATGAAAAAAGAATTATTCGAATGTTAAATTGTGGGCAACTGCGTTTTTATTTGGATTTATGTATGTGAAATTTGAATGTTGGTTTATATATCCATTTGCAATGTCATTCGCTATTCGACATTGCGTTATTATAATAATAAGTGTCTGAATTTAGTTAGTTTCATTAGGTAACAGATGCAATTGTGTGGTTAAAAATAACTTTCGTTTTTCACTTAATTTTTTTGATGTTGATGTTATGGCAACTGAAATACAAAAGTAGTCGGAGATTTTTGACAGCGTTAAAAATTGTCCAGAAATATTTCGTTACCTACATGTAGGGATGAAGTATTGATGATTTAATTAAATTTTATTCACTTGTACCTCAACAATGAAAATTTTCAGAAGGAATAAGTCGGATGAGAATTTTATTGAAGATTCTGGTATTAATTAATATCAAGCATTATTTGTGCTGATCCCCACTGAATCATGTTATTAGAAAGATAGATTTGATTACTTCAACAAATTTACGATCTCTTGATAAATTCAAGCATGTTATGTTATGTTATGTTATTTACGGCGAGCGGGCGTCTGTCCACCATACCACTGCATAAAACCGATAATCTTGTTCAGGGGTAATTTTTTCAGTTCACAGTGGGCTATGGAAGCCTGGCCAAAGACCTCGAATCTGATGCGACTCACCGCTGGGCATTCTGAGACGTGTGTCCTCAAGACACAGCCTGCATTCACCGTCTTCAGCCAGACCGATTCTGTGCAAGTGAACTTTCAGTCTGCAGTGACCTGCCATAATTCTGACAAGTGTTTTTAGTTTGGCCCTATCCAGACCTAGCGCTAAGTTCTCCATCTTTTTGTTCAAAGCCGTTCCAAGGAACAACTTCGAATATTTCAAGCCAGAATGTCTCCGCCAGAAAGACTCCAGCCTTGAGTTCATTCTGCCTGTTATCGCCTCGTTAGCCACGTCATGTGGTATTCCCAGGGATGGTTCCGGTCCTACCAGAGGCAGCGCAGCTCCAGCAAACGCCAGCCGATCTACCTCCTCGTTACCCAAATAGTTTGAGTGGCTCAGTATCCAAACCAGAGTGACTCCGTTATACATACCGAGCCTGTTAAAAGCTGTGCGGCAACTGCAGACTGTTCTTGAGGTACAAGAGCTGGATTCCAAAGCTTTTAGTACTGACTGACTATCAGTAAATATTTTGATTTCACCGTGATGGATTTGCCGTTTTATCAGCATTTCTGCCGCGGTCTCAATGGTAAATAGTTCTGCCTGGAATATTGTTGCGTTTTGAGCGAGACTCAATGATATGTTAATTCTCGGTTTGCTCCCATAGACTTCCGTTCCTGTTCCGTTCGTCGTTCTCAAAGCGTCTGTGAACAAGCCAAGGTCGGTTCTCAATAGAACCTCATCATGCTGGGTTCATACGTGAAATTCCGTTCTTGACATTAGAAACGAGGGCATCGATAGGATACTGTTCGTTAAAAGCTCGTCCAGCAGTCCTGAGCCTCCCATCACTATTGCCTCTGGCCTGTCAATCGCCAGTTGATATAGTTTGTATGTGGTCCGTTCCGCCTCCTTCTGTACGAGTAGGTGCAGGGGTGGTAGATTTAGTAGGACCTCCATGGCTGCCGTAGGTATGGTGCGAAATGCACCTGTAATTGCAAGGCAAGCCTGTCTCTGTAGTCGGGTGGGCTTTTGTTCGCCAACCGTTTGTTGGCCTTTCTTTCACCACGCTACAGCGCCGTACACTATACATATGGTCTAATTACCATAGTGTATAGCCAATACATCTGCTTGGGCTTTAGGCCCCAGGTTTTACCACATATCCGCCTGCAAATCCAGAAACTCATTCTGGCTTTATGACACACTTTATCTAGGTGTGCACTCCAGCTGAGGGTCTTGTCCAGGGTTATTCCCAGGTATTTTGTCTCAAATGAGAATTGTATTTTTTCACCAGGGATATTCGGCGATTCTAAACCATTCAACTTCCGTTTTTTATTGAATGGTACTATAACAACCTTTTGCAGGTTAAGAGACATGTCTTCCCTTATACACCATTTGTCAATAGTGTTCAGTATCTCTTGAAGGACGGCCGATATCGTCACCTTCGATTTACCTTTCACTATGATTGCCAGGTCATCAGCAAATGCTTAAACGTCGACTCCCCACAGCGAAATGATCGCAAGCAGGTCATCAACGATGACATGAGTCATCAACGAGAAGGGTCCACAGTAAGGATGAGAGAATACCTCCCTACGGATAGTCCTTCGCAGCCTAGAACTCGAAGACAATTGCATTGCCTGTATCCATCAACAGATTAGCGGGTCAATTCCTCTCGCAGCGATAGCCTCAGTGAGAGAAGCCGGCAGAACCATTGAAACCACCCTCCGTTCGTTTGAGCGAACCGGTTGTTCTCACTGGCTCTCTGGAGAGAATCTTGTGTATTCTAGCAGTACTGGGGGCATCATTTATACCCTCACATAACTTACCCCTCAAGTCCCTCTTGACCCTCCTAATGCTCTTATTGTAGAAGGTTAGAGCTTCCTTGTATTTGTCCCATTGACCGGTCACTTTGGCTCGGTTGAATAATCTCCGAACCTCCTTTCTTTGTTTATTTAGGTTGTTATTCCACCAAAATGAATTTCGGTTATCTTTTTTACATCTTAGTGGTCAGTTTTCGTGATAAGCGGAGACTATGGCGGTTTTGATTTTCTCCGCCAAGATCTCCAAGGGATTCTGTTTGAATATTTAGATATACACGTGCTAAGGTTAGCTCGGAGGGTTTCTACATAACCAATCCAGTCTGTTTCCTTAGCATTTCTGTAGTATTCTAATGGTCTAGGGCCTGTTTTTATACTGAAGAGTAAATGCCTATGGTCTGAACGTGATGGTTCAGTGGATACCGTCTAATCGGAAATCTTATTGTTAATGAAATTAGTACTTATAGTGAGGTCTAAAACCTCCATTCAAGGATACTGATAACTATAAATACACGTATAAGGAATCAGAAGGATTAAAGAATCAAGAAGACTATAGAAATTTTGCTAAAAAACATTTCTAAGAAATGATATTCCTAGATGATTTATAATCAATATATAAGCAAATATTTTACTGATTCAGCTTTTACTATTTGGTAGTTGGCCATAATTGAAACACAAGTTATGTGGAAATTAATATGCATCTATTACCAAAAATTGTAATTGAATAATACCCGCAAAATGTTACTGCTGTTTAAAGCTATTCTTCATCTTCTGACAAAGTGAAACATTTTAAGTAAGTATAGAGTTTTTATATCTAATGCAGAATTTGGTAACAACAGTAGCTACGGCCATAAGATAAATGTTACGTCATGTTTCAAAAGGTTTGAGATTTTAGATTTATACTGATGCAAAAATATTTTTAAGATTAATATAAATGGAGTGATAAGGGCAGATTGAACAGCATGAAAAAAGATTTTTACGTGTTACTTGAGAACGTCGCAGATTTCGAATTTACATAGGTTCTTTTGGTCCTTCATTATTTTCAAATCATTTTTAGGAACTGCTTCAAAAATTTCTAGCTAATTTAGTTTTTTGCCTTTGGTTTCTACATATATAATTTTTAGGTTGTCAGGTTGTCAGGTTGAGAGGGAGGAATTACCGTTTTCAATGCAGTGTCTTGCAAATGTTGAATTTGTTATATTTTTTGTGAAATGAGAGTGGTGTTCATTGTATCAAATTTTAAGGGAACGTGCAGTCTGTTTTATGTATATTGCATTGCAATTTGGACACGCTAACTCATACGCTCCGGATTTGAATATACTTTGAGTCGGATCTTTTGCACTAAATAATAATGAAGATTTATTTACTGGTTTAAATGCAATATTGTAAGGTTATTGGCAACTTTTTCCCAAATGTGTCTGAAGTATGGTAAGAAAATGTTTTATTTTAAATTTTCCATTTCTATAAGAGAAAATAGTTGATTTATAGCTATTTAAAAATGTTTTCGTTTTATCAATTATACTATGACTCAATGCACTGTTCACAGACATCTATAACTTTTATTTCGGTTTCGCGATTAGTTTATGAAAGAGGTAAGGAGAATGCTCGGTGTATCATTGACAGTAGGCTAAAACTTTAGGTGCCTATAGGTAATTTGAATCTGTTGGGAAACATAAGTACACATGACTGAGTTTTTTAAATATATTGAATTTAACTTTGTTATTTGAGTGGAATATTAAAAGGTGTAGGATTGAAATATGTTCGTTTGTTTTCTTTTCAATTTGAATTTTATTTTTGTATGAATACTATCAACATGACTGAGAAGTTGGCCAAATAATAATAAGTGTATTAAAAAAATCGCTAAAACCAAAAAATATATCCAACATTCCAACAAACAAAGATCGATAAATGATTGAACACTTGTTTCGACAATGGAATAAAATATGTGAAACTGATACAATGTTACAAAAGATAAAAAAATTACAAGAATACCGCAAAAACATTAGATTGGCATTTAGCCTCAAGTACATGAAACAAAGGGATACAAAAGGTCGACACCACTAGAAGCTGCAATGAATTTTCTCCTGTCGAAGGCAACCATAAAAACCAACTTAAGAAGGGAAAAAAAAGATCAAAGTCAACAATAACAAACCAGAAAGGAAATGAAAGAAGAAACGAAAAACAGAGCATCAAGGCGTAATACACATCAACCAATACAAAAATGGAGCATCGGGACAATGTAGATATGTCACAAATATAAAACAGGAACAAACGAGAACAAACCATCTTAAAATGAAAGATCGTAGCAACAAAAGTACACAAATATACAAGTCAAAAAAAGAAAAATTAATTTGTAAAATCGCTCCTCAGTTTTAAAAAACAATCTTAGTTACCATCGACATCGAGTCACCTCAGCCAGTCTACTTATAGACCCGTGCAATGAGTTACATAATTTCGGTGCAATATACGCATAGCATGTTCCAGAAAGCGACTTGTTTAAATAAGGGATAATGTGATTTTTCTTGTCTGGAATTATAAGCGTGTGTAAAGGTAATTTGGGTAGTTTTCTGTCAAGCGATATTTCATTATAGCTGCGAAATGATAGAGTTGATTGATACCAAGAACTCCAGACTCCCTGAAGAGTTGGAAATAATTTCTTGCCCAGAATAATCTTTAGAAACCGACACTGCATCACGTGTAAAGGTGCGATATATATCCTTAGTTCTCTGCCCATGCAACTATACCGTATCGAAGGTGGCTTTCAACAAGAGCATAATAGAGTATAAGTAGCTGAGGGTTATGTAAAATCTTTTTAACACAATTCATCCTATACAGAATACACTGCAGCTCTTTCACTGCTTAAGTTATATGCTGATCCCATCTTAAATGAGAGTCTCATGACCCCTAATTATTTTACTGTTGTTGTAGAAATAACAAATTGATTTTTTCCATAATACCCTTGAATAGGCTTAAAGGTGGATAATCTTTTTTGTGCAGCTGAAAGGCAGGTAGCAGGTCTTTTCTGGATTTATTGTCAACATTTTATTTTCTAGCCATCCTCTTATTATCACAAACCTCGTAAAATATATGTTTTTTTTAGCTTTCTGGTTGATCGATCCTAACGAAATACGATCATGGTCTTTATTATTTTACCTATAAATGCTGAATTTCAGATCGGGAGATCGTTCTTTTCTGTAGTTTTTGAAAAATTGAGAATAATATGAAAAGTTTCCAAAACTTGAATGAATAACTACGAAACTAATGAACCGATTTTGCGAATGAACAAACATATGCGTAGCATCTAGACTCCAAACATTTCCTGAATGTTTCAAGGCTTAATTACCTTTTTTTTGTTCAAAAGTAAGTAATATCTTTAGGGACGGATCGGCCTAATAGAATTAGTTTTGCCTAGGATTCTTCTTCAGTGAGTTCAACCTAATCGTATGGGATCATTTGCATATTCGAAAATTACAGGCATTTCGAAGAAACGACAGTACGCTGTTCCTCCGGAACTAGCGCACAAAAATGTATTCCTATTCGTATTATGGGTAAATATATTTACTTATTATAATAACTTTTCAAGAGAAATTATTCTTATGAGATAAGTTTGGGTTAATTTTATGTCAATTTTCATTTCGGATTTTATTCCTTAATTTATTTTGCAACCTTACCTAGGGGAGAATAATTATTTCTTTCCTAAGAATCAAAAAGCTAAGGTATTTATTGGCTGAAATACATTTATGTCTCTCGAAATGAAAATATTTCTTGAGGAGTTTTTCCGAAGAAAACGAATTTTCCACGTCTAAGCGTTTGGTAATGCTTGACAGTGTAATAAATTCATGAATTAGTGGTATCGAAGTGTAACCTCCATTTTATCAAATTCGTACCCAAACAAATCTTGAAATTTATATTACCTATCTGAAATAAACAAATTTCTTACAGGTGAGTAGGAACTCGACTGATACACGAAAAATACGTCATCCCTGAGGTCTGGAAAATATGGTGAGAAAAATGATTTCATATTGTACACTTATCAAGGATACAGTAAAATATTTATAAGTGATAAATGGACAATAAGACGAATCGAATTATGTTGAAATAAACTTAGGAACTGCTTTACAAAATTTATATTTTCATATCTTCTTTTCCATTTCGCTTATTCAATATTGAATGCGAAGTGGAGATTTGGTAAAAGAGAATTACATATTTCCCAGGTCATCGCTTCATTGCCAAACAGATTGTGAAAAATCATAATTATTTTAACAAATTAAAAACTATTTCTTTCATTAATTAAAGTGATATGATACCAGCAGCTGACCCTGACAGGTTAATAAAGTACACAAAATATTTACGTTGTGTGATATCTTTCTTTTTAACGAATTATTTATTATATGCGTCTTCAGTATCCATGTTGGAACTTTCCACTGATCTTTGTAATAGAACTCTGCAGAATAAAGTTTTTTCAGAAATTCTCTTGTGCCTTTCATATAGTTGAAACATATATAGGTCGGCGGCAGTATAGTAATGAGGTTAGGAGTTCTCGAAATTTTGTGCACTTCTGTAATTATTCCTCGAAAGTTGAAGTAATATTATTCATCCTACTGTCAATTAAAATTAAATAGCTTTTCCTTTTCTGGTAGAATAATCAACCCACATTTGAATTGAAATTCTTCCTCATATAAGTAAGTCGAGGGTGAGTTATATTTCATTAGAAGTTTTTTGACTAGTGGTCCTTATGAATGTAGGTCACAGGAGTAAAAAAATGCTGTGTTGATATTACACAATATATAAATGTATTACCTACGTTAAACGCTGCCATAAATGAAATTGGGACCATGCGCTAATTTGCACACATGCTAGAAATCATTTTTCAAAGTTTTCTGGTTATATTATAATATAGTTCAATAAGTTTATCCAATAATTTTGTCCTGATGGCTTGACTGAAAAATTTCTCTTGTTTCGTTCAATCTATGGAAAATGATGGAAACTAATACTTTAATTTGATATACTTCTGGGTCCAATAAAAATTTTTTATAACTTCAGTAGAGGGTTTTCCTTTTCTCGGCGGGCTAATATATTTAAACGACGAGGCATGCTTTGGTTTTGATTATGAATAACATATATATTTTCCCGTTTCTGCGAAGCCATCTAGAATTTCTGAGGGCCGGCATATGTTTCCGTAAACATTTCACCATCTTATCTCAGACATGCTCTATCGTATTTAAATTTGGATTTCTAAGAGGCCAAACAAATCTTCTAATTTGAATCTCATCAAGATGTACAGTAACCATTCGAGCACTGTGGTGGACCGTATATTTTCATGCATAAAGATTACGTCTTCTCCAAGAATAACCATCAATTAACAGCATAGTCTTCTAGCACCTGTGACAGGTACCTTAAAGTACTTAAATTTCCAATTTGTGTTAGAACAAAAACCATACGAGCATTAAAAGATATCTTTCACCGTACCATAATTCAGCCTCCACGAAATATAGTACTTGACTTAAACCTTCTTTTGTTCAAGACAAGGGTTTTTTTACAAAATTCAATTTTCTTTTACCTAAGAAATGAAATAAATTAAATGAAAAAACTGTTTAATCACTTACATTTACATTTCTCACTTCTTGCAGATGATTTCAGAGGCAAACTGCCATGCTATAAACGACAAAGTTTCTTTATTATTGCTTTGAGAAACTGAATGGTGACGGCAGTTTTCCTCTGGAATCATTTGCAAGAAGCTCAATCAGTTAACGAAATTGAATTATCACTTAGGAGGCGACTTCATACTCAATCTCCTCAAACTAAGGACGTAGGACCGCAACTTTGACGTGAAAACCGGATTCCAACAGTACATTGTCGATGAATGGCAACTTCGATTTCCTGTTTCATAGCATAAATCGTTTCTGGGTGGTAAGCGTAACATATAAATTAATTCGGCTGATCTGTACCAAATATGATTGATAAGTAGTGTGAGCTATCGTAATTGAAAGTTCTACAAATCAGAAAAATGTAAAATACATATGTATAACAATTCTATACTCAAACAAACTCGATAAGGTTTTGTTGGTCACAGGGGCAAATTGCAGACATGCCTACGTTTCAAACTGGTTGGTTCTCATCAGTGCCATGTATGCCAGTGATTATATATTTATCAAGTATCTATATTCGCTTTACATAGAGACAATACGGTATTAATCATACACTAGCGCCAACTAGAGTATGCTAACATACATACAAGACATATCTTTGAGAGCTAAATCAAGCAAAGAAATTTATTCTCAGTATTTTCACGTTACTGAAGCAGAATAAACTTTCCTCATTCGCATGTCAGACCATAGTATGCCGCAATGCTCATTATCAGCATATTCATATTTAAATAAATTAATTCGGCTTATCTTTACCAGATATCATCGATACGGAAGGAGTGTAAGCTATGGTAATAGAATGTTCTAGAAATCGAGACAGTGTAATATACATCTGAATAACAATTCTATACTCGATCAAACTCGATAAGGTTTTGTTGATAACTGGTTGGTTTTCATCAGTACAATGTATGCTAGTGACTACACAAGTCTGTCAAGTATCTATCTTATAGTCAGCATATAATGGTCTCACTTGAGCATGAGGAAAGTTGCTTCTGCGTTTGTTACATGAAAATATCGGGAATACATTTCTTCACTTGAATTAGCTCGCAAAGATATGTCTTGTATGTATATTTGCATACTCTAGATTGCGCTAGTGTATGGTTAATACGTTAGTGTCTCTGTGTGTATCAAATATAGAAAATTGACTGCATACATAGCACTGATGAAAACCAACCAGTTTGAAACGTGCGCATGTCTTCAATTTGCCCCTGTGATCAACAAATTCTTATAGAGGTCGTTTGAGTATATAATTTTTATACAAATGTATGTTACACTGTCCCGATTTGTACAAATTTTTATTACCATAGGTGACACTCCTTATTTGATCTTTATAGATATATTTACAAGTTCTAAATTCTTTTTGGACATAATTGATATGTTCAGATTTCAAATATCCCCTGGAAATGTGCAGTTTTTATGTCTGTTCTTCGTAAATTCACATTATTACCTCCATTCGCCCACTCAGAAAGCCAATTTTTAAAATTTAGCATTAACCTTGGTGCCAATCTTATACTATGATTACCTAATTACCAAATTTGACTCCGATTGGATCATTAGTTCCAAATGTAAATTACTACTGAATGGTCGACCGATCTTGTCGATTAAAGGATTAAACCGAGATATTGATGCCCCAAATATATTCTCAAAGTTTCGAGGCTCTGGCTTTTCCTTTCGAATGTCAATTATTTTACGGACGGATCGAATTGATTTTGATCTAGGATTCTTCATTACTGAGCCCAAGCTAGTCCTTTCAAATCATTTTCGGTTGAAAATTCGAAAATAATGGACGTTTCGGCAGAATGATAGCACCCTCTTTCCTAAAACATGCGCGTAAAACAAGTGATTAATCCGATCCCCTGGAAATTGAATTGAATCTTCCAAGTCATCAAATGAAGTGGGCTATTTCTAAAGCTTGACACATTGAAGGATATAAAAAAGTTCTTGATCTTGTTCACATCTTCTCCAGAGTTTACACATGTATTGATATTATTTAATGTATATAAAAATGAGATAAAATTATATCAAAAAACCTTTACCATCCGGATATTTCTATGAATTTGTGGAATAAGTATAATAACTCTAGTTAATTTGGATGTGGTCGTATGAGGACTCATTTATTTAACTATATTTTACATTTTGGGAATTTCAAGTAGAAAGTGACAGGACACTTGAGATTTATTTTTGTGAATTGAATAAATCTAGAAAGCGCTGACATATAAACAAGATATCTAACGCTCTTGTTTAACATTTCGTTTCTCTGGAAATTTCGAATCATTGAATTATTTTTTGAACAAGCTATAAATAATGAATAAAAACACATAATTCTCTGTTCCTTCATCTGAAATTCAAATGAATTTAATTTTTTCAATTTGAATTGGGTAAACTGAAGATTTCATAAAAATAGAAATTTATAGTGAAATGGCTCTATCCTTTCCAATCCGATTTGTATTGTTACATACTGGCAAGAAAAAAAAATTATTGAACCATATTGCATTTATTTCACATACCTCCTAACTTTTTTTGATTGTCTCGGTCTTTACTTGACGGAAATTCATCTTCAATATAAGAAAAACAAATGTTAACTTCCGCTATTTTATTGATTTTTACAACAATTGTTTCGTCATACCATGACTTCATCAGGTGAGTATTTAAACTGAGGTATACAATGCGAAACATGACCTTAAATACACAGCTCTGGTACAAAAAATAGAGGGGTGGAAAGAGAAAAATATTAAGTAGGGGGGATCTATTTAAATCTATTTGATCATTCAATAAAATATGTTTTTTATTATATCTATTGATTTCTAAAGTTCCTAACAGATTTAGTTTCTGACTTTTGTTTTCAATATGTAATATGTCATAGTTCATATTAAAATTATGGACAATCTCTAACAAATGGTTGGCATAAGTTGAATTCGGTTTATTATTAATGTAACATTTTTCATGTTCTCGTCTCCTTGTTTGGAATGAACGGCCTGTCTGTCCCACATATACACATGGGCAATCACTACATGTTAACTCCTGATTTTTTGTTTTTAGGAATGACGTCTTTAATATTTTTTATTAAGCTGCCTAAAGAATTAATAGTTTTAAAAGAGATGTTATATTTTTCTTTTTTCTTTAAATATCTAGCAATCTTTTCAGATTTTTGGCCTATGTAAGTTAATGAAATAAATTTGGTTTCGTTTGGATTTTGAAATTTTGGATATACAAGTGATATTGCTTTCTTGTAATTTATTTTATTAAGTAAATTGTCTAAAATTAACGGATTAAAATCATTATTAAAAGCTATTTGTTTAATCGTTTTATACTCTTTGTCAAAATTTTCTTTCGCCATGGGTATGTTAACCAATCTATAAAGCATACTATTATGAGCTTGTGCCAACCATTTGTTAGAGACTGGCCATAATTTTAATATGAACTATGAAATATTACATATTGAAAACAAACGAACAAACAGGAACTAAATCTGTTAGAAACCTTAGAAATCAATAGATATAATAAAAGACAAATTTTATTGAATGATCAAATAGATTTAAATAGATCCCCCCTGCTTAATATTTTTCATTAATTGTATACCATCTCTTTCCACCCCTTTTTTTTGTACCAGAGCTGTGTATTTAAGGTCATGTTTTGCATTGTATACCTCAGTTTAAATACTCACCTGATGAAGTCATGGTATGATGAAACAATTGTTGTGAAAATCAATAAAATAGCGAAAGTTAACATTTGTTTTTCTTATACTTCCTAACGAAAAAGAAAATAAGAAAACTCTTGTAGGGTATCTTCAGGAAATTATGGATTAGCTAAGCCTCATACATTTTTCATACTTTCTATCAAACGTAGATACAAAAAATTATAAAACATCTCGTAGTGAACCTTCGAAAATATTGACAAATTTTCAATTGACAATAAGTCAAGAAGCACTAATCTGATTCTGTTCGTTTTTGAAGTTGACTCATTAATTTTGACTCAAAACATACTACGAAAATTTCAAGGCCCCGGTCATTCGAAAATAAGCGTTTTCAACCACATTTAATGTTCTCGAAATTTGACATCAATCTTTGTGCCTTTATTAGATACAATAATACTTAAATTTATTTTTTATCGAATCATTGATTTTGCTTTTGGGAAAATGAGGGAAAATTGCAAATGTTATAACTACTGAACCATTGGACTGATTTTGTCCATTGACAAAATAAATTGAGATATTCAGGCCAAAAACTCTCTCTGAAAGTTTCAAGTCTGTAGCTCCTGTCGTTCGAAAATTCATTCGGTTCTTGAATTAATAATTAGTGAGTCCACCTTGGTTGTTGGAGATCATCTTCTGCACAATTTATTTGAAAAGTTGTGTAACGATAGCCATCAGATAATTCTCACTATAGTCTTATTCATACATATGCATAGACGGAACGAACAGAACTTCATATCCCAATATGAATTTCATGACGACTATCTCCAAATCCTGTAAATTTTTTACCAATTAAATTTCGTATACTAATTACCCCCCAGAATTTAGTACTCCAGTTCGTATATTCGATTTCAAATATTCAACCACCGAGCTCCCAACTTACCGGAATCTCAACCACCTACAAACTTTCCTCAATTATTCACCTCCCTCTGGCGTTTATACGCCCCTCTCTCTAGTAGCATTGTCAGGAACATCGATGTTTTTCAAAGTTTACGACTCAAGAGGTCAGTCATCTGATCAACCCTAATATACTCCCGAGCATGGAATGGTTCGCTACCTTCAACAAAATTGGACTTGAGCTGTGAAATATGGTTAACCAGTAGAAAATAAAATAATTCTACTACCGATTCAATTCATAGCATATATTATAGAAGATATATGTTAGAAGGTGAGTTTTTGAGAAAAAAGAATAAATATTCAAAGTATACCAATTAGTAGGTAAACTTTAGCCTTTCTCGAAGGAAAAATTATGTTTGAAAATCGTCATATCAACCATATTTGAAATGATAACACTGTCACTAGTTGTCATTTTTGTGTAGTTGAGTTTGATAATTTATCATATCAAAATATGCAATCCAAAAGTGTTGTTATTCAGAAATGAAGTTATTTTTGTTTCGTTCGAATGAAGCGCGATTTTCGTCAAGATTGCCAAAAAAATGGGAAAAAGTAGTGACTAGCGACAGACAATACTTTGAACATTAAAAGCATAACGCATTATTCACAATAAAGCTTCGACAAAAAACCATAAAAACTCCTTTGTAACCCCGGAATTCAACGGAGTTTTATATACTTTTTATGCTTCATATCGACACCATATTGATAACTGACCACTTTGGTCACGACGTCTGGTGGCTAAAAAAAGTACTAGTTTTAGTGTGCACTTTAATATAGAATCGTGTTTAATAATTTCAGTATTAAATAAAAAATTCAGTACGAAATTTTTAATCACGATGGAAGTTATTAAAATAACGCCTCGTAAAAAAAATAAAAGTCGAGTTTATTGTGCTGTGAATGGTTGTGGTAGTAAATCACATGAAAATTTAGAAATAAGTTTTCATGCTATACCCAAACCAGGTAGCAGTTTTGTTTATATCGAAAATTTATTTGGAAAAAAAGAAAGAATAGATAGGTTTAAAGCTTGGCAACGGGCTTTGAAATTAAAAAATATAAACCCTCACATGAGAGTATGTTTGTTACATTTTGAAAGAAATGATTTTGTTTTACCAGGTAAGTTAACTGTGTTCAACCTTAAATGAAGGATAATGAATATGCCAGTTACAAATAGAATTATTAATTTTTAGTCATTTTTACAGGTATAATTTCCAAAAAGATGACTTTAAAAAAAACAAGCGTTCCTTCGTACAATTTAATGGATCGCAAAGTATCAAAAGATGTTGAAAAAAATAAAGAGGCACGGCATCATCGTCAAGTTAATCGGAGTTTGAAAACAATAGCTGTTGAGAAAAACAAAAACATTAGTGAAAATTGTAATTTGGTGAATGTAGAAAATATTGTAACTGATAAAAGTGAAGAAATGTGCTTTATAAATGATAATGTTGTTGAAATGTCTTTGAATAAGTCATACAATGATATTGGAGTACAGGTGGAAACTTTATTCATAAAACCATCGTTCATGGATTTCATCAAAACAGAAGATGATTTTCGAACAGCTACGGGAATCCAATCATATCAAATCTTGGAAACTATTGTTGAACTTGTGAATGACAATTTTGGGCAAGCTTTACATAAAACTCAAGTGAGTTTAAGGGAAAAAGTAATTATGACTTATGTAAAATTAAAACAAAATATTTCGTATTCATTTTTATCGATTATTTTTAATAACTGTACACCAAGACATTGCCAACGAATTTTTCATCATACTTTACAATGTTAAGTAAGTGTTTAAAACCTTTCATTCCTTGGACTTCAAACGAAGAAATTTCTCGAAATTTACCAAAGCAGTTTGAAGGATTTGAGGATGTGAGAGTTGTGGTCGACTGTACTGAGATTTTTATACAAACTCCAACAAAATTATGCTGCCGAGAAGTTGTTTATTCTCACTACAAATCATCTCCTACAATAAAAATAATGACTGGAGTATCACCAGGAGGGCTGATTACATTTATCAGTAAACCGTTTGGGGGAAGAGCTAGTGATACAGAAATATTTTCAAACAGCGAATTAGTAAATTTATTGGACGTTGGAGATGGAGTAATGTGTGATCGAGGATTTTTAATTGATGAGCTTTGTGGGCGAAAGTCTTGGAAACTTATTCGACCGCCTTTTTCAAGAGAAAAATTTTTTTTTCTAAAAGTGAAGCAATTTCGACCTCACGAATTGCAAAAGCTCGAGTACATGTAGAACGATCCAATCAACGAATCAAAACCTTTACTGTCGTTGGTGAAACAATGTCAATGAAACTTGTGGAAGTCGTAGAGGATATTTTTACTGTGATTTGTGCTACAGTTAATCTCAGTTCACCTATTCTTAAAGATGATAAATTTATGAAAAATTAAAAATTATGATTTGCAATCTGTGTACTTAAATAAAAACAAAAATATGGAAACACTTGATATTTCTTTTATTTATCCCACAAACAATTAAAATAATTAATCTTAATTTAACAGTACTTTAAGTTATAATTACCTTTGGATATTTTCAGACTTGGCTTACATTATTATTATCATTATTATTAATATTATTATACTTAATATTAACATCGTTATTATTATTATCATCATTATCTTTTGTAGACTCTTACTTGATTGCATAAATTACATGTAGCATTTCTTGAAAAAATGCTTTTTTTAAAGCTGTGAGCATTTTTCCTACAAAAACACTATCGAATTCAACAGTTAGTACGAAAACTTGCTTCTCAAATGATGAATATACAACGAATGATGTTTTTTTACATTGATAATAGCCATTCCAAGTTGCACCTGTACATAGTATTCATGTTTTTTTTTTTAAATAAATGTTCTCACCTTCTTTGACTAAAAATTTTCCAATTGAAAATTCAACGACTGTTTTGACATCTTTGGTTTTACCTTTGAAAGGACACTTAATTTCCAATAGTTCAGATAATTTTCCATCTTTGAAAATCACTCCATCAGGGAAATAAGCCAGCCACGGATTTTGCTGCGATATGATAAGGTCCGTTTCAATGACCTCTTTATTTGTGGTTTTCATAAAAACATTCCGAGCTTCTCCTTCTGTTTTTTTCTCATAATCTGTATATTCAGATCGAAAATTTTTCGGAGAAAAATGAGCATCACATTTTTTTTTCCAATCCGGTCACTTATTATTAGTGTAAGTAAAAAGTTGATAACAAGTGGATCCAGTAATGCGAAATCTTCTCTCCTTATGCCATTCTGAATACTCTATCTTGGTTTTTAAGCAAACATCTTGGTAATTTGTGTGTAAGTCCTCAAACGTGTCTTTACAGCATTGATGAGAATACGTGACGTTGATAGCTTTAATGTTTTCCATCAAATCACTTCTTTGCGAAGTAAATATCATTATTAATTGTTTTTTTTCCAGTATCTGTGATTTTAACACTGTTATTTCTATCAATTATAATAGGATCATGCCTCCCATCACTAAAAATTAATTAACGAACAATCAAACCACAAACTTATATCAATGAATCATAAAATTGTTTACTTATAAACATAATATAAATAAATATTCACCGATGCTTAACAAATGCTGAGCCTTTTAATCTTGCATAAACTTTTTCAGTTGCAAGCTTTTTTTGATTTTCAGTGAGATCGTTTACAGTACTCCATGCAGGACACTTCCGTTTTATTGTAGCAGTATATATCACCTGCTCAAAAACTTCACCTTCTTGAACTTCAGCAAGATCTTCATCATAATCTTCTTGGGTAACACGGTTATTAACAACGAGTGGGTCACCGGTTAAACTTTTATTGACTTCATTTTGACATTTCAGTTTAGAAAAACAAGCATGCAGGTGGATTGGAGTAGAATTATACTCTTTGACGACACGCTCTTGTCAATTTTTCCATTCACATTTTCTATCAGTACATGATAAAATACCAAGTTGGTCCCCTTTCCTAAAAAAAATAATTATTTTTTATTATTATCGTTGTGTAAAAAAAGGTTTATGAAATCATAATAAATTCTTGACTGCAAAATGACATTTAAGGTTAGAAAGTTACGTACTGATAGCAATATAACAAAGTTGCAACCACATGCTTACATTTTTCGCCCAGTCCAGCTTTACATGAGCATTACACTGATGAAATCTTCCCTTTTGAAACAGACCCATGAATTTCATGGGGTTTTTCTTTTATGTGGGAGCTTTGTAAACATAACGCTGTGAAACTTACATCACCGCTTGTACTTTCACTGCTTTTACCGCATTTAATTAAATGGCCAGCATCTAGAATTTTTTCTGCACTTACAACATTTTTTTGAGCTGGATTTGAACCAACCCAATCAAAAATTCCTTTTAAAGAAAACATAAATAAACTTAAAAATCACTCTAACTCAATACAAACTTAATGGGTAAACTCTTTGGTTGCACACAATACGTAGCCATGTTTTTTAAGCCACGCCTTCTGGTCAGTTCTCAATAGCAAAATGTAAATTGTAATTTATCTACATGCAGTTTTGCAAGGTTTTTTGTCATTATTTCACATTAAAATATTAATTCGAGCTCGAGCAGATTTGCACATTCAAGAATATTTAAAAAACAATATAACTTAATAACCATCTAGACCATTCTGTTTTTGAATAGAGTTGATATTACTAGTCTTCAAATAGGTTCTTGCGAACTTTGACAGTTGAAAGCAGCCATACTGTTGAAGTTATATCTGTCGAATTGGCTGCTGTTCATTCAGTATGTTTTGCAAATCACCATAGACGTATATAGCGTTCAACAACACGTACAAATAATAAAATTCTTTTATAATTCTGTTCTGGCAATGCCCCGCGCCCTTTACCGATTCATGATCGCCACAATCGTCCTAACTAAAGGACTATTCGCTGTGTGGTTGTTAAATCGGAGCCCACTGGTTCAGTAACCAATGAACGAACATCCCTACCACGACGAAATGCAAGATCTACTGAAAACATAGCCTCTATTCCAGAGGTGTGCAGGAGAATCCGAGTTGATTTCGCGTCGATCATAAGATCTCGGCTTGTGTAACACTATCATTGGGCGAATTTTGAGCCAAGACTTCGGCCAGCACCCGTACAAAATTGAACTCACTAGGAGCTGAAAGTATATGATCATAGACGACGACGTGTGTACGCTGAATGGGCCCTGTCATTTTCCGCAATGAGACCCAACAAACAAAGTTGTCGCATTTGGGACGATACCAATTCACATGAAATCCAAGAATGTCCAATGAATCTCAAAAAAGTCACTGTTTGGTTTGGATTTTGCACTGGCGACATTTTCGGTCTGAATATTTTTAAAATTACGATGGTCATACCACCGGTGAGGCCTATAGTTCGATGATTACCAACTTCTTTTGGCCTGAAATGGATATGGACACTAACGGCATGTGGTTTCCACAAGACGACGCTACAAGTCACACAGCACATGACACATTGGACACTCTGTACGATTTGAGAACATTGATATTCCACGTGGATGTGAACTGGCCACCGAGATAGTGCAATTTAACCCCGTTACACTTTTCTGGGGGGGTTATCTTAATTCGCAGGTCTATGTGAATAAGCCACAAACCACAGTGTCCCTCAGAGTCAACATAACCCATTTTATCGGTCAAACGCAGAGACTATTTACATAGAGTCCAAACTCATCCTGAAAATTTCAAGTCTCTTAGTCTCATCGTTAGGAAATTGGCATTTTTATATCAAAATTTGAATATCAAAACAAATTTAAATATGTTTATCTTCTACAATTTTAATTTCAAAACATTTTTTATTCAAAAATCTTTTAGAATTAAATTAATGTCTAAAACAAGCACCGCTTACATTTAATAGACGTATATAATCAAAACTCAATATATAATGTCAAATCGAAATGAATAAACCAACAGATACTTCGTATATCTGTTGGTTTATTAAAATTAATAAATAAATATTCAAAGGAGACAAAATTTTGTTTCTGGTCTTACCTTTAAGAACACCAATTGCCTTTTAAAAACATGAATACACTTTAAGGACTTCTCACAGAATATAATTTATTTGAAATATTTAATATATTTAGGTATTCGAATAAGTTAATTCAGAAGTCTCTCAAAACATGTACTATATCTTCAAAAATCAAATATAATTCTAAGCAATCCCTTCTTTGGTCCTGAATAATATTCCAAATATCAAAAAACTAACCTATATCAACAACACACGTGTAAAGAAATGAATGTTTCGAAACACAGATCAACTTTATAATTCAAGATTGATCTATGTTCTAACAAAATCAAAGAACAGTGTAAGTCATTATATTTTTAAGGCTTATTTAAATTCATTGACATTCCATAATAAGATTTATTGAAGCCAAAATATAATTATATATTATATATAAAATAAAATAGAAAGGCCTTTTACCTGATAGAAGAAATATAACAAAATTTGAATATCAAAACAAATTAAAATATGTTTATCTTCTACAATTTTAATTTCAAAAAATTTTTCATTCAAAAAACTTTTAGAATTAAATGAATGTCTAAAACAAGCACCGCTTACATTCAATAGACGTAAATAATCAAAACTCAATATATAATGTCAAATGGAAATAAATAAACCAACAGATATACGAATGCCATTAAAATTAATAAATGAATATTTAAAGGGGACAAAATTTTGTTTCTGGTCTTACCTTTGAGAACACCATTTGCCTTTTGATATTTGGAATATTATTCAGGACCGAAGAAGGGATTGCTTGGAATTATATTTGTTTTTTGAAGATATAGTGCATGTTTTCAGAGACTTCTGAATTAACTTATTCGAATATTTAAATATATTAAATATTTCAAATAAATTATATTCTTTGAGGAGTCCTTTGAGTGTGTTCATGTTTTTAAAAGGCAATTGGTGTTCTTAAAGGTAAGAACAGAAACAAAATTTCTCCTCCTTTAAATATTTATTTATTAATTTTAATGACTTTCGTATATCTGTTGGTTTATTTATTTCCATTTGACATTATATATTGAGTTTTGATTATATACGTCTATTAAATGTGAGTGGTGCTTGTTTTAGACATTATTTTAATTTTAAAAGTTTTTTGAATAAAAAATTTTTTGAAATTAAAATTGTAGAAGATAAACATTTCTATTTGTTTTGACATTCAAATTTTGTTATATTTCTTCTATCAAGTAAAAGGCCTTTCTATTTTATTTTATATATAATTATATTTTGGCTTCAATAAATCTCAATATGGAATGTCAAGTAAAAGTTCTTTCTATTTTATTATGCAATTTTATATTTCGGCGTTCACCTGCACGATAGATCTTTCCGAAATTTGACATGAATATTCGACATGTTATCATAAACCTTCATCTCAACTTTTATTTCAATTTTATCAGTTATTTCAAAACTATCAAAAAATTTGTAGGATTCAATATAATAAAGATACTGAATAGTTACCAAAAAAATACAAAATATGATTTCGAATTTGACGCACATTTCTAAGATTTCAACCTTCATAGGGATCATGAAAAATTCATTAGAACAAGACACAAATAACTGTGAATATAATTTACCTCAATTTACAACTAAAATGAATCATTTAAAGGAAAAATTCAAGAACACTTTTCATCCGCGCATATTTCTAACCCACCAACGCATCGCAGAATGCAGTGAATGGCTTATTTCACTAAGCGAATTGGACAGTTGGTAGATTTCACGGTTTCCTGCTACATATATTTACTATTAATATTAGGTCAGTTTCTATAAATTAGAAAACTGATAACTCACGATCCTCACTAAATTTTGCATCATTCCTCTTTCTATGGTCTATGTAGCGCCACCATTCTTCTTCTCACGAGTGATATATTTTTCGATTTTCTGATTATACGATCTTCATGGAATTCCGTAATAGCCTTTGTGTCGTACAAAATCGTTACTATGTAATAAATATTGAATAATATTAAATAAGATTATTCTGATTTTCACAGATTTTTATTGTTATTTAATACAAAATTATTTCGTCATCACAGTAGCATCTTCAGGTAGGTATACCACCTTATCTTTTGAATAACCAAAAAGGTACCAGAAGCTACCACATACCTGAAGATGCTACTGACATAGCGAACCGATTGTTGTATTAAATAAAAATAAAAATCGTTGCTATGGTTTCGATAGCAGTCAACATTGATCACTAAATATATGTTTTTTCTCTTCTAATTATAACTAATTCCAATCAAAGTCCCGCTTCAATCTTAAGTATATTTTTTAATGTCTTCAAAAAGGTAGTGTATAATCGAATGACTGAATTTTAAGATAATTTTATTGGGTAGTTCGGAAAGCAATTTGTTTTTTTTTTGCGAAAATAAAAGACAATTGTCGTATAATTAATAAATATTTGAATAAATTATATGTGGGCCATTGTGGTCCAACACCTTTGCTATTTTTCTGGTAGTAGCATGATTCCACGTTCAAAAAATTGTTGGTTTTTGCTGGCAAAAAATGATCCGTGTGAATTTTGACCTCTTCATCCGAAGTAAACAATTAACCTTCCAAAAAATTTTTTACAGACCGGAACAAATAATAATCCGACGGCGCCAGTTCTGGAGAATATGGTGGGTGTAATAGGGTATCCCATTCAAGCTATAAAAGCTTTTGGCGAGTGACCAAACTTGTATGAGGTCTAGCATTATCTTGGTGGAACACGACATTTTTTCTGTTGATTAATTCTGGGCATCTCTGTTGAAGTGCCCCATTCATTCATTTAGCCAGTCGACTTCCGAATTAATTGTTGTATTATCCGGTAAAAGCTCAAAAAAAACGATTGCTTTAAAATCTCACCAAACAGACATCATCACCTTTATTTAAGGTCCATTTTTATTGCTCTCTGATCTCTTGCATATACATTGTTATATGGGTCATTCCGTTCTAATTGTGATATTCAATGCCCTGTATTGTTAGTTCTCATAGGTCATTAATTAATTATCAATTTATGAATTTTTTGTGCTTATTGGAAAATAATGAACATATTTCAACATTATTTTCATATAATATAATTTGCCACTTACAGAAAACTTAAAATATATCACTTAAATGTCAGTGCCGTGTCATGTCCATTTCTAGAATTTATTTATAAATTGTTTATTTTTTTTTTCGTAATAAATGATTTAAACTAATTACCTCATAAATTCTAATGTTTATGATCAAACTGAACAAAATTGACACATTCTTTGTTTAATGTATTAAGTTAACATTGAATTCCAATTTCTACCGAATTTATTTTATGTCAGTACCATGGATAAATGAGTCAGTACCGTGGAACGTGAAATTTGAAATTTGTTTCTCGTTTTTGATGCTTCAAAGTTGTAGTAAAATCCTCTCAGATTTTTATTTTGACAGTAAAATAGATATTAGTATTATGCATACATAAATTGAAAAATTTCAATTCCAAAATCTTAAAATTTGTAATCAAAAAAATCACAGTTAGAACAGAATCACCCATTTTTCGTCGTCAGTAATGATGCCCTTCAAAAATGGATCATTTTCGTGACGTTTGAGAAGCGAATTACAGACGTCAACGCGACGACACAAATTTTTCTCCGTGAAAACATGGGTAACCCATATATCGAGCTTCGAGGTTAAGCCCAGGCCTTTCAATTGGTCATAAACTGTTGAATTCAAACAATTCAATCTCTCACCGATTTCACATGTTGGTATTCGCCGATTTACATCAACTAATGCCTTTATTATGCCTTTATCAGCTTCAACCGTCCTTCCGGAACGTGATGCATCTTCGACATCAAAATTGCCGGATCCAAACTTCGGAAATCAGTTTTGACACTGGCGTACTATCAACATATCTTGTCCATACAAATCGCTGAATTTCTTTCTGGCTTGAACAGCATTTTTACCTTTTCAATAGTGAAAAACTCAAATATGACGAAAAAGCTTCTTATTGCTCTCCATAATATGGAGAGAAATAAGCATAATCATTATATGTTTTGAGAGCTGATAGAGCAAGTGAACTTTTTCACACACAAGCCTTGCTCTATCAGCTCTAAAACCATACATTCTGTCAAGAAAGTACCGGGAATTATCGATTTGAATGTGGCGGGGCAATGAGGCAGGTAAAAAAATTTTTTCCTAGGTTGGTACCACTGTCCTTAATTACTATGCCAAGCTTGAGCGGGATCTGTCAACTAGTGTGTTTGCAACAGCTGATTAAGTTAGTCGATGTCAGAGTGCGTGCCGATTTTTACTATGGGTGATTACGTTGAGCAAAGAATTTGTTTAAAGTTTTGTGTTGCAAATGAATTTTCGTGTGCCGATGCATTGAAAATGTTGCAAAAGGCCTTTGGTGATAATGCTCTATCGAAAACTCGTGCATATCAGTGGTACAGAGCCTTCAAGGACGGTCGTGAAGTGGTCGGCCATCGACGGCTTCGATCGAAGAAAACGTCGATAAAATTAAGGAAAGGGTGCTGGAAAACCGTCGTACCAGCTTGAGAGAGATAGCACATGATCTTAAGATATCCCACGAGTCGGCACGTACGATTTTGATTGATATTTTGGGCATGAGAAAGGTGGCCGCATGACTCCTGCCGAAAGACCTGAATTTTCTTCAAAAACGTCATCGCGAACAGATTGCTTCAGACATGCTGGATCGCTGTAATTCCGATTCTACATTCATGGAACGCATTATAACTGGTGATGAGACCTGGGTCTACGAGTACGATATGCAAACAAGCCAGCAATCATCGGAACAGGTGGCAAAAAATGAGCCGAAACCGAAAAAACCACGCCAAAGCCGCTCGAAAATGAAGGTGATGCTCATTGTTTTCTTCGATATCCGTGGCGTGGTGCACTACGAATTCGTTCCAGAGGGTCAGACGGTAAACAAGGAGTATTACCTAGGCGTTATGAAACGTTTGCGTGAGCGTATCCGTAAGAAGCGGCCAAATTTGTGGGCGCACAACTCATGGATTTTGCATGACGATAACGCGCCTTCTCACCGAGCTACGATTGTGACTGACTTTCTCGCCAAAAACTCAACAAACGTGCTTCAGCAACCACCGTATTCGCCGGATTTGGTTCCCTGCGACTTTTTCCTCTTCCCAAAACTAAAATTGCCCCTTCGTGGCACCCGTTTTGAGTCCATTGAAGCCATAAAACAAAATTTGGCGCGAGAGCTAAAGTCCATCCCGGAAAGCGCCTATAAAAATTGTTTCGATAATTAGAAGTGCCGTTGGCATAGATGTATTGGAGCAAATGGAGCCTATTTTGAAGGCGACCCAATAAATTTTGACGATTAAATGTAAAAATGTTGTTTTAATTGAAAATTCCCGGTACTTTCTTGACAGAGTAGTATAATGATTATGCGGACTAAGTGTGAGGTTGGTTTCGAAAAATTACATTTAAACCCTGTGTCAGGAAAAAACAAAAATACTTTCTGAACTTCCTTGTAATAGTATTGGTGGAATGGTCTCCGCAAAATTCGATCCACTCAAAAATTACCGGAACAAGTATAATAATATAATTCTCCTGATGCTGGAGCCTTCCAGCACATGCCTATGTGGTCGTTTTGTTCTTTGATTTCTCGAGAAAAATTGATTGCCTTGATCTTACATTGCTACGCAGAAAATTAAATAACTGAAGGTTTAGAAGTGGTTCTTCCTACTGGTTAGGGAACTTTCTCATTGGGATGAAACAGTTCGTCAAAATCGAGAATGCTTTCTCTGATATGAAGGATTTTCATCTTGGTATTGCTCAGGTATTCATGCTGGGACCTATTATATTTCTTATATCTATAAATGACTTACTTGAAACTATTTCATATAAAAGTCTGACGTTAGTTTCTGATTGTACGACTATTATTGTATCAGCGTTATCCTCAGAGGAGTTTATGGCGAGCTTCGGTATTTTTTACGTAATTTTGACGACTGCTGTCATGAAAGTGCCCTGATGGTTAATATTGAAAAAACCAAATCTTTTCACTTTCAAAATGATAACTGCTCAAACAAAATTTTAAATGTTTGATTTTAACACCTAAATATTCAGTCGACGCACCAGATTTATGAGAAGTCATGTGGATTGCTATTTGAGGTGAAACGAATATCTTGATTTTTTATCAAGAAAGTAAATAATTTATGCTATGCAGTGTCACGTATGGAAGGGCCACTGCCTCTTGGTTGAGTTCTGGGTATCTATTACGGTTTAGTTTTTTCATCCCTTGTAATACATATATTCTTTTTCGGTAATACTGCGATTAGTTCATTTATTCTCCAGAAGAGAATTAAACACTCAATATTCAATATTCCTTATCCAAAGTCCTGTAGAGCATAGTTTTCGAAACATCATTTTCTTACTTTTCCCAGTATCCATGTTTTCAAGCTTTAAATGTACACATTTACAAATTATCATTCGACCCATAAAGACTCCACTTATCACACACGAAACACTCAGATATTGAGTTGAAAAATTTTCAAGAATAAAATTAAGTTATTCCTTTTACTTACAAATTATTATAGTATGATGAAATAATGGTATTACCATACAATTTTTGTAATTAAATACTACTCTGTCAAGAAAGTACCGGGAATTTTCATTTGATCGTCAAAATTTATTGGGTCGCCTTCAAAATAGGCTCCATTTGCTCCAATACATCTATGCCAACGGCACTTCCAATTATCGAAACATTTTTTATAGGCGCTTTCCGGGATGGACTTTAGCTCTCGCGCCGAATTTTATTTTATGGCTTCAATCGACTCAAAACGGGTGCCACGAAGGGGCAATTTTAGTTTTGGGAAGAGGAAAAAGTCGCAGGGAGCCAAATCCGGCGAATACGGTGGTTGCTGAAGCACGTTTGTTCAGTTTTTGGCGAGAAAGTCAGTCACAATCGTAGCTCGGTGAGAAGGCGCGTTATCGTCATGCAAAATACATGAGTTGTTCGCCCACAAATTTGGCCGCTTCTTACGGATACGCTCACGCAAACGTTTCATAACGCCTAGGTTATACTCCTTGTTTACCGTCTGACCCTCTGGAACGAATTCGTAGTGCACCACGCCACGGATATCGAAGAAAACAATGGGCATCACCTTCATTTTCGAGCGGCTTTGGCGTGGTTTTTTCGGTTTCAGCTCATTTTTTGCCACCCATTCCGATGATTGCTGGCTTGTTTGCATATCGTATTCGTAGACCCAGGTCTCATCACCAGTTATAATGCGTTCCATGAATGTAGAATCGTAATTACAGCGATCCAGCATGTCTGAAGCAACCTGTTCGCGATGACGTCTTTGAAGAAAATTCAGGTCTTTCGGTACGAGTCGTGCGGCCACCTTTCTCATGCCCAAAATATCAATCAAAATCGTACGTGCGGACTCGTGGGATATCTTAAGATCATGTGCTATCTCCCTCAAGCTGGTACGACGGTTTTCCAGCACCCTTTCCTTAATTTTATCGACGTTATCTTCGATCGAAGCCGTCGATGGGCGACCACTTCACGACCGTCCTTGAAGGCTCTGTACCACTGATATGCACGAGTTTTCGATAAAGCATTATCACCAAAGGCCTTTTGCAACATTTTCAATGCATCGGCACACGAAAATTCATTTGCAACACAAAACTTTAAACAAATTCTTTGCTCAACGTAATCACCCATAGTAAAAATCGGCACGCACTCTGACATCGACTGACTTAATCAGCTGTTGCAAACATACTAGTTGACAGATCCCGCTCAAGCTTGGCATAGTAATTAAGGACAGTGGTACCAACCTAGGAAAAAAAAATTTTACCTGCCTCATTGCCCCGCCAGATTTAAATCGATAATTCCCGGTACTTTCTTGACAGAATGTATACATTAGTGTGAATTGGAAATCGCTTCATTTTCAACTTATTATAGTGTTAGGTTCTTTGCATTTTATGTTGTCCATTTTCTTTGTTTGAAACCTCTGCAGTTACTTGTCCTATATATACACAAGTGCCTTGAAGGACCAATAAAGTTATATTTATGATTATTACCTATTATTATTATTCTTATCATTTCACGATGCGCAAGAAATTTTTCAAAATCCTTTGAGTAGTCATTTTATATTCGATAGCTGAATTTGAACAAGATCGTTGTACTGTTGCTAGTGCTGAACGCTGCTTCGCTAACAAAATATTGATTTCTGATTTTATTCTTATAATCATCGCATTCTCACGAAATTTGAACGAAAAGACTTGTTATCCGAATTACCGAATTTCAGATCACTCATATCAGTAGTTCCGAAAACATGAAAAAGCAGAGAATTTCAAAGTGAATAACTGTGAAACCATTGGACTGATAATGTTCAATAACGGACTCGAATGGATTATTTAGGCCTCACACAATAAAAGTTTCTTCGTTCGAAAGAAAGATTGTTTCTTTTTTACTTCTAATCATACTATCCCCACGGAATTTACTACTCTGTCAAGAAAGTACCGGGACATTTTTACATTTAATCGTCAAAATTTATTGGGTCGCCTTCAAAATAGGCTCCATTTGCTCCAATACATCTATGCCAACGGCACTTCCAATTATCGAAACATTTTTTATAGGCGCTTTCCGGGATGGACTTTAGCTCTCGCGCCGAATTTTGTTTTATGGCTTCAATCGACTCAAAACGGGTGCCACGAAGGGGCAATTTTAGTTTTGGGAAGAGGAAAAAGTCGCAGGGAGCCAAATCCGGCGAATACGGTGGTTGCTGAAGCACGTTTGTTGAGTTTTTGGCGAGGAAGTCAGTCACAATCGTAGCTCGGTGAGGAGGCGCGTTATCGTCATGCAAAATCCATGAGTTGTTCGCCCAAAAATTTGGCCGCTTCTTACGGATACGCTCACGCAAACGTTTTATAATGCCTAGGTAATACTCCTTGTTTACCGTCTGACCCTCTGGAACGAATTCGTAGTGCACCACGCCACGGATATCGAAGAAAACAATGAGCATCACCTTCATTTTCGAGTGGTTTTTTCGGTTTCGGCTCATTTTTTGCCACCCATTCCGATAATTGCTGGCTTGTTTGCATATCGTACTCGTAGACCCAGGTCTCATCACCAGTTATAATGCGTTCCATGAATGTAGAATCAGAATAACAGCGATCCAGCATGTCTGAAGCAACCTGTTCGCGATGACGTTTTTGAAGAAAATTCAGGTCTTTCGGTACGAGTCGTGCGGTCACCTTTCTCATGCCCAAAATATCAATCAAAATCGTACGTGCGGACTCGTGGGATATCTTAAGATCATGTGCTATCTCTCTCAAGATGGTACGACGGTTTTCCAGCACCCTTTCCTTAATTTTATCGACGTTATCTTCGATCGAAGCCGTCGATGGGCGACCACTTCACGACCGTCCTTGAAGGCTCTGTACCACTGATATGCACGAGATTTCGATAGAGCATTATCACCAAAGGCCTTTTGCAACATTTTCAATGCATCGGCACACGAAAATTCATTTGCAACACAAAACTTTAAACAAATTCTTTGCTCAACGTAATCACCCATAGTAAAAATCGGCACGCACTCTGACATCGACTGACTTAATCAGCTATTGCAAACACACTAGTTGACAGATCCCGCTCAAGCTTGGCATAGTAATTAAGGACAGTGGTACCAACCTAGGAAAAAAAATATTTACCTGCCTCATTGCCCCGCCAGATTTAAATCGATAATTCCCGGTACTTTCTTGACAGAATGTATATCAGTCTTTATGTCGTTGTTTTACAAGTAAATGCTGAATTCAAGCTCCATCATTGAATTGTTGCTATGGTTTGGGTATCGCTGAACTCTGCTCCGCTCACGAAATATTTATTTTTGTTTTGAATTTTCATCTTACGTTCTAAACGAAGTTTCGTACGAATATGTGCGATCAGGTATTATTCAGGAAGTTTCTTCATTATAACTTGATTATTATTTTGATTATATAAAATGATGTGAAAAAAAGAGGAATGGAGCATTTTGTGTAATATTGGTTAAAAAACTAGTATAGATTTTACCTTCAAACCCACAAATCCCAAGTTCTCAATGAATGAGTATGAACCTCTAATATTGATACTGAACTGTTTCAGCCATTACTATTTAGTAGTTGAGCACAATTAAAACAAGTTTGTAGAAATTAATATGTTTTACTACCAATAAATTGATATTTCACACATTTAATTGTGACTCGAGTTTCAGGAATTAACTATTCCATCTTCAAACAACTGAAGACTTAACAAGCAGGACAGGGTATTTATACATAGACAGAGGTAGAAAAAGTAACAAAAACAGGTTCAAAAAAAAGAGAACGCCTCACAACTATTAGAATTTTCGCACGCCAAAGAAGATTGGTCAACAGATGTTACTTGTTTAAATATCTCAAATATTTTGGATTTACATAGATCCGTATAATCATTCATTATTTTTACATTATTTTAATCGTGAACTAATTTGAAAATTTCAACAGATTCTTAATAATCAAGTTTCTCTCAGTTTGATTCTACATGTAAAATTTTAAGATTATCTATTGTCGAAAAAGGATGGCCCTTTTCTAAGCAATAAGTGGTAAAAGTAGAAATTTGTTTATTTTTCATGAAATTTATTTTATGTTCGTTGAACCTCGCCTTGAATGAATGTCCTATATATTTATTTCTGCACTTCCAACAAGATAACTCATAAACTCTCTATTTATGTATGCTTGGAGTTGGGACCTTTGAATTAAATAATATGGATGATAATTTGTTTTGTGTTTTAAAAGTAATATTAACATCTAATTTCGAAAAATTAGTGGTCACTCTTTAACTAATGCTACCGAATTACGATAAAAGAATAAATTTTTTGGTTTTTTCATTATTCATGATGGAATAAATTAGGTTTATAGCTATTTTAGATTGTTTCTGTGGAATTAAATTATCGATTAACGGAAAGGACCCAACTTCAAACGAACATAAATCGGGAGGTTATGAGTTATCTTGTTCGACGTGCGGTAATAAATATACAGGACAAACGAGACGTTCCTTCAAGACGAGGTTTTACGACCATAGAATGAATTTAATGAAAAATAAACAAATTTCTACTTTTGACATTCATTGTTAAGAAAACGGCCACTCTTTTTCGACAATAGGTAATCTTAAAATTTTACATGTAAAATCAGAAAGAAAGAAACTTGACTATATAAAATCTGTTGAAATTTTTAAATGAGTTCACAATAATATTAATGTAAAAATAATGAATGACTACACGGATTTATGTACATCCAAAATATTCGAGATATTTAAATAAGTAACATCTGCTTAGCAATCTTCTTTGGCGTGCAGACATTCTAATAGTTGTTAGGTATCCATTCTTTTCAACCTGTTTTTATCACCTCTTCTACCTCTGTATATGCATAAATACCCTGTCCTGCTTGTTAAGTCTTCAGTTGTTTGAAGATGGGACAGCTAATTCCTGAATCACAATTAAATGTGTGAAATATCAATTTATTGATAGTAGAACAGTAATTTCCACAACTTGTTTCAACAATAATTTTTAATAATTTTCTATAATATAATGTGCATCTCCTATTACAGAGGTTCAAAACTCAATTTTATTGACGAGAAAAACTGAAACTAGGAGGATTTTAAACGAATCACGTCAGCAGAAAATAAAACATCTCACTTGGTAAAATCTTGTCTACCCATAATTTTCAAATAGAAAGATAGTAAGCAGAAAATTGCAGTGTCGGACTCAGCCGTCAAAATAAAGACAAAATTAAAATACAGAAGGTGATAAGGTGTGGGTCATTTGAAATTAGCATTTATGATCCGTAATAAATAAAAAACTAGTGAATATCATTGCAAGTTATGAGTTTATAAGAAAGGTTGAAGCTTGATATTTACGAATGAATAACAACATCATTCAAATAACTGCGACGACTAGCTTCAGTACTCCACCAGATCAATCCTATTTTTCAGTACATTTTCGATTGTTTGTAACTCAATCTCATGCATGGCAACTTCGATTTCATGTTCCAAAGCATCAGTCGTTTCTGGTTGGTTAGGATAACACTTAATCTCCCATAAAAAAGGGTCCTTCTAGTTTAAAATATGCTTCATCACTAAAGATGATTTTTCTGGAAAATACTCATCTTAGGTAATTCCCATTGAACGATGTGGAAACGCATCAGGTGGTCACGAGGCTCCACTTTTTGCACTAGTTAAACTTTGGAAAGCTTGAAGTTTTAATACAAAATTATTCTCGTATTCAGTTCTTCAGCTCGATGACGAATTGATGTTGATAAATGTTCAACCAGATTTTGGGCTATACCAGCAATTTTTTTTGGAGTGGTACCGGACTATAACGTACATGGATTGTTTCGTTAAATAACCATCCAGTTTCACCAAATAACGATCCCATTTTTCGGACTCGCTTCACAAATTTATCAATAAATTGCCGTAAGGGTATTTGATTTCTAGTGAACTTCCTATGTAAATTTCTAACTGTTTGGATTGAAGATTCACTACTTTGAAAATAAATTTTTGATATTTTTCACCTTTGTTCAAACGTAAATCGACCTTGCCTTTAATGTCAATTATTAAACTAACTTTCTGTCAAAACACGAATGACAGAAGTGTTGCCGGACCGGAAATAACCACTACTTCACAATGCATATTCTAGATGGCTCATCTTTATTATCATCAAATATGTCGGCCGTATTAGGAAACATTACAACTACAAGCTCTGTTGAAAAAATTCCCTTTCTCTAGAGAGAAATATTGTAAAGATCCAATTCGCACCTGGTCTACGTAGATGAATTGTTAGTTTCATTTTGTTTTTGAAGGGTACCTACGAACCTACGAGTATCTTGTACTTTGAACAGATTTGTGAGATAAGGTTATTGCGCAATCGTATCAGTAATTGTGAATTTTTCTATTTTTTTTCGAGCTAATAATTTCAATTGCATTAATCCATGGGCATATTCGAGTTTTATTCGTTGTAATCTCCGAATATTCGTCTGGAAATGAACAACAAATTCTTGTAATATCAACTCGCAATATTAAAAATTACACTATAATAATTCTTTTTTGTTTGTTGTTGCAGGTGACCTTGAAAGCACTTAATATTTCTTGTTGATATTTTCAATCGACTTGTTGCTGATCCATGTTAACTTACAAGAATTATTACTTGCGACACTTCAGATTATTTGTTCTCTAATGAGTACGGCCATTGGAAAACATGGAAAGTTTTGAATGCTCTTGATATATTTAGTGATAAGTGTTAAATTATATTCAACGAAGTGTAAATTTTATTCACTCTCATTCCTTCTTTATCTGTCAGAAGATATTCGAAATGTTCCATTTCAAAATTCTCATTTCAAGAGAATTCTTTCCAATAAGAATCTATACCATTGGATGGGAATTCGCAGTCCACAAATATTATTTCCAACCAACTTTGTTAATTTTCCTCCTTTTTACCTTGATAAAAAAGATTAATTCTTCCCTACTCCTATGTTAAAATTATACTCTGTAATACAAGTAAAGTCATTATTATTCTGGTAATAGTCAAATTTTTCGTTTGTGATAGTACAAGATTATCGCCATTGCTATAAACGTAGCAATCCACCTTACACTTATTCGTAGTGTAATTGTCATTACTTTAGCTTGTTGTCATATACAGTGATAACAAAATATAAACGTTTTTTGTTATAAGTGTTTAACTTCAATTTCTCATCGTCGTTGTGGTTTATCATTATTAGGTAAAGAAAGGTGGATACCACTACACATAGAGTGTTCTTTGAAGTAAAAATCACCGCCATTCATCAAAAATACTGTCCACCAACTGATCGCAATTAATCGTTGTGATTAATTAATTTACAATTTCAAAATACTGAAAAAATATACAAACTCTGCGGTTAACAAACTGTGGTACGAAACAGAAGTGGATTGATAAATCGATATTTTTGTAAAGAATGGTAAAAACTACAACATTATCAGAAGCCAATAGTATGACAGCTTCCTCACTAATATTGAGTAGGTAAGATTTGACGCGTTCACAGAGAATTGAACATTTCAATATTCTTTCAAATTTGTAACATTATACAGAAAGAACTAGTGACAGGTTCCTTGCACGATTCGTCTTGTACACAATGAATTCAATCAGTAGGTCGCCTTAGTTATTTCAAAAATTTGTAGTGGAAATAATAGACCATTTATCCAGAGAGTTTGAAATTATGCCCAAAATATAAAAATATATACATTTGTATTTTTAACTTAAATTTTTCCTTATTGAAAAATCATTCTATTAACCTGATATGATTTTGAAGCTCTTGCGATTAGTAGTAGAGAAATATTTTATATGAAAAATTAACGATATAATTCAAGGTAGATAGTACATTAAATAATTATGGCGTAAGGATAAGATAACACGAAACTGAATTATCAGTAGCTTTTAATTTTTGGTATTAGTGCTTGGAACTATAAATGTGATTTTTTTTGGATGTCGAGCTATATAAACGGAAACTATTCAGGAATTTGAACCATAAAAAGAAGTATTTTCCAGTCAGGAAATGAAAGGCAAAAAATGGCCAGAAAAAAAAAGTTATAGGAGAGAGCTTCTGTTTCGAATAAATGTTATTGTTTCTAATAAAAAAAAAGTAATGAACAAAATTTACTTGAATATTAAAAGACTCCTGGTGTCAAATAGATTATCAGACACTGAGATTTCTCGAGGAGATTCTCATGTTATCGATGTTTACAAGGCTATCAACCTGTTGTAGCACTTTTCAGTCTTACTGCAATAGCAAAAGAGTACATTTTTAAAAAAAAAATCTTTTTGAACCTATCTACGCAGAATATTTTGATTTACTTCTCAAACCAATTGCTTCTAAGAGAAAACTATCCTTAGTTCATCAGGTTTCCAGGAATTGGCTTCCATTTCCTCCACAGTTGCGAAAATTATTTTGTACAGTATACAAATAAAACTTCGAAGATTATGTTAACGATTTGAATAAATTGAAAATGCATGGCATTATTGCTTCAGATATATCAGAGGCTCTCATGTATCTAATAGGTGAATACAGAACTACAAGCATAAACGAAAAATAGCACATTTTCAATTGATCGATTTAATTTTATGCGATGAGACTGAGAACTCATAGTCAAATCAAAAATTTGTTCGGTTTGTTGAATAGAAGGGAAGTATTTCTGTCTAAGTCCTATATAAGAAATGGCCTTTAAAGGAAAAAATCGATAGTAATAACTCGAAGCGATTGAAAATATTGGTAATAGTCGTTGGTTGAGTGAAATGAAAGATAGAAATGGAAACACGGAGACCAGTGGTATTCTACGCTTTAAATTATGACACATAGATTTTTATCGATACTAATAATCACTTTGATGGCAAAACTAGTTCAGAAGTTCATTCTCTCCTGAACGCTTGTACAAAATTTGAAATAGTAAATTAATCTCTTATATTCATATATATTAATATTTCCAAGATCTAATTTTTGCTCTGTATTTCAAACTCTTGCACTGAAACTTAGATTCTTTCATCTGCAGTCTTGACCGTGTGTTGAAAGCAGAGAGTGCGTTATAATTAAAGAGGCTACCAAAGGGATTCCTAGCTTATAGTGAAGTTTCATTTACCTCATTTTAGACTTGATTGATTTATATTCAACCAGTTTTGAGTTAAGCCGATCAATTACAATTTTATACTCAAAATTGTATGAAGCTTTCGACATCATATCATATTTTATTAAATTTAAGGCCATTTTATTTCTGCCAAGAGAAAATGCAATCTAAACAGTTCTCACAAATTCTCCGATTTTTCATTGTTCGCTTCCCCTCTATTCACCTCTCCAATACACCTCATTAAAAGATAAAATCGATACCATTTCAAAGTTAACGAGAACGAGTGTTAGTGACGTTTAACAGTGTTGGAAAAACTCCGAAATGCGTTTCAGTTCGATTTTCTAAAAGTACGTAAGTACAGCCAGTTATTCTGTCTGGAAAATGTTGTGAAATATCCAATTAAAAAACTCCATAGTGGAAAACAAAAAACGTGCTATGTCATAGACTTAAGTTAGAAAAATGCAAAGTTTAGAGCTGTTTTTCTCCATTCATAAACATTCTTATATAATTAAGACATCGCATAAGCTCCTTTCAATCGTATTCCCTAGATAATGTAAGCTAATGTAAGCAGAAAAATTGTACTCATAAAATTTTATTTAAAATAATTTACACAGCTTTTATGTTTCACAATTTATTCAGTATCCTGATACGTGTTTCTGTCTTTCTTTCCTGATACGTGTTTCTGTTCTTCAACTCCTTTGAAGATGGTCGAATAAAATTGATATAATGTTTCACCTAGTGCCAACCACATACTCCATTCATGTTATTGTAGCCATACAGTTACATCTAGCTAATCACAGAAAATATCATGAAATATCAGCAGTCACCATGTAATTCAGTTCAAAATACTCACAATTCTTCCATTTATTCAAGTGTTAACATAAAAAATTGCACATAAAATATTCCATGTAGAGAAAACGTAATTTCTTAAAGTAAATTAATCGACAAGCATGAAGTGAGTGGGGATCTCCAAGAAAATTTTCGAGTTTTCCGAAACAAATTTTATATGACTCCTTAACATCGTAGGAATGAGCAGAAAATCTGGAAAAATAATTGTTTCATAATATTCGGTTGTGTTTTGACTCAAGCAGAACAAGCTGGTTATGGTATAATCCTGTTTTCATTCATCAAACCAATATATTGTATTTTATTTTTTTGATTGTATCGGTCTTTACTTGACGTAAATTCGTCTTCAATATAAGAAAAACAAATATTAAGTTCCGCTATTTTATTGCTTTTTACTACAATTTTTCCATCATACCATGACTTCATCAAGTGGGTATTTAAACTGAGATGTACAATGCAAATCCTTAAATACTCAGCTCTGGTACAAAAAATTAAGGGGCGACAAGAGGTGGTTTCTAAACATTGAACAATGTCAAGTTGGGGGATCTTATTTAAATAGAAACTAACCTTCAAGCAAAATTAACAAAAAAAATTCCTATCAGCTCATACAAAATATTAATAATAAGAACGTCCCGAATAATACTGAACTTGTTTCCTTTGGCGCAAAAAACTTATTTCCTAATATACCGGTTAGAGAAACCATAAAATTAGTTGATGATTTATAACTCCAAAAACGAACTAATCCTGTTGTAAACAAAGAAATATTAGATGCCTTGAACTTTGCCTAGATCAAAATTATTTTATGGTCTATCTTGACGATGAAAGTCTAACAATGGGTAACCCATTAAGCTCCTTTTTATCCGAAATATTTATGGATCATCTAAAAACCCACATCCAAAAAATCCCAAATTTTAAAAATTTCGTTTATTGGTACCGTTATGTAGACGACATAATTTGTTTATTCAATGGCACAAATAGACAACTTTGTTCATTTTTAGAATCTATCAATAAATTATGTCCAACAATTGAATTCACCCATGTAGAAGAGGTAAATAATAGTATCAATTTCTTACATTTAAAATTCACTAACGCTAATAACAGACAAAACTTTTCGATTTATAGAAAATCAACACACACAGATACTACAATTCATTTAACCTCATCATCCATTTTCGCACAAATTATTAGCTTTTAATAGTATGCTTTATAGATTGGTTAACCTATGTCAAAAGAAAATTTTGACAAAGAATATAATATCATTAAACACATAGCTTTTAATAATGATTATAATCTGTCAGTTAGATATATATATATATATATATATATATATATATATATATATATATATATATATATATATATTAATGTTTATTTAACAGTCGTACTCTGAAAAAAATTTTCCTTGTATATATATATATATATATATATATATAATTTACTCAATAGAATGAATTACAAGCAAGCAATAACACATGTACATCCTCAACTTCAAAATTCAAACGAAACAATATTCATTTCATTAACATACATAGGACAAAAAACTGAAAAAATTGCTAGATATTTAGAGAGAAAAGAAAACCATAACATATATTATAGAACCATTAATGCATTAGGCAGTTTAATAAAAAATAATAAAGACGTCATTTCTAAAAACAAAAAATCAGGAGTTTACAAGTTAACACGTAGTGTAACAGATAATAGCTGGAATTAATTGTGCAGAACCTCTACAAATTTTAATCTAAATAAATCTCATGAAAACATTTGAACTTTTTCTGCATATATGTATATACATATACAGAAAAAGTTTCTAACATATTCGGTCTAGAAGTATTAGTGAAACACTTTCAAAATAAATAAATGCGGCTGATCTGTACCAAAAATCATTGAAAAGAAGTATGAACTATGGTAATAGAATGTTCTGGATATCGAGACAGTGTAATACAGATCTGTATAACAATTCTATACTCAAACAAACTCATCAAGGTTTTGTAGATCAGAGGCAAATTGCAGATATGCGCACGTTTCAAACTAATTAGTGTTCGTCAGTGCAATGAATGCTAGTGACTCCAGATCTGTCAAATATCTATATTCCCTATACACAGAGACTCAAAGATATTAATATTGCACTAGCCCCATCTAGAGTATGCAAAATTTATACATGAAATACCTTTGCGAGATAATTCAAGTAAAGAAATGTATTCTCGATATTTTGGCGTTAGTAACGCAGTATAAACTTTCCCAAGCTCAAATCAGACCATAATTTCCCGTAAAGCTCATAGTTAGCTTATTCATATTAAAATAAATAAATTCGGCTGATCTGTACCAAAAAACATCAATAAGAAGTATGAGCCATTGTAATAAGAAGTTCTAGAAATCAAGACAGATTGATTTTCGTCAGAGCAATGTATGCTAGTGACTCCATATCTGTCAAGTATCCATATTCGCTTTATACAGATACTTTTACGGCCAGTTTCATAAACAATATCAAAAGGCACCTTTATAATAAAGTCCCTTTATGAAAAAGGATCCTCCAAATGGGAACATCAGTTTCATAAACGCACATCGACCGTCCTTTACTTAATGCTTCCTTTAATGCGCCGGTCATATGTTGCCGACTGTTGGCTATCCTGAGAACTAGTGATTTTACGAATTTAGTTGGTGATATTCTGTAAAAATTGTTAGTTATGCGTCGGAACTTGTAAAAAGAAAAAGAACAGTAGCAAAAATCAGTCTTTGCATAAACATGGTTACGTGCACAAGACAGTATACTGAATTTTATGTCATTATTACGTGCGAATTGCTATATTTTAGTAAATGTGAGTTATATAAATGAATATGGAAGAAAAGAGAAAAAAAGTATTACTTTAAAACCTGAGGAGGAACTACGTATCTTCGAATTGATTGAAAAAGAGAATTTTAATATTATAGGATAAAGTCTGGCAGAGAATAGCAACTGCTTTCAATCCAACAGTTCCTCATTGGAAAGATGGGGACCAGCTCAAATCCAAATATGACAATATAAAAACTTAAACTAGAAAAGAGGTAGCTGCTCAACGCAGTCATATTAAAGGGACTGGTGAAGGGGCTCCATTGAAATTGAGGGAGCCAATTTCCAAACAATTGAGCCCCACTCTTAAGAACCCACTTACCGAAGCGAAAGAGATGTATTTTAAAAATTACAGCTCTAGTAGAAGCTCAGATAGTGGCTATCAAGGAAGAGAATAGAAGAAAAGAAGAGGAGATTACGAAGCTTAAAATATTAGATTTGCGAGTTATGGAGATGAAGAGAAAATTAAATAATAATAATTAAATCTTTTTTATTTTGAATGCACTTTCTGGGAAAAGCGGTATTAGAATTCTATTAGCATTGCTGCAGACTATGAAATCCCCTCTTTGAATTAAAAACAGAAATTTCAATAACACATAATATTTTCATTTCTTTATTCGACTTGAAACATTTTCAGATGGTACCTAAAGTAAAACAATGAATCAAAAATACACACAGAAACCTATCTAAATACATACCTTGTAAAATTTTATGAAAATTATATGAAATCTTGTCATGTTGAAGATACAAATTGAATATGAAGAATAGTTTCACAAATGACAAGCAAATTTATTTTCAATTATCACACAAATATAAATTTTAAATTAGCAAAATGTTTATTAATAATAGACTCTCACTTGACGAGCTGCCATAACATTAGTTGAATTTGTTAGAAAGTCCTCTTCCTTCTGCAATCATTCATTTGGAAATATTTCGTTCATTTCTACAACTATATTGTGCAAAAGAGCGGTAGCAACAATAATTGCCCTTATGGTCGTTAAGTTAACACTCATTCCTTTAGAAAGTATAGGAAAACGACGTTTCCAAACTCCATACTTCCTCTCCACCACATTTCTAGTTCGTATAATTGACTGCTCATATAAATTTTCAGCTGCAGTTATAACTTCCGGTAACTTTGTCATAAGATAAGTCTGCAAATTATAAACACTATCACCTAGTAACAAATACTGTCCAAATTTACGATTCTCAAATTGTCTCTTCAAGACACTGATATTAAAGATGGTTTGATCATGTGTTGAGCCAGGTCATCTAGCTACAATAATTCTGATTCTCAAGTCTGAATCACTTACGGTTTGAACGTTAACATATTTCATAGTACGCTAAAATAAAACAAAATGGGCAAATGTGACAGAAGAAAGTTATGTCCATCGTTTTCGTGTTTATCGAGCTCCTGCGCAGTGTCGAGCTTCTCGTTAAAGGATCCGTTCCCAGGTGTAAAGGGCCGATTTTCTCACTTTAAGATAAAGAACGCTTTTTAGTTCCCTTTAACCTTAAAATTTGCTTATGAAACACCTTTAATCATTAAAGGAGACTTGTTGGGGAAAAGGAGGCTTTAATTTCATTTATAAAACTGGCCGTTAGATATTAATAATACACTAGCGACATCAAAGGTATGCAAAATACATGCAAGACATACCTTTGCGAGTTAATTCAAGTAAGGAAATATATTCTGGGTATTTTCACGTTACTAACGCAGAATAAACTTTCCGCGTGCTCAAATCAGACCATAAAATGTCGTAGTGCTCATAATTAGCATATTCATATTGGAATAAATAAACTCGAATGATCTGTACCAAAAATATTTAATAAGAAGTATAAGCTATGGTAATACAAAAATCTAGAAATCGAGAAAGTATAAAATACATATGTATAACAATTCTATATTCGAACAAACTCGACAAGGTTTTGTAGATCACAGAGGTAAATTACAGACATGCGCACGTTTCAAACTGATTATTATCGTCAGTGCAATGTATGCTTGTTGAGTTTGTTTTAGTATAGAATTGTTATACAGATGTATGTTACACTGTCTGGATATCTAGAACTTTCTTTTACCATAGCTCATACTTCTTGTTAATGATTTTTGGTATAAATCAGCAGAATTTAGTTATTCAGATATGAATATGCTATTTTTGTGCATTACGGCAAATTATGGTCTGATGTGAGCACGAGGAAAGTTCATTTTGCGTTAGTAACGTGAAAATATCGAGAGTAGAATTCTTTACTTGAATTATCTCGCAAAGGTTTGTCTTGTATACATTTTGTATACTCTAGATGGCGCTAGTGTATTATTAAAATCTTAGAGTTTCTATGTGTAGCGAATATAGATACTTGACAAATTTCGAGTCACTGGTATACTTTGCACTGACGAAAACTTATCAGTTTGGAACGTGCGCTTGTCTGCAATTCACCTCTGTGATCTACAAAACCTTATTGTGTTTGTTTGAGTATAGAATTGTTATACAGATGTATGTTAATTTGTCTCGATTTCTAGATATTTCTATTACCATAGCTCACACTTATTATTAATGAAATACTTTTATATCATCCAAGCTTTCCGTAAACTTTATTACCTTCCTCAAGGATCTTTATTTTGAACAAAATTACCATCAAAATGGAAATTCAGTTTAGTCTCGCTCTGACTAAGACAACTAATGTAAAATTTCTTACACCTCATCAAACTAGTAAAGTTCATTATAAAATTTTGTCGTCACAACATTTATTTTGTCAGCACATATCAAGTCGTAATTGAAAATAATGTGACAATGATGTTATATTTACCGAAAATGACATTCTAAATCTTATTATTGATTAATCACATCCTGTGTTGATGAACCACGAAGTGGTGGTTGCGATTTCTTATGTTACATTGAATAGGAATTGGTCGCGTTATGGTCATCTCAAAATTGAATCAAACATTTATTATTATAATATTATATTATATATTATATTTATATATATATATATATTTATAAATTTATATATATATATATAAAAATGAAACCCGTTTTCCGTTGTCACGACATAACATGAAAACGGCTTGATCGATTTGGCTGATTTTTTTTGTAGTTTTCTAATAAAAAAATATAAAGAAAATCTCTCAGAAAGATTGAAAAATATACATTTAATTTTGCATATTTTAAAAAACGCGCGTAACGAATGTCAACGTCATTCAATTTAAAACAAAAAATCTGTGGTAATGTGTGACACTACATCGATAACCGCGCTGACAAATATCAACGTCATTCAATTTAAAACAAAAAAATCTGTGGTAATCTGTGACAACACATCCGTAACCGCGCTAACAAAAATTTTATTAAGTTTTCGGTAAAGTTCGTTTTGTTTTAATGACTAAAAAGTTTTTTATTTGCTAATAAGTGTTTGTTAATCACGGTAAGTTCACTTCACTTCATATAGATTTTTGGTGACTACACAATATTACAATTTTACATGGTTATACAGAAAATATATTTTCAGTTGGATTTTCGTTTTTAACAATGCCACCAACCAGACGTACAAACTTAGGCCGCAGAACTCGAAATACGGCAAGTCAAAGAAATATAAGAGCAAACCAAACTGATGAGCAGCGCGAAGCGCGAAATGAACTTCAACGGAATCGAAATCAACATAAAAATGTTGTGTTTAATCCCCACAGAGCTGCATTCAGTTATAATGTTGCAATTGATTACAGTTCAAAGACAATTGTTGCTATGGGACTAATGAATATTGTGTGTCCACATTGCAATGCATTGAAATTCAAAAATGAAGCCCCTGGATTGTGTTGCGCCAGCGGCCAAGTCAAATTGACGCCATTGGTACCACCACCAGAGCCACTACATTCATTGGTTTCCGGAAATGGGCCAGATTCTAATCATTTTTTGACTCATATCCAGCAATACAATAATTGTTTTCAAATGACGTCATTTGGCGCAACAAAAGTTATTCGAGACAATTTTAGACCTACTTTCAAGGTAAGTAAGTATAATGGCAAACAATTTTATTCAGTTATACAACCATGTAGCTGGTGCAAAATATGCTGAGCCAGTGTTGTGTAGACGTGTTTATTTTGTAAACAATAAGTCAAATACATAATAATAGTCTATAACCCAATGACTTAATCAGCAACATTTTATAACATGTTGTATTTCATAATGGCATGAGCAAGGTGTCCCAATACTTGGTAAAGCCTACTACCTATAGCTGCCATGGAAGGCTGCTGTTCAATGCCAAGGTTTAAAGTAGTTTTAATTTGAAATGATCTAAAGTATTGTGGCAGTATTTTGCGAGCCACATGGTGGTACAAACAATTTGCTATACAATTACCTAAATACATATTCTTGCCTGATGAAGACTATGAATTTTCGCAAATATATTTTATGGGCAATTCAGCAAGAGAAGTCGATTAGCGTTGCGCACACAACAACTCAGTCAAAAGATCCATTGTTGAACAACTTCAAACATTTTTCCATCAACACAATGAATTAGTTGCATTATTCACAACTGCATTAGACCGCATGCCATCAGATAATCATAAAATTGTCATCAGAGCCGAAAGGCGCCTGCAGGACAACATGCTGGACGTTTTAATGCGCCAACAATTGATGAAGTGGCTATTGTCGTCGTAGGAGAAAATTTAGAAAACCGAGCTATTGTTTTACATCGGCGGAACGATCAACTTCAGCGTGTGTCTGAAACACATCGATCTTATGATGCCTTACAATATCCTATCCTATTTTGGCAAGGTGAAGACGGCTATCATTTTTCAATTAAGATGATAAATCCAGTTACAGGTAAATTTATATATATATATATATAAAAATGAAACCCGTTTTCCGTTGTCACGACATATAACAATATATGTTTACTACATTGAAATATATATGTTTACTAACCTAATAAACAAATAATTTATATTATTAACACAAAAAATTGTTTATAGGTGCTGAAATAAACAAAAAAGTTAGTTCAATGAATTATTATTCACACAGACTGATGGTTCGGCAAAATGAGGACAACCACATCTCAAAGTGTCGGCGTCTATTTCACCAATATGCTGTGGATATGTATGTGAAAGTTGAAACTGAACGATTGACATTTATCAGGTTGAACCAGGCAAAACTCCGTTCCGAGGAATACATTCATCTTGGGAATGCCATTAATGCTGTTGGAAATGCACAGAGTGTTGGCAGAACAACTATTCTCCCAGCAACATACGTCGGGAGTCCGCGCCATATGCATGAATATGCGCAAGATGCGATGTCCTATGTACGACATTATGGCACACCAGATTTGTTTATCACGTTCACATGCAATCCAAAGTGGACAGAAATTCAACAAGAATTATTTACTAGACAATCACCTATTGATCGCCACGATATCACTGCAAGGGTGTTCAAAATAAAATTAAAATCACTCATGGATTTCATTGTTGAGCATCGCGTGTTCGGCGAGACGCGCTGTTGGATGTACTCAGTTGAGTGGCAAAAACGCGGATTGCCACATGCACATATCCTCATTTGGTTGGTTGAGAGGATAAGACTAAATGAAATTGATAATGTGATATCAGCAGAAATTCCCGATAATAATGAAGACCCACTGTTACATGAGGTTATTACAAAAAATATGATACATGGTCCATGTGGAATATTAAATCCCATTTCTCCGTGTATGGTTGAAGGAAAATGTTCAAAACGCTTTCCAAAACAATTAGTAGCAGAAACTATTACTGGAAATGATGGATATCCACTTTATCGCAGCCGATCCATTGATGACAATGGAAAGTCAACAATAGTCAAAGTAAATCGACAGGACATTGAAGTCGATAATCGTTGGGTAGTTCCATTTTCGCCATTACTCTGCAAGGCATATAAAGCACACATAAACGTCGAATTTTGCCATTCAGTAAAATCTATTAAATACATTTGCAAGTATGTGAACAAAGGTAGTGACATGGCTGTCTTGGGAATTGCTGCCGAAAATTCAAATGATGAAGTCACTCAATATCAAATGGGCCGCTATGTAAGTAGTAACGAAGGCATGTGGCGTATATTTTCGTTTCCTATACATGAACGACACCCTACTGTTGTTCACTTGGCCGTACATTTGGAAAATGGTCAACGGGTATATTTTACAGATGCAAACGTATTACAACGAGTTGACAGGCCACCATCGACAAATGTGCCAAAATGATGATTTTACCAGAACGTTACTTTACTCCGAAATGCCAAGATATTATACCTGGAATCAATTATCAAAAAAATTTGAACGACGAAAACGAGGACAGCCAGTTCCAGGTTACCCACGAGTATTTTCCACCAATGCACTAGGCCGTCTTTATGCAGTCCATCCCAGCGAAGACGAGTGTTTTTAGTTGCGTTTACTGTTAGTCAATGTTCGTGGTCCAACATCATTCCAACATCTGCGAACTGTTAATGGTGTATTGTGTGGCACATACAGAGAAGCCTGTCAACATTTGGGATTGTTAGAGAATGACACTCATTGGTACCACACTCTCGAAGATGCTGTGATTTCATCAAATGCTAAACAAATACGAACATTATTTTCTATAATTTTGTCTACATGATTCCCATCAACACCGACTGATTTATGGCATAAATACAAAGATCATATGGCGAAAGATATATTGCATCAGATGCGTCTTAGAACATCGAATGCGGATTTGCAAATGAACGAAGAAATTCACAATGAAGCATTAATTTTAATTGATGACATGTGCTTGATGCTTACCAACAAAGTTTTAACACAAATAGGAATGATAGCACCCAATCGCCCAATGCACGACTCATTTGATCAAGAATTGAGACGCGAAGCCCAATACGATTCCGAAACATTACGACAAATGGTTGATAGAACAGTTCCCCTTTTAAATCAACAACAAAAATATGCCTACGATACGCTCATGAAAGTAGTGAACGATGGATCTGGCGGATTTTATTTTTTAGATGCTCCCGGTGTTATCATTGATTTTGGCAACGATTCGATCGCAAAATGGAATTGCACTAGCCCTAGCTTCATCAGGTATTGCAGCTACGTTGTTGGAAGGCGGTTGAACAGCTCATTCAGCTCTCAAGCTTCAAATTAATGAGACTCCAACTTGCAACCTTTCGAGGAATTCTGCGATGGCCGAAGTGCTGCAGCAAACCAGATTGATCATTTGGGATGAATGTACGATAGCACACAAAAAATCTTTGGAGGCATTAGATCGGTCGATGCAAGATTTACGAAACAACAGAAAACGGTTTGGTGGTGCAATGATACTACTGGCAGGTGATTTTCGACAAATATTGCCAGTTGTTCCTCGCTCAACGCCTGCTGATGAACTGAATGCATGTTTGAAGTCGTCCATTTAATGGAAATACATTAAAACACTTAAATTGAGTATAAACATGAGAGTCGAATTGCAGGAAGACCAGTCTGGAGAAGTGTTTTCCAACCAACTGCTCGATATTGGTAATGGTATTATTGCTGTTGATACATCATCTGGATGTATTACATTTCCTACCAATTTTTGTAACTTTTGTGAATCAAAGACCGAACTCATGGAGATGGTTTTCCCAAACATTGCACAAAATTACGTAAATCACGTTTGGTTAAGCGAACGTGTTATATTGGCAGCAAAAAATGTTGATGTGAATTAAATGAATTTTCAGATTCAAGAGAAAATAGCTGGCAAATTGAAGAATTACAAATCAGTTGATTCCATTACTAATGAAGATGAAGTTGTCAATTATCCAACAGAATTTTTAAATTCGCTTGAATTGCCCGGCTTACCACCACATATTCTGCAATTAAAAATCGGATCAGTAATTATTATGTTACGGAACATAAACCAGCCACGTCTGTGTAATGGCACCCGGCTTGCGGTAAAGAAATTATTGAACAACGTCATCGAAGCCACAATTTTGAAAGGGAAGTACAAAGGCGAAGATGTTTTAATCCCACGCATCCCTATGATACCGAACGACATGCCATTCAGCTTTAAGCGTTTACAGTTTCCAGTGCGGCTTGCATTTGCAATGTCAATAAATGAATCGCAAGGGCAGTCGCTAAGTGTATGTGGCATCAACTTAGAAAATCCATGTTTTTCACATGGCCAATTATATGTCGCCTGTTCCCGTGTCGGAAAACAATCAACATTATTTATTCACGCGCCAGAACATAAAACTAAAAATATAGTATATCAAAAAGCATTAGAATAGAGAGAAGCAGTGAAGGGTATAGAGGCTATTAGTTGCTTTCTAGAGCGCGCGTGGTGTTGAGCTCAGTGTTTACTTCAAAATGCAAAGTTGTTCAATACCGATTTGTAAAAATATGAGTGAAATTGAACCCTATGTAATAAACACTATTATGAAAATATATATGTTGTTTTTTATTCAATAAAAATTAGTAAAGTCCTCAGGTATGGCGAGACCAGGGAAATAAGGATTCATTTTTATATGGAGGATATTATAGATTCCAGTTCAAATTGAATAGGTACTCATACATAAGATAGGTCAGCTATACAAAATAAAGTAGTGCATCAAAGCTACGCTAAGTCTTTACGAAGTTCGCCGGGTCAGCTAGTGTATATTGCTCATGTGTATATGTTGGGGACGGGCAGGTCGTTCTTTCCAAACAAGGATACGGAAACATGAAAAATGTTACATTGATGAAAATCAAAATTCAACTTATGCCAACCATTTCTTAGAGACAGGTCATACTTTTAATACTTACTTTGAAATATTACATATTGAAAATAAAAATCAATAAACTTAATTTGTTAGATTCATTAGAGATCAATAGATATAATAAAAGACAAATTTTATTAAATGATCAAATAGACTTGAACAGATCTCCCCTATTATAATTTTTCAATGATTGCGAACAAACTCTTGTCACCCTTCTATTTTTTGTACCAGAGTTATGTATTGAAGGATATATTTTGCATTGTATAACTCAGTTCAAATACTCACCTGAGGAAGTCATGGTATGACGAAACAATTGTTCCGCTTATAAAATAGCAAAAGTTTATTTTCGTTTTTCTTATATTAAATATATTACAATTGAAAATTTTTAGATAACTGCCATACGTAGAAGATAACTTTTGTGTAATTTAGGTTTATATTCCACTAGTAAACTAGCAGCCTTAACGAATTTATAACTACTTCACATCAACTTTATTTCGCTTATACGTAGAGTATATTCATTAATAATAGTAATTGTAGACACGTTAATACAAAATATGAAGATTCAACCGGAATCATTTAGATGGAATATTTCTTCTAACCGATACACTATTTCATTTTAACTATCCAAAATCATTCAACCGATTTGCTCTGAATTATTTCAGTGTTCTCATGCTGATACATGGCAAGCAGTGTACATACCAGTATATATAGAATATAGATTCTCAAAATAATGATGAAAGATGAATTTTTATTATTACCAGAGGCGGGTGACAAATAATCTCTCTTGAATATTGTCATCATTATTTCAACCTTTTAAATCAATTCTCCGTTATATTCTACTTTAATATTCCTACTTTATTTTAGTGCAAAAGAGTGAGCAGTCTTCAAGTTATTTGGTTTGGAATGAATGTTTAAGATTGCTCATTTCAATTCAGAACTCAGTATCTGTTAGTCTCGTCAATGATTCAATCAAGTTGTTAATAAATTCCCATCACATATTCACATGACCCAATGATTATTTAACAGAATTGGTTTATATGAAACTCACTAGTTTCGTTGAATTTTATTTTGAGTGATTTTTCATAATATTGATCATCAAATTTTCGATTCAAGGTTATGACAACCAGTAGTATGATCAAGAACTTCATTTAAAACCAATTCAAACTTGAGTGAAGTCATTGAAAATAATAAAGATTGTACACATAAAGATAATAAATCGGGGGTTTATAAGTTAACCTGCGGTGATTGCACTAAAGTTTATATAGGACATACTGGAAGAACTTTCCGACATAGAATTTGTGAACATTCGAGAGTTTCCTCAATAATAAAAATAATTCCACATATTCTAACAATTTGTTAGAAACAAGACATACTTTCAACCATAATTTTGAAATTCTACATATAGAAAGTAAAAGTTATGCCTTAAACCTGTTAGAATCCCTAGAGATAAATAAACAAAATAAAATTGGAATATCACTTAACGAACAATTAGATTTAAATAACTCACCTCTGTTAAATATATTCAGATAAGCTGGAATTTGCAGAGAACTATTTTGGGTTTTAGTGCTCAATAAAAATTTGAATTGTACTTACTGTAATTTCGGAAACAAGCTTAGTTATTCAAAATGTAAACCTGCCTGATGACGCTACTGTGATAGCAAAACGACTGTTGTAAACATAACAATAAAAATTTGTGAAAATCAGAAAAACCTTATTAAAATATTATTCAGAAATGTTTTTGACTGCAAAAAGAGAAAAACGCTGGAAAACATCACTATTTCACAGGAGAAGCGTATTTAAAAGAAAATTGGCTTATTCATACTACTCTAATAATAATAATATGAATGAAAATTCAAACTGAATAATTGTATCAAAGTAGAATGTGTTTATATCAATATATTCCCATATTTTATCGGCAAGAGCTCTTCTTATCTCTAGAAATATGTTAGACCATTTGTTATCATAATTCTTGAGGTGTAATAATTTCTTGGGCATTCTTATACCACCTAAAATATAAAAAATCAGGAGATTTCGAGCCGATTATGAAAATCTATTATCTTGTCATATCCATTTATAAGGAAATTTGTAACTATTTTGGCCAAAACTAGTTGATAGTGATCATCATTAAAACAGTATTGAAGATTTCGCTGTTTCACTGCCAAACATTGAAAAATTTACACATATACATGACTTGAGTATCGAGATATTACCTCAACTTCGAATAACTCAACAATATGTATAGGATATTTGTGATTTAAATATACCGACTCTTTTAGATTTACACAGATCATTATGGTCATTAACATTATGATTATGGACAATAACATATGCGATGACCAGATCTCAAACGGGGACTTCAAAATATATCTGAAAAATCTTATATCATCCACATGGGAAGAAAAGTAGAAAAGAGCAATACAATAAATACTAGAAAGAAAATTTCAACCACTCTGACCGAATCTTAATAAATCGTTCAAGAATAGGACATATCTGCTTAACCCACGACTACATCCTGCAAAAAAATGAAAGACTGAAATGTCCAGAATGTGATGAAGTTCTAACAATTAAACATCTTTTGAAGGATGCCCCAGATATTAGGAGTCTCGTGACAGACATGATTTAATCAGGTGAGTATTAATGCGGTGTAAATCAATGGAATATCAAAAGTTAATATTTGTTTTTCTTATATGGAAGATGAATTTCCGTCAAGTAAAGACCAAGACAATCAAAAAAGAAAATGGTAAATGTCATTTTCGAACTTCTATTATTTATAATAAAAAGATGATCCAGATTCGAAGAATATAGCAACATTTCTATTCGCAATCAAAGCGACGATAGGGTAGTTTTCAATAATTGAAGACGAACAGCAGTTCATCCACGATATGAAGAATAATGAAAAGCTAATTATGAGATTGATGAACTATTTCGAGTTGAAAACGTTCCTCACAAATCAACATAGACGCAGAAATAAGAGATCAACTATAACCACTCTAGTTGAAATAGCTGAAAAAAATAACAGGTCTTAACGGGGGTAATGAAATCGAGCATGATTTGTGTGATCTTCGAAGGCTTTTGATAATTTTTCCCAAGAAATTCTTCTGAATAAACTCGAATATTATGAAGTTCGAAGTCCACTACTCAAATTGCTTGCTTTTTTCTTGGAGGGCAACAGCAGCAGGCATAGATAAAAGAAAAATAATCAACTTGATGCATTATATCGGGACAAATTGATTGAGTATTTTTTTCTTGGGAAAAACTCGTCTGCGTTCGAGTCGGATCTTTATCGAGTAATGTCTGCAGATTTTTTTTCGCCGAGCGAGATCTTCAATGCTGAAATTGTGGTAAACCAACAACGTTCAGAAGTCATGAAAGGGCTGTTATGATACAGGGATTAATTCAGTGGACAAAAGCAAATTCAACGAGAGGTTCAATGCCCCTGAATTAATTTGTTTTTTCTAAACTCCAGACCAGTTAATGTTAAACTTAGTAATTCGCTTTCAAGGCAACCATGAACGGCGGATTCATGAAAGTAAATAATTTTACTCTGGCCTATATATTATAATAACAAACTACAGATTAAAAAGTTCATAAGAGCTGATTGTACGAAACGTACAGATACGTTCAGATAACTTTCACGGAAACTTTCAGAGAAAAACGCTGACCTCGAAATTAACACGTGTGGCTCGACAAAGAGCTGAAATTTTGAAAAGTGCTAAGTTGCAATTTTGAGTGGGTGATCGGATCAAAAATTCGTAGATAGATTGTTAAGGAGAGACTTGCCACGTCGGAAAAACTAGTAAGATCGTCGAGAAAAGATCGTAGTGCGAGGCTCAGAATTAGTCTCAGAATTTAGAATTATTTTGATTATATTGAGTGATATAAGTAATTTTCTTTTGAAGTTTAAGAATTGAGTCAGAAGAATTATAATGAAAAGATAGCGCTAGGTATTTTGATGAGTTAAAGTTAGAGCAAAATTAGATGAATGGTCGGAAGAGGATACATTTAAATTATTAAAATTTAAATTAGTTGGAGACGCATATAATTATTTCAAGTCAGAAGAATTATAATGAAAAGATAGCGCTAGGTATTTTGATAAGTTAAAGTTAGAGCATAATTAGATCAATGGTCGGAAGAGGATAATTAAAATTTAAATTAGTTGGAGACGCATATAATTATTTAAAAATCAGTTCTACAGCTAGAGAAATTGACGTATATAAAATTAAAAACTAAGTTGCTATCGAAATTCACACAGTTTACGTTACCTGGAGAAAATCAATTTAATTTGAGTCGATGTTATCAAAGTCCGGATGTACGCTTTTACGCGTAAGTACTCGATTACGAGTAATATTATTGAATGAGGATTTAGATAGAGCCGATGCAGATGAAGAAGTTGGAATCAGAAAGGAAAACAAGGATTTGATTATTAATCAGTTCAAAATCGGACTGCGGAAGGATTTGATGGAGTTCACAGGAATCTTGTTGTTGAGAGAAGATGACTTGGAAAAGCGGAAGAAATTGTAAGATTGCAGGAAACTTCCATGATGGCGCAAGGGAGACCAGACATAAGAATATCTGCGATAGAACCGGACAATCAGTGTCACGATTGCGGTAAATACGGCCATTTGATGAAGGATTGTCGAAGCAGATGGAATTCGAGACCTGAGTGGACACCAAGGAAAACGGAATGTTTTTCGTGTGGCAAGTTGGGCCATATTGCACGAAACTGCAGGAGAAGGAGATCAGGGACCTCGAGAAGAGATACGTACCGTCCCTGCAATCAGAGAGGTTATGAATCGAGAAATTGCTCGGGAAGGAGCGTAAGAACTGCAAATAACGAACGAGGGACCCAGCAAGGGTGAGGTTTCCGTGCAAATGCATCAGACCAAAGAGCTAGGGGAAATGCAGGCCGGATTCACAGAAGGAACAAGATTTGCAAAAGTGGGAAGAAACACGGGCATAGATAGCTGTGCAGCGAGAAGAGTTAAACCATTCTTTAAACGACAATGGCCAAAATTCTTCTGTCGGTATGGTGGCCGCTCAACAATAAGACGGCACAAGTATGATAGAAGTTAAGGACGTGTACATAGGGCAAGAAAGAATCAGATTGTAGTTCCGGAGATTAATGCAGGAGGAATAAAAGAGGTACCGCACTTAATCAGGATGTGGGTTAATGAGGTGATGTATAATTATTTAGTAGATACCGGCGCGTCGGTGACGTTAATTAAAAATGAAATGTTTCCTAAAGAAGAAATTAACACCGAAGAAACGAATAGGTTTCAATTAATGAGTGTGACAGGACACCCGTTGCCCACTTGGGGGACAACGTGTATTTCGATGGGTCTCGGTGAAGGGTACATTCCGTGGGATGGTGTTGTATGCTACGACAACGCACTAGAAAACGTGGAAGTTATAATAGGTAGAGATTTTCTTCAAAGCTGTCAAGCCCATATTGATTACACGGGTCAACATGAAATTTGATTTTGATTGCAAAGCATTAAATTTCGGTAGTTTAGGTCGTAATAAGACGGAAAAAAAATATATGGCATGAAAAACTTTGCTTTTGTGCTTAGAAGTCTAATTGAACGAAATTTTTAAAAATCTCGGATTTTAATTTTTGGTTGAAAATAAAACTATTGAAATAAAAATGTTTATTATTTTTATTAAGTTTTACTATCAAATTAGCTTACAGAAAAGTGGAAAATAACTTAAAAGTGCACACTTTTACTTTTTCTTTTATGTTCATAGCTACTTTCTCTCAATAAACCCCAAATATCATGTTTTCATTGTATTGGCCTTGATAACGTTGTTCAAAATTCATGATGTCCTGATGGAAACGTTCTCCTTGCTCTTCGGAATAGGCTCCCATATTGTTTTTAAATTTATCCAAATGAGCATGCAGCATATGTACTTTTAATGACATCCTGCAGCCCATGGCCTTAAAATTTGTAAGCATATCCTCAACCAACTTTTCGTAGTTTTCAGCTTTATTATTTCCTAAAAATCCAGAAACTACTGCTTTAAAACTGTTCCAACTTGCTTTTTGAGTACGATTCAGCAACGTTGGAAATTTTTCATCGGCGAAAATCTGTCTTATTTGCGGACCAACAAAAACCCCAGCTTTAACCTTTGCTTCCGATAACTTCGGAAAAATTTTTTTTAAGTATCCAAAAGCTTCTGAAGTTTCATCCAGTTTTTTAACAAATTGTTTCATCAACCCTAACTTAATGTGCAAAGGCGGCATTAACACTTTTTCCGCTTCAACAATCGGCTCAAATTTGACGTTCTGTTTTCCGACACACAATTCTGTTCTTACAGACCATGACCGTTGAATATAGTGTTTAGAATCCGCTCTGCTATCCCACAAGCACAAATAACACGGATACTTTGTATATCCACACTGTAGCCCCATTAAAAATCCCACCATTTTAAAATCTCCAATCAGCTCCCAGTTATACTCACGATACTTTACAGATTCAAGCAAAATTTTGACACTTTCATAATTTTCTTTAAGATGTACTGAGTGAGCAATTGGAAGAGACGGAAATTTATTTCCGTTGAGCAATAGAACTGCTTTTAAACTTTTTGTAGAGCTGTCAATGAATAAACGCCATTCGTTAGGGACACAGGGTATGCCAATTGCTTCAAACATACCTTTAATGTCATTACAAAAACAAAGTCCATCCTCCTTCGTGAAAAACGTTGCAAACATTTCATGCCTAGTCCGCTGATCCGTGATCTTAACATCATCAATCAAATTCCACTGTTTTAACCGAGAGCCTAGAAGCTCTGCTTTATTTTTTGGCAAATTTAAATCTCTAATTAGATCGTTAAAATCTTTTGAGGTAATGAGATAGTGTTTTGGTTGTTCAGGTGTAGGCAAAAACTCCTTATCGGAATTACTTTTATAAGAACTAAAAGATGAGCTACTTTTCTGCGATAATTTTTTTGGTGGCTCAGGTACTGGTCGTGTCAGGTCGTGAGCAATTGGAGCAGAAGAAGATTCGAGGTCAGTATATTCAATAGGTTTTGCATTTTTACCTCTACGTCTTTTACTCGGATTCACCATACAAAAGTAGCAGTCAGTAATATGGTCTTTTGGTTCTCGCCAAATCCTTGGTATTGCAAATTTCATAGACCTTTTCTCACCTCGATACCAACCTAAAAATATAAAAATAAAAATTAATATGTCTATTATTTTGGATTCATCGCTTGATTTAATAAAAATTGCTTACCTTCCAAACACCTTTTACAATAACTACAAGCAACATGTGGAGCCCATGGCTTATCTTGATTCCGTACAGGACAGTCAAAATATGCTTCATAGGCTTCACAGAGAACGTAAAATGTCTTTAGTTCATATTTCACGTCTCGAACTTTAATAAATTGACCACATATAAAACAAAAAGCATCAGCATCGTATTTGCACTTTCGTGACGACATTTTAAGTTATTCTGGGCTTGTAAACAACACCTGATGGTTGTTTATCACTCGGGTGCCATCTAGCGGCACAGTGTTAACGTTAATACCCCACTCTCACCGCGCGGTCTTTTTAAAAATATTAAAATCAATTAAAATTTATGAAAAAATTTAAAAATGAGTATTATTATTATAACTATCACAAAAGCAAACTTTATACCGAAAAAAGGTATTTTCTTTTCGTTTTTGTGCATAACTAACTGGAAAATAATAGTATAAACTTTAGGACAAAGAACGAAAATTTTTTTGTGGAGTCGTGTTATGTACACGGTTCAGCTATAACAATAAAGGGGACGATATTTAGCTTAAGTTACGATAATTCAGAAGAGAACGAGAGTGGTTCTAAGAATATAAGGTATATTTTAGAAAAAGTACCAGGCGCTACGGAGCGAAATATTAGCACGGATAAGTTGGGAAAAAATTACGAAATTAGTCAATCGGTAGGAATAAATGATAAGGCGAATAAACGTAAATTTGAGAATAAATTCTTACAAACGGAAGATTGTATTAATCGATCACATAACGAGGAAGTAATTAGCGAAAAAGACATCTGAAATCATGTGGTAAATAGAGAATTATAGGAAAAAAATCGGGATATATAAACACAATACGGGATAACGTCAAATGTAAACCAAATACTGAAGGGCCAAGATCAAGGAACAGGTCGTTAAATCAAACACAAGAATGCCAGCTGGCGAAACGCGATCGGATACATACGGTACGGGAGATTCCACGGCATAACTGGGAGACATATCTTATCTCGGAACGAAAAGTTAAGATTCCAGCACGTACGGAAGCGTTAATATAAGTGAAACTGAAATCGGAAATAGAAGGAAAATTTTTAGTATACGAGGCGAACGTGCTCATAAATGGTCAGGCACTGGTTGCCATTTGTTTAGTGGAAAATCCTGATAGAGTTTGGATACGAGTAAAAACTAATATTTCGAAGGAAGAAGTAACTTTACAAAAACGGCAGAATGTAACAAAAGCTGTGTCCGAAAAGGTATACGAAGATACTGAAAGAGCAAAAGCGGCGAGAGTAAGGAAATTTAATGAGAAAGCCAATGATCCTAACTTTAGTCTGGGGGATCGGGTCTATCTAAGGAAAATGACAGCGAAAAAGGAGGTATCGAACAAATTAATAAAACTTCGGTGACCTATAAAATCAGAAAATGTGGAGGTAAGGATGAACAAGTAGTTCATGTAAATAGGTTGAAGAGGTACTAATCGAGGATACAGGAGAATATCTCAGAGGACGAAAGTGAAAGTTCAAAGATACTTATTGACGACTGCGATTCATAACCGGAAAGCGACGCGGAGGAGACAGAGTTGCCGCATCCCTTAATAGTTCCACAATGGAAGAAGCCTCCGAGGAAATATCGAGTGCAGAGCCACAAATTAGCGAAGATGAGGTATCGAAAGATGGCGAAGTTGAGGATAAAATCCGTTAAGTGCCAATTTAAATCATTTTCCGAGACACTCAGTGACGTGAGAGGAAAACCGAAGAAATACTTGAATAGGCGAAACGTAGAGACCATTTAGTACGCGGTAATAAAGTGCGGACTGAACCCAAATCGAAAGTGTAACCTGAGAAACCATAGACGTCAACTTTGTGACGTGGTCATCCGGTGCATCTTCGATGACGACCTTGCTGACAAAACTTTTATGAGGAGTGAAAGAATAGGCTAAGTGAGGATTCGATATTGTACGGGAGTCGACATATAAATTAGACTAGAGACTCAGATTTAAATCAGAAATATTAATTATGATTATTTTTGGGGTCCGATTAAATATAAGTAAGAGTTAACCGTTTTGGATATAACAACTAACAGTCAGTAAAGTTTCATTGTAGATGACAAAGTGTAAAATCTGATATGTATGGAATTACAATTATTTTTTTGATGTAGTTTAAAACTGGTTGATTATTTTATAATGTTTTGTTAGAAATAGATTAGGAATATTTGACGAAATAGTGTAATTGCCTTTGTTCGATATTTGTTTTTTATTATTATTATTATCCTGATATCCCTAGATCTTCTGTGAAGATCCTCGAGAAGCTTTTTCAGCTTGTGCGAGTTAGGAGTTCAGTTGTGTTCTGTGTAGGTTCTGTTACTGCGATCTTGCGCTACGTTAGGTCACAGCACTGTTAATTTTTGAACCAACAGTGAAATGGTGGCAGATACCCGTCCAACTGAAAAATTTCTTTTCCATCTGAACAGGATTCGAACCCGGACCTCTTGGTCACGAGTCCGATGCTCTCCCGCTGAGCAATCCACACTCATTTGTTTTGGATTAGTGAATAAGTTTGTACCAATGATTAGGTAACTAGGCTCAATGTTATTGCAAGTATTGGAGAAGTTTTAATCTGGGACATGAATATCCCATAGAATGTGAATGGTCATTTTCTTTTCTTTGGCGAAATTTGAGTTATGAGATTGTGTAATTTTATTGCTTTTATTGTATTTATAGAAAAGTGTCGGCGGGGTATAGCCAAAGCTTTTTAAAAGGAGAGAGTGATGTGGTAAACCAACAAGGTTTAGAATTCATGGAGGGGTGTAATGATACAAGGATTAATTCAGTGGACAAAAGCAAATTCAACGCGAGGTTCAATCCCCTGAATTAATTTGTTCGTTTTAAACTCCAGACTAGTTAATGTTAAACTTAGGAATTCGCTTTCGAGGCACTCATGAACGGCGGCTTCATGAAAGGCAATTATTTTACTCTGGCCTATATATTATAATAACAAACTACAGATTGAAAAGTTCATAAGAGCTGATTGTACGAAACGTAAACATATTCTTTTAGATGAGTTTAGGAACGAAAACTTTTAGAGAAAAACGCTGACGTCGAAATTAACACGTGTGGCTCGACAAAGAGCTGAAATTTTGAAAAGTGCTTAGTTCCAATTTTGAGCGGACGAACGGATCAAAAATGTGGAAGGAGAAAACCGACGCGTAGGAGGTTGTATATGGACCAAATGAGAGTTTGTTAAGGAGAGTCTTGACACGTCGGAAAAACTAGTAAGATCGTCGAGAAAAAAAAAGTAGTGCGAGGCTCGAAATGATCTCAGAATTCAGCATTATTATAATTATAGTGAGCGATATAAGAAATTTTTTTTTTTTGATGTTTAAGAATTGAGTCAGAAGAATTAGAGAAATTGAATATAGTGCTAAGTTCCGGGACCAAGGAATTAAAGAGTACCGGAAGTCGTTCTTTATCGTTTATTGTTCGTGTTAAATAGGTCGTTTCTTGTAGAAAATCGCGTGTGCCCAGTTTTGTTTTGAATCTATGGTCTTCGAGTCAAGGGGTAAGAAGTATCTAAAAATTTTGGTATATTATTCAGGTTGAAATTGTTTAATTGAAGTAGAGTCAGATTTAAGAAGTAGGTTGATACATCTTTTCTTAATTATTATGTTTGAAGAGTATAAACAGAATTAAGAATTATTTGAATGATTCGTAGTGCTTGAGGGATCTGCATCGCCCTCTCCTTAATTATTCAGTGTGTCATCTTTATTTAAATTTTATTAAGTTTAGGATCAATAAAAGTATTATATTTTGGCACAGTTCATCATTATACTTGTTGAAATCCATAATTGAGTTTCATTACCATTATCATTATCACAGAGAAAATGTATTAACATCAAAGACCTTTCATTTTCGCGAAGGCCGTTCCCTTCCTAGGACCACTCAACTAATTTGTCCAACTGAAACAAGAAATTAAAACTTCCTGCAAATGCTGCATAGTTATCGAAAAATCTGACATTTACAATAGCGTAACAAAAAAAGGTCTATATAAAACTCAACCTGGATGTTATAGGCAGATAAATTAATCTGTCTAAAACCGCGGCAATCAGCTGTTACTAGTTAGAAATTAAATTTCTTCTAGAGCAGTCTCTTGAAAATATACAGAGTTAATTTGTACTCCCAATACATAAGGAAGTACCACAAGGATCTTTCTTGAGGCTATTATTTTTCATCGTATATATTCAACAGCATAGCATGCTACTAAGCTTGTGACTGTAAATGTGTAATATGGCATCTTTTCTTCGGATGATGCACCTGAAACAATTTTTGTTTTTCTGAAGCAGAAAAGAGCAATCAGAACTTTGGCAGCAATCTCCTTCAAATATTACTTCATGCACTATAATGTTCTCAAATGCTACAGCCAATTCATTTGTGCTTTTCTGCTCCATGCTTATGGTACAGGCATAAATACATAGAAATGTCACAATCCATCAGTATACCATAGGTGAGAGACAGAATCTTTGTGTATCATAGGAATAAAACTAGGCCTTATTAAAAGACCTCTGGGACATTTTTCGTCGCTTAAATGGAACTACTTTATTGACGAATGTTTGTCTGATCAGTTCAAGTGAATATTTCATATTTCTTTATTTTCATTGTTGGAATTGTTATAAGAGTAAACTTAAGAGAAGTGAGAAGATCATTTATTACATGATAAAAAAATGGTCCAAATTTGATCCCTGAGGCATTCCACACGAAAGAACATACTCAAGTTATCTATAACTATTGTAGCAGACATAATTTATTCTATCCTCCAAGTATGATGTGATGAGCTTTACATATGCCGGACTGAATGATTATAATGAAGCCGATGAGATGTTACACAAATCGACTCTAAGTAGTGTTTGAATTTTAGGTATCAAGTCAACGAGAATTTTGAAGATATCTTGATTTTTAATGAAATCGTTCATTATCTCGATGAATTTCGAATTTGGAAGCATAACGCTGACATTTGACGTATCTGCTATGGTTACGGTGATGTTAACCGATTGAATTTTTTTTATATATTCAATTGCTTCTGGAGTACTGTTTTCTTATAATAATAGATGGGTCACTGATAAGGACATTGAGCTATGGTAATAGAAAGTTCTAGAAATCGAGACAGTGGAACATACATCTGTATAACAATTCTATACTCAAACAAACTCGACAAGGTTTTGTGGATCACAGATGCAAATTGCAGACATGCGCACGTTTCGAACTGATTGGTTTTCGTCAGTGTAATGTATGCTAGTGGCTCCAAATCTGAAATCTATCAAGTATCTATTCTGTGTAGAGTATTCGCTATACACAGAGACTCCAAGATATTAATAATACACTAGCGCCATCTAGAGTATGCTAAATACATATACAGAGACTGTAAGATATTAATAATAAACTAACGTCATCTAGAGTATCCAAAATACATACAAGACATACCTTTGCGAGTTAATTCAAGTGAAGAAATGTATTCTGGATATTTTCACTTTACCAGCGCAGAATAAACTTTCCTCGTGCTCAAATCAGATCACAACTTGCCATAAAGCTCAAAAATTAGCATTCATATTAAAATAAATTATTTCGGCTTATCTTTACCAAAAATCATTAATAAGGAGTATAAGCTATGGTAATAGAAAGTTCTAGAAATCGAGAAAATAATCAGTTTAAAACATGCGCATGTCTGTAATTGGCCTCTGTGATCTACAAAACCTTGTCGAGTATGTTTGAGTATAGACTTGTTATACAGATGTATGTCACACTGTCTCAAACTTTCTATTACCATAGCTCATACTCCATATTAATGAATTTTTGGTACAGATCAGCCGAATTAATTTATTTTAATAATAATAATAATGTTTTTCATGGAACATTTTATATTAACATAATTGAAGATTACAATTATGTTAATATCACATACACGTTTTTTTTTTTTTTTTTTTTTTTTTTTTTTTTTAATAATCACCATTATGGGAGTTTCCTCTAGAAGGTCCGGGTCTTAACGACCAAGGACCTTCTAGGCAGCTGTAAGGAACATTCTAACAATTCTTGTTGTCCAGAGGATCACCTCCTTCTGAGCTTTACTTATCAACTCCTGATCCAGTTCAAGGAGTTCCGTATTTTCTGCCAGGTGGCTCTCAACCAATCCATTCGTGGAGATTATCAGGGGCAGAATCTTTACCGTTCTTAGCTGGTGTATCTCTTTTATTTCAAAAGCCAGGTCGTGGTACTTTGTTAGTTTCTCCGTGTACGCTCTACTTATGTTATCATCTGCCGGGACGGTTATATCAATGATTGTTGCTTTGCGGTTTCCTTTATCAAAGATCACGATGTCGGGCCTGTTGTGCGGCACCGATCACACATACACGTTATATATATACATATATATATACATATATGTATATATATATATATATATATATATATATATATATATATATCCACATACATATACATATCCACATACATCCACATACATATATCCACACCGACTGCGTCGGTACATAATTTTGAGTCATATATATATATGTGTGGATAGCTCAGCGGGAGAGCATCGGACTCGTGACCAAGAGGTCCGGGTTCGAATCCTGTTCAGGTAGAAAAGAAATTTTCTAATTGGACTGGTGTCTGCCACCATTTCACTGTTTGGTCAAAAATTAACAGTGCTGTGACCTAACGTGGCGCAAGATCGCAGTAACAAAGCCTACGCAGAACACAACTGAACTCCTAACTCGCACAAGATAAAAAAGCTTCTGAGGGATCTTCACAGAAGATCTAGGAGTATGAGGATAATAGTAATAGTAATAGTAGTCACAAAGACTAACCAGAATACAACTGAACAGCTAACTCGTACAAGCTGAAAAATCTTCTGAGGAATCTTCACAGAAGATCTAGGAATATCAAAATATTGTAATAATAATATATACCCCCGTAATTCAAGAATGAGACCAAGCATATATTATTAATAATTAAAACAAGAGTATATATTAAGAATAAATAACCTTTATGGTTCCAATAATTAATCATCTTGAACAAACTATTATACATATTTTGTCCTGATGACCACTCTTCCATTTCATCCACCAGTATTTCCAGTTGCTTTGAACGGAATTAATTAATTTTCCCTAATCGATCGTGAATATACTCCAAATTCTTGTGAAAGGATTGTAGTTTGTTCAGATTCAATTAAAAACATTTTGGAACAGCAATACTTTCCAGTATAATTAACTAGTCCATAACCACAGATCATGAAACGCATTGCTGCATTTGAAAAATCATTAGGAAGATTCTCATGCAGAACTCAATCATAACAATGAGAAATCTGGTACTTGTCAAATAAAATCATCAACTACACAGCTCACCCCAATGAGTGACATAAACATAAAAAGTTTTATTAGCCGTCATCAATAAATGGGTTGTACAATAAACCCATCATTGTGATGATGATGATAATTATTTTTACACGAGAAGAAATCTGGCAAAGGAAAGAAGATGCTGTTTATGTTACCGTAATGTTAGTATTTGTCCCCAAATGAATTGACTAAATCGGTGGAAATTATTGACTATTCCCCTCAAAAAATCTTATTAACGCATAATGATACAAATCACTTAGCAACGAACCAATAGTTTTGAATATCAATGCAGTGTGAAAATATCGGAGTACTACTCTGTCAAGAAAGTACCGGGAATTTTCAATTAAAACAACATTTTTACATTTAATCGTCAAAATTTATTGGGTCGCCTTCAAAATAGGCTCCATTTGCTCCAATACATCTATGCCAACGGCACTTCCAATAATCGAAACATTTTTTATAGGCGCTTTCCGGGATGGACTTTAGCTCTCGCGCCGAATTTTGTTTTATGGCTTCAATCGACTCAAAACGGGTGCCACGAAGGGGCAATTTTAGTTTTGGGAAGAGGAAAAAGTCACAGGGTGCCAAATCCGGCGAATACGGTGGTTGCTGAAGCACGTTTGTTGAGTTTTTGGCGAGAAAGTCAGTCACAATCGTAGCTCGGTGAGAAGGCGCGTTATCGTCTCAACATAATCACCCATAGTGAAAATCGGCACGCACTCTGACATCGACTGACTTAATCAGCTGTTTCACACACTAGTTGACAGATCCCGCTCAAGCTTGGCATAGTAATTAAGGACAGTGGTACCAACCTAGGAAAAAAAATGTTTACCTGCCTCATTGCCCCGCCAGATTTAAATCGATAATTCCCGGTACTTTCTTGACAGAATGTATATGCACGTGTGCTTTAGGTGAATATTTTTATGACGTTTTAAACCATTAAAACCATTCAGGATGATTGTAAAAAAGATTTTATTTATTTTAAATACAGTTAGTTGGTCCTTCTCAATGTTCCACAACCATCGACACTTGTTGATAATTTGTCGTTTTGTATTATTTCTGCCCTACAATTGAAATTGAGTGCAACTTATTTCGAGAAATAGTCATTCATATACACTCGTGATATAACTACTATATTTACCATAGCCAAATTCGTGTTGACATATGTTTATATTTGTATTTGAAAAAAAAAATCAAACTTGCGGATGGTTCTCTAAGCCATCGGTGTGTGACGTCTTCTCGAACCCTCATAGTCATCACTTGCTTAAACTTAGCAATCTACCTACTCAAAAAAAAAAAATAGAATCAAGATTGGTTGAGAGTCTCGAGCTTGCTCCTTTCGATGAGATGTTCGGCCTCTAGAAGGTACATGTTGAGCAAGTGAGCAGAGATGACAATGTGAGATCATCACTTTCTTGCATGAATAAAACTCTGAAGATCTGAGTCACAAAACTGCTAACTTCCCTATAAAAAAGAAACAACTTGATAAGCGCATGTGATGACAAAAGGATGGTTATGCTTACGCACTAAAATACCATAGACTTTGTTGGGGTATTCGACCTTATTTATGGACACTTCTCAATGGCAGTGAAGTATATGGGGAATGTGTGCCCTAATAGAACAGCCAGTGCCCAAATGCTTTCATTTTATGTCCAGTCGATACTCTGTAATCAAAAACTGAGTCGTGTTAAGTAATAATGTGTAAATGAAAGTTGCTTTTTCTGAAATGTGCAGGGCAAAATACAAAAATACAGGAGAATATCGCATGGAGATATTCTCTTAAGATTGAGAAGGACTGAATATTCCGTCAGAGGGCAAGAAAAATTAAATTTCAAGCAAGATTTTTTGAGTAACCAGTATTGTATTGCTCTATAAATTATGTCGATGATAACACGGCTACAACTATCAGACATGCTCGGAGGTAAAGTCATCATAAGACATCTAACAAATGTTTCAACACTCGAAGAGTTCATGAATGGGGTCAATGCGGCCGATGTTGTGTTTTGCGCACTCTCGGGCAGCAGATTGGGTAAAAACATGTTTTGGACTTACTGACACATACCATTAAAAACCTGGCAAAAAAAATTGATGCCCTGAGAAAGAAAACTGGTGTTATTCACAACAGATTGTGTTATCAAAACAGATTTAATCTGTACGTCTTCTACAATTTTAATTTCAAAAAAATTAAACAGATTAAATCTCTTTTGATATTCAAATTTTGTCATATTTCTTCCATCAAGTAAAAAGCCTTTTTCTATTTTATCGTCATTGAAGTTGTGAGAAAGGTAGCATCGTCGTTCCGTGTCAAATGCAAGGATCTTTTCATGAAGAATGAGATATATTGGATGGTAGTAGTCATGTGGGTTTTGTTGTATGATGACTGATCCTTTGAACTTGTGCTTTTTCCATCAGTGTTCTCGGTGGATAATATTTGCTTGGTTCCATTGTCTGTTATGATGCTCAACCTAGGTTTTTTCGCTATTCCTTATTTCGTAGGATTTTTGTGTGCCTCAACTTTGACTTTAAGGGGCCGTTTCGTTTCTCCTATATAAGATACTCCACATTAACTAGGTTTCGAGTAGAGGTAGATACGAAGTAACAGTAACTGTTACTTCGTATTCTGATGAAGTCTTTCAAGCAAAGACGAAACGTACGTCAAGACCAAAAATAAAGTAGAAAATGTAAACAAGTGTTTTATTTTATAATGACAATTACAACTGATTTCTACCAAGCAGCGGCCCAATCTATCATATTTGATTGTTATTCATATGTCAGTTTATTTAGACGAGAATTTCCCACAATCACAATCTTTCGTTGTTTCCATGCTTGATTTCATGCAACACAGTTTCGAACATTCTCTGTAAACTTCCTTTTCTTCGATTGAATGAACTTGGTAAGATCGTTGTTATAAATTTTTTAACATTTTATTTATACATAATTTCTGTACGTTTGACTCATACTTGTTTGGTTTCTTTCTGTTTAAATATATAGATGACACGTTGGCTTAGTTCAAGTTTGTTGTTCATTACTACAGTCCTATTCCTGTGAAAACTAACATAATTAATAAGAACTTTCTATTACCATAACTCATACTCCTTATTAATGATACTGCATTTACATCAACGCTGGGTTGGTATTCTGTAATCTATTCAAAAAAGCCACCCCATATATTCCATATATTCGTACAAGGGCCTCCATATACGTATTTATAAAATATTATTGAAGAGTCAGCATGTAAATATCATAAACGTTTCTTATGAAAATTCATTCAATCAAATGGAACGAGTTATGTATTCATTTGTTAGGCTAAATTTTACCGCCTTGTATTATTATAGCTATCACTGTAAAAATGAAATATTCACTAAAACGTCATATAAAATTCCCGAGCTACAAAAACCTGAAAAATGTCTTGATGACTTTATATACTACCCTGAGTAATCACCGCCGTGTACGTAGCGTGTACAGACTAACGACC